>VDFB02000003.1:465963598-466388476 GCA_007258455.2 Sequoia sempervirens | reverse complement strand
ATTGAAGCTTGAAACCAAAATCAGAAACTGAAGCAAACTGATATAAAAAATCTGCAATCTGGAAATGATTACCAGCAACACTGAAACACCAACAAATGAACAAAACTCTTACCACACTCTGCAAACTCCTACCAAGCTGAAAGCTCATCAATTCATTGACTAGGCGATCATGGAACAAGCACTTTCCAATCTCCAAATTGAACAAAACATCCAACATGAATTCCAAGGCATTATAGGTATGGTACGGCCCTATGAGAGGGTCGACCTCACTTATAAAATCATTCACTTCACTAGAAAATCTGTCCTTGCACAAAAGAGATGCCTCAAGCATATAATTTAATAGGATCAATACCCATATGCAAATAAAATTTACCCTTGGAGCTGTATACAAATTCGCCTTGCAGCCATGACTGAACCAGCAAACAAAAAACCACATAAATGCTCACAACTTCATCAATATACCTCCAAATGTGATGAAATGAAGTGCAAAGGCTCTTTGGAGGATAGGTGCCCAAGTTGCAATGTTGAAACAACTTCAAACCACCTTCAGTTATTTGGCACGAACTCCAATGCCCAACAAGAATGGTACGGCCTGTTGGAGGTGCAATTTTGCAATATAAAAATAATGACTTTGAATTAAATTCTAATCTCTTGTGGAAAGGGACGCCTTGTGCCAAGAATCACTTTGCCAAAATACCTAGAACAATATTTTATTTATTCAAAAAGCTGTTCATAAAAACTACTTCAGTTGTATGAACACCAGCAACATAAAAACTGAAAATATCACCAAAATTCTCCAGCTTTGAAGCTCAATCTGCTAGTCTGGATGAGAAGCAGTCTTAAAACCAACTAGGTGTTATCTTTCAAACATGAAATTGGACAAATGCTAGGAGGTAAGCATTCCTCGAAGCCAAATACATGAAGTCATTCCAACAACATAACATTAGCATAAACAATGGATGATAAATGCTGGAGCAAACTCTCTCTTTTAAAGAACTTGAGGTGACTGTTGATTTTCCACCTTTTCTCTCCAAGGGACACCCAAAGAATTTGAATCATTTAATTTTTAAAGATAAATAATTCCTCCTCAACTTTGGCGTCCAACTCCAAAGCACATTTTAAACATAATAAAATATTAAATATTTTCTCATGAAGCGTCCTCCCTTCACGAACACCTTTTAAAACAACTTCAAGTTATCATATTAGGCCAAGGGGGGGGTCAACTTAAAATTAAAACATTAATAACTTGAAATAACTCATTTCTCCCTTTTACACTTCAATAGCCAAATTCAACAATATTCAATTGCTCCAACTGAAATGGAAAACTTACTGAAGAGCTGCCAACTGGACCACTGCCAAAAATTAGAACTTACTAAAAATAGTAAATTCTGAGAAATGCCAAAAAACCTCCAAAGAAGGAAACCTTGATTTTACCTTTGACAAGCCTACGGATTTCCAGAAATAGGCTATCAATCACCGAAGAGCGTATGGCTAGAATGGGGACATTACAGTCCACCCTTCCCAAAATTGCTTTTCCTCAAGCAATGCCACAACATTCCAAACTGATCCCATCAAAACAAATAGGATCCCAGGGTCCCAAGTCCATCTCTGAAAAGTCCCACCATGCTGATGCTGCTCCACTCTGATCATAAAAATGAAATCATTGCACCATAATTGCACAAACCATCCCTGCAACCTCAAAGTGATAACATGCTTGAAATTCAAGCTGAGCAACATGGAAGGGTTTGAATCTAAATCTAGCAACGTCTCATGCCCAATAAACTCTGAGGAATTACCATCTGCAATGTCAATGTCAATCACCATTCTGAGAACAATGAAGAATAATCTAAGCAACTCAAAAATATTCTCATCAACATAACTCCTCAAAGCATCAAACCGAATCACAACAACAAATGTGACTCCATCATAGCTATTTGCAAAGGAATAAACAGCTCTTTGCATGGTCATAACAACTGCATCATCAAAACTCCTCAAGGAAGAATAATGCCTCCTTTGAGTAACTCTGACATAATCAAGAAGCTTTCTGAAAACTTCCACCAATCTCTTCCCAAAAGACTCAAAAATTTGAACCCAAACAAGCAAAGGTTCTCTACCCCAAACACTAGTGCAAGAACTTGTACAGAGAAAACCACTGGAAAGGAACTTAAACACCATCCAAATCTGATCCAAATCACTATGAAACATCATTTCCCACCTTTGGGACCAAAAACCATCATTGATAAGAGATTGTGAAGAGAAAAAATAAGTATACCAGTTGCCCATGAAATCTGAAGTAAACCAATTAAAGTCTGATTTTAGGAAAATCAGCATACAAAGAGTAGAACAATTGCTGTGACACTGGAAATCAGCGTTCATAATATCACAACTGTTCTTGCCCAAGGCTAGAAACTTCCCCTCAAGAGACTCCAACCCATCATTAAACCATCTTTTGTTCGACGTATCTCTCCAATCCACCAATTGATGAGCAAAAAGAACCATCGAATGCTTGGTGAAGATGGGGACAACATCAAAGAATCTGAAATTTGAATCCTCATCTCTCCAAATATCCCTCTTTCTACTTGCAACAATCCCCCTCAAGCCATGTTGAGAAGTCCAATCATGAATTCCCAACAAAAAATAAACTCCAACACATTGGGAAGAATTCCCAACATAATTCCAAGAGTTATAGTGAAAGACTCGTGCACACCAAACCATGTAACCAGCTGCAAACATCAATGCAAAGTTGGAACATTTCATGACCAGCATTTTAGAATAATCACTAATCATCAATGCACAATCTAGAAACCAAAGGGCCAAGTTTGCAAATTCTCCCACAATTTGATGCATCTCTCCAAGACCTGACCTCATCAACCATCTTAAGATAGGTGGTACTCTTCCATTGGTTAATGCTGAGTGAAAACTAGCCAATTCAAGTTTGGACACCATTAAATGCTCATTTACTATCCATCCCAAGAGAGTGTTGCTTGACATATAGAATAGATCCACCAACATTATCTTATGCTTGACTATAAAATTATGCATGTCAAAAACATAAAACTTCTTACCAATGCCATCCACATAGAAATTGTCAATCAACTCATTAACAAATCATGTGAAGATGGTGGATTGTTGTACACAATCATAGAAACAATATTTCCTTCATCCTTTTCGTTGGTGTCTTCATAAAATTCATGCACATTTTCTTCAACTTGAAGATGCCCATCATTAGTTGTTGATCCATAGAATGTAGTGTGATGAATATCACACACATTACCAGTCATCACATCTAGCTCATGGCTGCAAGCTATCCCTTCTTGAGGCAAATTCTCTTCCCAACTCAAGAGTTCACACTCTTGATTTACCTTCCAATCACTATCATCATATTGAATCTCTTTGGCATTATGCATTGTTTCAACATTATGGAGTTCATTTATTCCTTCAACTATTTGCTTGATCTCCATTAGCCTTGTATTAACTTCTTGTTCCATAAGTGTGGCTGCCATAGATGATTGATTTTTTGTTTGGCAAAAAGAGTGATGAGCTAAGGTAAGATCAAGGCAAAGACTATCAACCTCTTTCTCCTTCTCTTGGTAGGCTTCATAGGTCTCTTCTGCAAACTTAATGGCATTATCCCTATCTGAGAGCAAATGCAAATAATCTGTCTTTAATGATTCCAATGCTTCTTTGATAGTTTGCAACTTGAAAAGAGTGACTCGTTTAACTCCATTCTGTCTCTCTTTAAACTGAAACTCCCAGTAGAGTTCTTCAACAAAATTGTGTGTGCTATCAAATCTTGATAATGCTTTAACAATTTTCACTTCTGAAACCATTAAGTTATCCTTCAAAACTTGCAGCTCTTTAGGCCCATGATTACAATCAGCAAAGAAGCTTTGCTCATCAAACATCAACTTTTTTGATTTGTTTTCTTTGACTTGATTCTCATAATCAGCTTCCTTCCTAACAGCAATGTCTTCAAGCAATGAATCATTATTGATTGATGCTCTTAAAGTCTTGGTAGCAACATACTTTGCTTTAATGGCTGCAACCACCTCGAAGGAATCTTTATGGAGTTTTGCCAAGAAAGCTTCTTCATCAAAGACAAGGTCTTCTCCAATGACTTCATAACTTGCAATACAAAATGGATTTTGAACTTTATCAGGATCAAAGGGAAATTTATCCCATTTAGATTCTTTAACATATCTTGGTGCCATCTCACTAGGATCCCAAATGCAAAAGGGTTGATTGTAATGATCAACAGGAAAAATATTTTCATGCTCCTCTTGGATTGTTGACTCATTGAATGAATCACTCCTCATTCCATTCAAACTGAAATCTTCATCAGTAACTTCCTCCAAGAGCTTAGTTTGATAATCAAGCTCAACACCACCTTTGCCACTACCATCATACTGGAAATAAGAGCCATCAAAGCTGGCTGCTTTAATTACTTTATCATTTTTATTTTCAACAAACCCATCATGAATAATTATGTTGTTGATTTCTTCATTATCAGCCCAAGAAATACCAAAGAGGTCTTCTTGGTTACTTGTCAAAAGTTTATCTTGTGAAAACTCTTGAGAGGTTTGAACAGCAGCAAGAGGGGAATAATCTTCCACCAAATCCTCAACAAGAAGAGGTATAAACACATCGGAATCACCAGCAACATCATCACCATGGTAATGATCATAAATTGGTTCAAAGACACCATTAGTATCTTCTTCATCTTGCTCTTCTTCAACGAACTTATCCCACACAACAGTACTTCCATCATCTTTTGTGAAGCCATTTGTCTCGAGATCTTCATTAGTTGAATCCTTATTAGGACTCAAGATTGCTGTTATGTTCTTCGTACCCAAACAATCTTCATTTTTCATCTTATGCAAGTCTAGGGATGTATTCTGGGACTCTAACTTAATCTCCTCATTTGCCAAGGTATCTTCGTCAAGCACACTTTCATTTTGAACCAAAATGTGCACCTTGCTTGTGTCTTCTTCACCACTAGTTGACTGATTTTTCTCTTCAATTTGCTTACTTGTGGGCTGCAAACCGCAAACAGATCCTTTTGCTTCTTCCTTGATTCTTCAACCATGGCAAGTTCTACTTCTCTTTTCATTTTTTTCTTGATGTAATTAACCACACCCAATTTTCCAGGTTTCACAGCTACCACACAATTCAAATATGTGTCAAAAGACACATCGTTCTTAAACTCATCTGTCATGCTCTGATGTTCTGCACGGAATACAGAAGCATCATGTTCACATTCCCTCATGAACTGTTCGGCAAATCTGCTGATGTCCATTGTGGCAACACTAATTTTTCTTTTCTCCCCAACAGGATGGCAGGAACTTCTGCTCTGATACCATTGAAATGTGCTAGTAAATTTTTTTTCTTGAATTACACAACACAACCAGTACTACGCCAAATGGATTAGCGTTAGCTTCAAAAAGGAATAAACTGAAATTGCACTCAACGCCTAGAATATGCACACAAGATCCTTTGGAAGGCGAGGTGCTAACATATGGCGAAGGAACTAAGCTACCAACTGAAAATTGAATTACAATTAAATGCTGATAGGCGGTGAACCAGCCATGAAAACTTCCACGCTACCACTTGAACAGTGGGGGGAAAACATTACAATACAAAACTAATTCATCCGCTGCGGCGGGCATCCACTTATGAGTGGGAATTCGCCACTTTTCAGTGGGTGACTAAAGAAGAGATTAATTGTTCTTTCTCCACACTGGCGGTAAACCATCCAGGGGTTACAAATGTATGAAATTTAACACTAAAATATGCAGCAATCTAAATGACTAGAACAGTACTACTGTTTACAGTCTTACAATGAAAAACAACTGCAATCTTCAAGTGTTATTACAATATTTACAAAGCACAATGAAAGGATGATTTCCCCACTTGATAATCTCTCAATTATTGAAGCTTGAAACCAAAATCAGAAACTGAAGCAAACTGATATAAAAAATCTGCAATCTGGAAATGATTACCAGCAACACTGAAACACCAAAAAATGAACAAAACTCTTACCACACTCTGCAAACTCCTACCAAACTGAAAGCTCATCAATTCATTGACTAGGCGATCATGAAACAAGCACTTTCCAAGCTCCAAATTCAACAAAACATCCAACACGAATTCCAAGGCATTAGAGGTATGGTACGTCCTTATGAGAGGGTCGACCTTACTTATAAAATCATTCACTTCACTATAAAATCTGTCCTTGCACAAAAAGAGACACCTCAAGCATATAATTTGATAGGATCAATACCCATATGCAAATAAAATTTACCCTTGGAGCTGTATACAAATTCGCCTTGCAGCCATGACTGAACCAACAAACAAAAAACCACATAAAAGCTCACAACTTCATCAATATACCTCCAAACGTGATGAAACGAAGTGCAAAGGGTTTTTGGAGGATAGGCTCCCAAGTTGCAATGTTGAAACAGCTTCAAACCACCTTCAATTATTTGGCACGAATTCCAATGCCCAACAGAAATGGTACGGCCTGCTGGATGTGCAATTTTGCAATATAAAAATAATGACTTTGAATTAACTTCTAATCTCTTGTGGAAAGGGACGCCTTGTGCCAAGAATCACTTTGCCAAAATACCTAGAACAATATTTTATTTATTCAAAAAGCTGCTCATAAAAAACTACTTCAGCTGTATGAACACCAGCAACATAAAAATTGAAAATATCACCAAAATTCTCCAACTTTGAAGCTCAATCTGCTAGTCTGGATGAGAAGCAGTCTTAAAATCAACTAGGTGTTATCACCAAAATTGGAAAAATGCTAGGAGGTAAGCATTCCTCGAAGCCAAATACATGAAGTCATTCCGACAACATAACATTAGCATAAACAATAGATGATAAATGCTGGAGCAAACTCTCTCTTTTAAAGAACTTGAGGTGACTGTTGATTTTCCACCTTTTCTCTCCAAGGGACACCCAAAGAATTTGAATCATTTAATTTTTAAAAGATAAATATGAAATATTCCGAGGCCAAATTTTTTCGTTTTTCAAATTCAAATTACAAAGCAGTGCACTCGTTAAGGTTAGAGAAGAAAACCAAAACGTGCAAGTAAGCAACTCTAACCAGAATGGCGCCGATGATGGCGAGCATTGGTCAGAGGATCTTCTACTCTAAAAACAGAAAGGAACTCAACGTCAAGTATGTGCTACCCAATCCAATGCGGAGTGAGGGGCGACCATATGACGGAGTGATTACAGAATTCAATACTTGAAATAAATGCTGAAACTGGAAATACTCGACACCCAGAATGTGCTTGCTAACCCGGGATGGGAAAGTAGCTACCATAGGGCGGAGCTGTAACTATTACAATAACTTTAAATGAAATCATACATTACAATCAGATTTGAACAAGAATGAGAATGACTGCCAGTACTACTGTCAGTTTTACAAATGATGTTCAATCGCCTGCTGATATCATAGAAATTTGTCAACTTAACATTACATCAAATGATCTCTTTTAGTATGGATAGAAGAGCCAAACACAATAGATCTTTCAATGTTCAAATACAAACGCTGTTTTTAGACAAATCTGCACTCTTGAATTAAAAACAGCAGTCTATAGAATTTACTCATTTACTCATATCTCTCTCTTAACTTGCCCGAATTACTTGAAACAAAATGCAACATGCTCTAATGGAGATGACGCCTAAGATAGAACACAAAACACAGATCAAGAAGCCTTTAATTATTTTGCACGGATGCCAATGCACATGCTGAATGGTACGGCCTTCAGCAGAATTTCGACCTCTCTTTAAAAATAAAAGGCTTGACAATAAATTCTATAATTCTAGGAATATGTTCCCTCTTCCCCCACAAATAGAATAAGACAATACCCACAACCCATATTTTTGTATTTTTTGAATTACGAACAAAAAACCCAATCTGCTGTAGCTAAATCTGCAAATACAGAAAACTCTCTAATATGCAAACTTACTTAACAAGATCAAACTGAAATACAAGCACAAATACAAATGCAAACTTACAAATGATTGAATCACTCATAAGCATACTAAAATCTCCACTAGATGCTATCTCTCAAGCATGAAGTCGAGCCCAGACTAGGAGGCATTCATTCCTCGAAGAATTCCCGCAACCATTTCGGCAGCATAACATTAGCATAGTCCAAAGATGATGAAATGATGCACAAGACTCCATTTTATAAGTTCCGTTTGACTTCACGAAACCCTAAAATCCAACTCAAGCTCAAACCCTAACTTTTCCTTCAATAAGGCGTCCTTTTCACCTTTAGCTCAATAATTATATTTTAATTAAAACATCACCTTGATAAATGCGCCCACATTAATTTCCTTTGACTTTGGAAAATTCACCAAATATTAAATATAACCTTAATGAAGGCGCCACCCTTTGAGTCCACCTTTTAAAACGACAACATGAGACAATCGAAATCAAATGCAATAACTCTTAACTAAGCACACGCCTAGGATGAGACACTGAAATCAGATCTAAAGCCCATAAATTAATTATGCACAAATCCCAATGTTCCTAAATGGTACGGCCCAGCTGAGAAACTCGACTTGGCTTTAAAAATTCAGTTTACAACATTAAAATCTGCAATATGGAACATAAGGGCGCCTATGACTAACACATGCAACAAGCTAATACCCACAATGATATTTTTGGTATTTTCAGATTTACGAAACAAACATGCAATCTGCTGTCTTAAAACAATGCAATAAGCTGAAACTAACAAATGATAACTTCGAATCTAACTATGCAAAGAACTGATGAACAAAAGACACTAAATGCAACTCACAGTACAATGATTCACCACTAGATGTTGTCTTCCAAACACGAAGTGATGCCCAAACTAGGAGGTCTTCATCCCTCGAAGCAATCCAGAATCAATCCGGCAACATAACGGTGTATTTTCCAAGATGATGAAATGATGCACAAGACTCCATTTTATAAGTTCCGTTTGACTTCACGAAACCCTAAAATCCAACTCAAGCTCAAACCCTAACTTTTCCTTCAATAAGGCGTCCTTTTCACCTTTAGCTCAATAATTATATTTTAATTAAAACATCACCTTGATAAATGCGCCCACATTAATTTCCTTTGACTTTGGAAAATTCACCAAATATTAAATATAACCTTAATGAAGGCGCCACCCTTTGAGTCCACCTTTTAAAACGACATTAAGTCATTCGACTAGGCCAAGGTGATAAAATAACATTTTAATTATAATGTTATTTTAAGTGAAATGAGCTCGACTTCCTGCATTCTGAAGCCCAAATCACAGTCCAAAGGGGAAAGAATCACTGCACCATCATTTCTGCAAAAATAGAATTTACTAAAAATAGTAAATTCGAGGAAAATGCTCAATGCGAGATGAACATACCCTGCGAAGCCCTCTGAAAACCCGTAGGAAACCGCCATTGAATCCACCATCTCTGAACAATGACCTCCTCAAAATAGGAAACCCTAATTTATCTTCCGACTAGCCTTTGGGTTTAAAAAAGGCCAACGGTCCACAAGAACAATCGAGTTTGAGAAGGGACATTACAAAATAATTCTTCCTCAACTTTGGCGTCCAACTCCAAAGCACATTTTAAACATAATAAAATATTAAATATTTCCTCATGAAGCGTCCTCCCTTTATGAACACCTTTTAAAACAACTTCAAGTTATCATATTAGGCCAAGGGGAGGGGGGTCAACTTAAAATTAAAACATTAATAACTTGAAATAACTCATTTCTCCCTTTTACACCTCAATAGCCAAATTCAACAATATTCAACTGCTCCAACTGAAATGGAAAACTTACTGAAGAGCTGCCAACTGGACCACTGCCAAAAATTAGAACTTACTAAAAATAGTAAATTCTGAGAAATGCCAAAAAAACCTCCAAAGAAGGAAACCCTAATTTTACCTCTGACAAGCCTATGGATTTCCGGAAATAGGCTATCAATCACCGAAGACCGTATGGCTAAAATGGGGACATTACAGGCGTGGTTTCTAGGGAGAAATTAAAAAGTTTTTGAAGTCCATCGCCCTAGTTCTTTATATTCTCTTTTTGGCTCTCATTTTCACATCTCCACTTTGACAATATAATGAAATGCTGCTGGATTGCTTCTAGGTTGCTTGGGCTGCGAACTGAGGACGAAAACCCTCTTTGTATGGGCTGGTTTCGGTGGTGAAATATCCACCCTAATCAGATATTGGGAAGTTTCTTTAGCTAAGATGAAAAGAGCTTCACAGGGTTCAATTTGGTGATTGAAAAGATGAAGATTTATCAGTACTTTTGATGGATTTTGGTGTGGCTAGCTTAGTTTTCAGTTTTGGAGTGTTTTATGAAGTTTTTGGTGTGTTTAGTTTCATTTCTTGAGCATTGCTTTTCTGGGTCAGAACTCATTATTTTGCTCATATCTCTGGAATGCCTTGAAGAATCAAAATGGGCATTTGATATAAGGAAGGGCCTTTCCTTGACGATCGTTTCAAGCATAAGTTTGCAATTTTTAATGGAGATTTGAAATTTTTAGAGGAGGTCGAGCTTTCTAGAGGGGCGCCCATCTTGCTGCAAAAAACCCTAGATTGTGTCCAACATATGTTGTGTTTTTATCATTGAACTTTGGGCGCTGAAATAAGAGGTCTAAGGCGTTGGAGAATAGGGTTATTTGAAGACTAAATCTTGGTGTTGTTCGGTGCTCATTCTGGGGCCTCTTTGCTGCTATAACAAGTTAGTTCCATGTCTAATTTTACATTTTAATATTCTTATATAAAACGGAAAATGAATGCTCAAGTAGTTTGTTTCAATCTCTATTAAAAAGCTTTAGTTTATTGTGTTTTTGTTTTTTGTAATCTCTTGTTTAAGTTATATACTCTTGCAAAAACATTGAAAACAATCACAAAACATCATTGAACAAACAAAAACAGCAAACAAATATTTCCAAAAAAAGAAAATCAGGGCTGCCCATTCTAGTGGTATCATAGCCAAATCCTTCCTGCCATCCTGTGAATTCATTTGAAAACAACACTTTCATTCTATGAGCGCAAGAGAACATAGGTATATACAGAGAGAGATTAGAAAAGGTCATTGGCAGCCCCCACCTATTCTAGAAGGTCAGACAATATCAGGTGTGCCTAAGGCTCATTGGGAATCTTCTTAGGATACAAAAATGCAGCCAGATCAACTTGATGGTGAGGAGAGAACATTTGGTAATATGGATGATAAAGGAAAAGGGAGAGCAAGATCACAGAGTCCTAGAGCTAGGATGGAGAAAAAATTTGATATGATGATGGACATGATGTCTCATTTGTTGGGAAAGCTTGGGAAAAATGTAGTAGTGCAAACTACTCCTAACAATCCTCAGGTCAACACAATGCATACAAGAGAACATAGTGCTTCAAATCAGCAAAGTGTTAATGGGGGACAATGCACTACAGTTGACTCATTCATCTCTTCTAGGCCATTTAAGCCCACTTTCTTAACTCTGAAGGCACCTCAACTCAATTCAGATACCTCTATGCCATTTGTGGACAGCTTAAGAGAAGGATATGCTGAGTATGACACTCTTCTTGAATCTATTAAGAGGAACTTATCTTACAATGAATTCTTGGACCAGAAGAGAAAGAGGAATGGAAACGGAAATATATATGATCGGAGAGGAGCAGCAGTGCAGAGGGACTTACAACATGCTATCAGCAAGGTTACACTTGCACACTTTGATGGGAGTGACAGTTGTACAGCTACGGCTTGGATATAGAAACTTGACAATTATCTAGCCCTTAGACCCATGGCGGAGGAGGAGGCAATTAAGTTTGCCACGTTACACTTGGACGGGGTAGCACATGAGTGGTGGTACCATGGCCTAGTTACATTGGGTCATGTAATGTCCCCATTTTGGTCATATGCTCTTCATTTGGATTTAGCCTATTTTCAGAAATCTATAGGCTAAGCTGAAGTAGAAAATTAGGGTTTCCTCTTTCAGTGCTTTTTCAAGGGTTTCCTCTTTCAGATACTGTTCAGTTGGCGTTTAGAGGATGTTGTGCAAACTTACTATTTATAGCAGTTCGTTATTTTTAGCAAGTCTATCTTTTAGCAGTATTTGTTTAGCAGCAGTTCAATCCTTTGCAATCCGATGGTTCAGTTTGGATTTCTAATGGTTTTGAAGTGAACTTACTATTTTTGGCATTGGCTATTTTTAGTAAGTCTAATTTTGGCAGTAGCATTATTTGCAGCATCAGCTCAAGTCATCATTCTATTTCTGGTAGAATTAGTTTGGGCGTTGGTTTTGGCTTTGGCTTCTATCTCTCCTTTGGATTGAGTTTCAACACTTAGTCAATTTTTATAATTTGAGTTTGTAACTTGTGCTTAGGCAACAACTTCAAGTTGTTTTTAAAAAGGGGTCATAAGGGGTTGATTTGAGCATTTAATATTTATATTAAATGTTTTATTGTGCAAATTGTAAATGGACGCCTAAAGGGAGATTAATGTTTTATTAATTCAAATAAAGTGCAACATGAGAGGTGGCGTCCCTTGGAGAAGCTGAAGAGGTTTTTGTGGGAGTTTCATGTTGATTCATTTTCTAGCTGAAGAGCCTATTTATTGATACCTTGCTCATTCATTCTCATCTTTGGAAAAATATAACGTTATGCTGCTGGTTTGAAATCCAGAATCTCGCTGAGGGAAAGCTTAGCAAATTTACTCCACTCTTTGGGCCTGAAACTATGGTTCCCTAGGTGGTGGACTGAGAGTGTGCTTCATCCAAAAGTACATATTGAGCATTATTTTGGAGTTTTGGTGAGATATTTCCAGTTTTCATCTTGCTAGTTTTTCAATGGCTGAAGTAGAATTTCAATTACAACTCTTTGAGAGAATTTTATATCATTATGGGTATTTGTTATAATGTTTTCTATGTTCAAGGCGCCCCTATTGGTAGAGTTTAAGATTTTATCTTTGCAGCCATCATTTTTCTATGGAAATCGCCCTCTTCTAGGGCTGTACTTCTTCATAAGTTGCATTGATTTCTGTGTTGGGCATCTTTGGAGTTGTTGGTGCCTTGCTACTTGGTGTTTTCTTGGACACCTAGCGATTGGAAGGTGTGTTTTAAGTTTCAGCTATATTGGTGGAGTATGGAAGGAGTTTAGAGCTCTTTGGTTGAATAATTGCTTGCTGGTTTGAACTTTAGATTGTTGGTATTTCATATCAGACCTAGTTCTTTCTGTATTATGCTATAGTTTTGGGGTATTTATGCTTCTAGTTTCATGTGCATTCAATTTGGAGGAGATAGGAGCATTTTGGGTGAAGATATGAACAATATAGTGATGGCTAATTGCTGGTAAGATATCTCAATTTGCTGGTTATCTTTATCAGACCTGGTTATTCCAGCTTTTTGCAATATTTCTTTCAAGTTCTTTCCCATGTTTGCAAACGAAGATATAGTGGAAAAACATTACAGAAGTTTGGAGCAGATTTCATTGTAAAAATCATTGTATTTGGCACTTATTACTTGCAGATGTTTTGCATTGTAAGATTGTAAACAGTAGTACTGTTCCAGTCCTTTAGTTGCTGCAAATTTTATATATTAATCTCTCATATTTGTAACCCCTGGATGGTTTACCGCTAGTGTGGAAAAAAGAACATTCTAATCTTTCATTTATCACCCACTGTTAAGTGGAGAATCTCCACTGTTGAGTGGATGCTCGCCGCAGCGGATGAATTAGTTTTGCATTGTAATGTTTTTTCCCCCCACTGTTCAAGTGGTAGCGTGAAAATTCTCATGGCTGGTTCACTGCCTAAGTTCATTTCAATTTGCAATAAGTACTCTGCCATATGTTAGCACCTCGCCTTCCAAAACGATCTTGTGTGCACATTCTTGGCGTTGAGTCTTATCATTTAGTTTCAAGTTGTAATCAGTTTCAGTTGTTGGGTTATTTGATCCTAGGGATCCTCTGACCATATGCCCGCCCCTCTTCCTTCAGTGGTTTTAGGGCGCATTCTTAGTTAGAGTTGCTTTGATAGAGATTTGGTTTTGGCGTTAACGCTAATCAAATTGGCCAAGTGTTGGTTATTGTGCTATAATTGTGGCAAAAAATTGGTTAGCATATTTCAGGTCATCGGTCTATCACTACATATGATGAGTTCACTACTAGACTCATTGAAAGATTTGACAAGGAGGACCCCGAGATTCATTTCAGAGAGTTGGCCCAGCTCAGGTAGTATGGCATGGTAGAGGCATACATAGCAAAATTTCAGAGGCTTTCAGTGATGGTTACAGGTATTACAAAGAGACGGATGGTGGTCTTATTCCTGTGAAGGTCTTATGGAGCCACTCAAGGGATGGATTAAAGGATTTGAACCACCAACTTTGCAGGAGGCCATGAAAAAAGCAAGAAGTATGGAGTGGGCGGCCCTTAAAGTAAAAATTCAGTCCAAACCTTTTATGCACAAAAAGGATAAGAGACCTTTCACTAAGGACACTTCACAGTAGAAAAAATCAGTCACAAGGCTTGATGGAGACACACTAAATGACCTCAGAAAGAAGGGCCTATGTTTCAAGTGCAGAGATAAGTGGTCTAAGGATCATGTATGTGCAAAAGGGGCTATAATACATCAAATAGAATACTATTCAGCTGAGGAAAGTGGCTCAGAAAGTTCAGACTAGCAATCAGATTTTGATGAAAAAGAGGAAGAAGAGACACGAGAAAAGGATGAAAAAGGGGAATCAAAGGAGTGTAAACTTGCCCAGTTATATAGATTTTAGAAGAATGAGTCCTTAAGGGGCAGTGGATGATAGCATTGATTGACTCAGGTGCTATACATAATTTTATTGACGAGGGACTTGTAGCACGTAGGGGACTCCAAACACAAGAGGTTGATGTATTAAAAGTGATGGTTGCAGATGGCTTCACCATTAATTGCACTTAGATGATTCCACATCTTAGCATTCCCTTGGGTAACCACGAGTTTAGGGATGACTTCTATGTGGTTGGCATTGGGGATACAGATGTAGTGATGGGCATCTAGTGGTTACGTTCCCCAGGAGAGATCACTCTCAATTTTCAAACCTTATAGCTGAAGTTTAATTCAGATGGTAAGAATATGGTATTGAGAGGGATATCTAATGGAGGGCTTCGAGTTGTTTCTTGTAAGCCTATGGAGAGGCTTTTCAGACATGATCAGGTGGAGTGGGCAGCAGAGTGTATAGTCATGCCCGCGGTTATAGAGGAGCAGAAACATTCATATCCACCTGACATACAGACTTTGCTTACTAAGCGAAGCAAAGTATTTGGCAGTATACCTCCTGGGAGGCCACCTAATAGAGGTATAGAGCACATCATTGAGCTAGAGGAGGGCACCAAGGTAGTAATCACTACACCATGCAGGCACTCAAAGAGACATAAGGATGGGATAGAAAAAGCAATCAAGGAGCTTTTGGATATGGGGCATATCAGATTGAGCAAGAGTCCATTTCCTTGTTCAGTGGTGTTAGTGAAGAAGAAGGATGGAACTATGTGCATTTGTATAGATTACAGGGCACTCAATAAGAAAACTATTAAAAGTAGATATTCCATCCCACAAATTGATGAGCTCATTGATGAGCTACATGGAGCAGTTTATTTTTCTAAGATAGATTTGAGGTTTGGATATCATCAAATCAGAGTTAGAGAGGAGGACATTGAGAAAACAACTTTTAGATGCCATTATGGACATTTTGAGTTCCTTGTTATGCCTTTCAGATTAACTAACGCCCCTGCTAGATTCCAGTCGTGCATGAATAGAGTCTTCAAATAGTAGTTGCGTAAGTTTGTCTTGATATTTTTTGATGATATCCTTATTTACAATAGGTCATGGAAGGAGCACTTGAGGCATTTAGATGAGGTGTTGAGTATTTTGGAGAGTGAATCTTTGTTTGCCAAGGAGTCTAAGTGTGAATTTGGCATGACTGAATTGTTGTATCTTGGGCACATTATCAGCTCAAGGGGAGTTAGCGTTGATCTTGAAAAGATCAAGGCTATTCTTGATTGGCCTCCACCTACAAACCTCACACAGTTGAAGGGACTTTTTGGGCTATGTGGGTTCTATAGAAGGTTTGTCAAGGGATTCTCACAGTTGACTGCCCCACTTACCGATTTAACCAAAAAGGGGGCATTTGTATGGTCTGAATCAGTGCAACAATCATTTGATAGATTTAAGAAATTGATGAACATGTGCCTAGTCCTAGCCATTCTAGAATTCTCCAAGCCTTTTGAGCTTGAGTGTGATGCCTTAGGGGAAGGCAGGTGCAATTCTCATGCAGAATAAACACCCTATAGCTTTTGAGAGCAGGAAGTTGAGAGGAGGTGAGAGAGCTTACTCCATTTATGACAAGGAGATGTTGGCAATCATGCATGCACTTGCCAAGTTCAGACAATACCTTGTAGGGGGTAGATTTGTAGTGAAGATAGATCATAACAGCCTTAAGTATTTCCTTAATCAAAAGGATCTCAATGAGAGACATCAGAAATGGGAAAGAAAACTTCAGGGGTGTGACTTTAACATTGAATATGTCAAAGGAAAAAGGAATGTAGTGGCTAATGCTTTGTCTAAAAAACCACATTTGAGTTCTCTTTTAGTCATAGCAGCAGATTGGAAGGAGAAGATAGAGGCTGATTATGCTAAGAATGCACTTGCAAACAACATTCTTGATGGGTCCTTACAGGATGATAGATACTAGGTGAAGGATGGCCTCATATATTACAAGGATAGAATATGGTTGACTCCTGATTCTAAGGTGAGAGAGCATATTTTTAAGGCTTTTCATGACATTCCGATGGCTGGTCATCCAAGATATTATAAGACATATAGGCAGATCCGTGAGAGATTCTCATGGAAGGGGATGAAGGATGACATTCTAAAGTATGTCCGTGAGTGCCAAGTATGCCAACAAAATAAAAATGAGCATACTTATCCTGCTGGTTTGTTGCAGCCTCTTCCCCTTCCTACTCAGAAATGGGAAAGCATATAAATGGATTTCATCATAGGGCTTCTGAAGGTGCAGGGGAAGGACAATATTTATGTGGTAGTGTACAAATTGACTAAATTTGCACACTTTTTTGCTATATCAGCAGGGTTTTCAGTAGTGCAAGTGGCAGATTTATTTTTCAGAGAGGTATTTAGGCTTCACGGAACACCCAAGACCATTGTCAGTGATAGGGACAACAAGTTTATGAGCTTGTTTTGGCAGGATTTATTCAGATTATGTGGCATGGATTTGACCCCTAGTACTAGCTACCATCCTTAGACTAATGGGCAAACTGAGGTGGTGAACAAATGGGTGGAGGGTTACCTATGCAACTATGTTTGAGGGCAGTAGAAGGCATGGGTTAAGTGGCTACACCTAAGAGAGTATTGTTATAATACTACCTTCCACATGTCTATTCAGATGTCTCAATTCATTTACGAAGCTCCCAACTTTGTTGATTTACTTTTCGGTGATTGCAGAGTGCCTAGAGCCAGGGATCTTTGTTACACCCCGATTGTCTAGCTACTACTGCATAGGAAATGCATTGTAATGTTTGAATCTTTTAAATGAATAAAACATATTATTTTCTTATCAAATGAATGTGTCCTATTTAAAATGATTGTCTCATTTGTTTGATACTTCTATTGATGTAATTCTTGAATGAATGTGGCATATAAGTTATGGAATAATGTTATTCTAACTTTTTGTGATGTTTTATGTATACTGCCTTGTTTTGAGCATATGACTTCCATTGTCATTGTCATGCCATGATGTGCAGGAAACAGGTTCATTCGTCCAGGCAGAGGAGAGATATCACTCGGGGAGGAGCTTGGTCGGGTAAACAGTAACGAGCACCAATTGAGCATACACACACATACTATAGACTAAGTAAGCTAAGTCAGTTTGTTGAGTTAAGGGTAAGTCATCGATAGGCTTGTTTGTTAACATTAGGAGTCGTATCTACTTCTGAATGCATGAATAAGTGATGCTTGCCAGTGTAATTGTATGTGGAATAATGTTATTGGTTAGGAGGTGGGCATGTATATATATATATATATATACGTTATGTACATGTATCCATAAGTATATTCATGTCGATACAAACGTATGAGAGCAGATGGATATGCCATACGTGTGCATCGATATAAATACACTTATGAATACGTATACATAGAGGAAAGTATACAAGCAAATATACATGTATACATACCCACAACCAACCTGTTATATATACGTGAATATGGATAAATATTATGTTGACGTTACGTCGGAATCTACATATACACATATATATACATATACATAAGTACGTATAATGAAAGTATGCTGACTGGCTCGTAGTATACGTACTTTGTAATTTAATATGTATATGCATATACATGTATATATGTAAAGGTAAATATAATTATATATTTAATATTATATCAAATATATATATATATATATATATATATATATATATATAATATAGTTTTTACAAAATATATATATATATATATATATATATGTATATGAGATTATTTAAATTATTAAATTTAAATAAATATACATAGATATATATTATGTAAATTAAAGCTATACTATATATATATTTTAATATAATAAATATATAAATATATAAATATATGTTATAAAATGAAATGGAAATCGAATAAAGTTTAAATGGAACTTTATTTTTAATATCATAAAGTGAAGAAAATAAATTGGAGTTTGAAAAAGAGACATTATTTTCTCAAAGCTAAATATTTTCTTAAAACTATGGAAATCGATTTACTCCATGAAATAAAATATAGTGCATTCAAAATGAATCGATTATTATTGGCAAATCACGCCATGTGAAAATATTTCACTTCAACTATAGGAAACTTTTGAAAATGAAAACAAATGGATATGAAAGGATTTTCCTGTGAAAATGAAGCGCACCTGTAGAAGCGCACAACAAAGACCAACAATGAAGAGTTGCTTGAATGGTGTCGACTGCGGCCTGAGAAGTAGGAAGTGTGGATGCCATGGAACAAGGGACTTTTTCTTTGCATTTATCATCATTTATCTTTACCTTTTGAATCGCGCCATTTCTTGTAGGTGTCACATTTCGGGATTTTATCATGTGCAAGTTGAATCATTCATCATCTGCTGTCACAAAAATGAGGTTGAATCTTCTCTAAGGGCGCCACATTTCAGGATTGAATCATTCAAAAACCTTGCTGGCAGCTTGGACGCCTTTAGAAGAGGGAATTGGTTGAGCAAGAAGCCTATATAAGAGCCGCTTAGCTCATTCTACTTCACACGAATTTGGAAATCGAGTTTGCTCTTTATCTAGAGATTTCTAAGTATTTTTCTGAGAATTCATCATTAGCTGTGAGTGAGTTTTATTTTTGCTGTGAGAGTATTCACCATTTCTGAGAGAGTTTAATTTACGTTGACAGAGATTCATTCCTGTCATTCACCATTTCTGAGAGTAATAGTAAGGGACTGAGATTATCTTCAGCTGTGTTAAGAGTTCAATATCAGAAACAGCGGTGGCTGGAAGTCTTTTGGTTGGAGGCTAAAAGTGTAGCATTCTCACATTGGTTCAGCATCTGTGGAAAGCATTTACCAGGCATGCTTATCTTCTTCATACTCTTGAACCCAATTCTAAAATAATTCTGCTATTCTTCTTTTATACTTTAGAAGAATTTCTAAATAAAGTCTGATTTCATATCATCTGAATGTACAAAGATAGGATATGGTGAAAATTCTATTCATTATACTTTGGAACGAATTTCTAAAAGAATAATTTTAAATGATGCATGGTTAAGAATTGCTGTTGGTTCTTTAAACAAGGAGTAATTTGTGATATAGGAAGGATATTGCATGTTTACTACTATTAGCTCTTGCTTACATTAGTGTACGAATTACACTAGGATTCATAGATGCATTAAGGAGTAAATTGCTTTATTTGTATTGACTCCATATAAGGAGTGTATGTTTTCAAGTAGCTATTAAATACTAGGGAAAGAATTGAGGGGGTTTAATAAGATACCAATCACAACAAGTTTGTAGATTAACTTAGTCAAGTTAATGAAGCTCCTAGGATGAAGATGTCCAATATAGGAGAGATAATTGTGAGTACTTGTTAAACTGTCTGTAATTTCCCCAATTTAGCCCTACGCTCTTCATTTGGATTTAGCCTATTTCTGGAAACTCGTAGGCTAAGTAGAAGCTCGAATCAGGGTTTCCAAACTTCTTGGAGGATGTTTTCGTCTTTTTGCGGAGTCGTCTTTTGGAATTGTTGAACTTGGATTGCGGATTCCTTCTGGGTTTTCTGAGAGCTTCGCGTTGGTGGTTTCAGTTCAGCATTCTGAGCAATTACATGAATTTACTATTTTTAGTAACTTCTATTTTTAGCAGTTGACTTGTTGACTCCTAATCAGTTGGCTCCACTTTGGCAGCCTGTTCAGACGGTATGGTTGAATTTGGCTTCTGATGCATTTCCATGGTGATATAAGATATTTTATATTATAATGTTATAATTTAACATTATAATTCCTTGTTCTAGCATCATGAATTAATATTGTCTTTAAAAGGGAGACATTGAAGGGTATTTTCACATGGAGGAAATATTTTAATATTTCTAAAGCCAAATATTGCTCAAGGAGTTTGGACGCCAACTTTGGGTGAGCCAAATATTTTATTTAAAAAAGTGAAATTTATCTTCTTAAGCAAGTACGCCATCCTGAGGGTGAAGACAAAAGACAAGTCAATGACCTAAAAGAATCTTTGAGGTGGCGCCCTTCTTGGAGGTTTCTAGAAAGCTCTTCTAAAGTTATAAATTGGAGTTCGGGGTCCTCTTTTTTTTTATCTGATGAATTTGCAAAGTTATGCTGCCGGATTGGCTTTGGGATTGCTTCGAGGAATGAATGCCTCCTAGCCTTGGCTCGACTTCTTGCTTGAAAGACATCAACTAGTTGAGAGGTTTAGTTGTAGTTGGTTTCCTTTCATTGTAGTTGGTTCTTCTCACATTCCGTAGTTGAGTTATTGTATTTTCTGTCAATTTTAGAGTTGCTGATTTGTATGGCTATAGGTTGTTTTTACTCACAACTCAAGAAACAGAGATAATATTGTTCTGGGTACGGTTCCAATCTATTTTCCTATGTAGGGCGACCATATGTGCAAGTTTCCAGAATTTTATTTGAAGTCTATGACTTATCTAAAGTAAATCGCCCTTGCTTGCAGGCAATTTCACTTCGTAAGTGCTTTGGAAGTCGTGCAAAATAAATAGGGGTCTTTGTGAGAAGTTTTTGTGATCCATCTTCATTGTCATCATCATTAGAATGTTTTGCAACTGATTTCAAGTTAAATGAGTGAGTATTGTGAGAGATATGAGCATTTAAGTGAGTTCTGGAGTTGCTGATTTCACCATTTTAACTGCAGATCTGTCATATCAGACTTAGCAAAATTATTAATAGGGCTGGGATTGTTTATCTTAGTCATATTAATCATTCTGGAGTAGCTCTACATTTCAGCAGTTTGATTATCACTATAATCCATCGTGCTTGCAAGAGATATATTATATTGTAAGGTTGTTAGTAGTACTAACCAGCCAATATTCACATTTGTAAGCTCTTTATTATATTTCCCACATTTCGTGGAAGAGACTGATCCTTGCTCAGTCTGTTGTATTTACTTTCTAGTTGCTCCGTCATATGATAGCGCCTATTCATCTTGGATAGGAGTACACATACTTGGCGTTGAGCTTCATTTCCAGTATTGTATTTCATGTAATTGCTCTGCCATATGGTCGCCTCATTTCTATTCTGGAATTGGGTAGCACATACTTGGTGTTGAGTTTGCTTTCAGTATATTAGATGGTAGGGATCCTCTGACCACATGCTCGTCGTTCGCCGGCGCATTCTTGGTTAGAGTTTTTGTATAAGCATTTCAATTAAGACCCTCTAACCATATGCTCGCCATCACTTGGCGCCATTCTTGGTTAGAGTTACTTCCAGTTGCAGTTCTGATTAATGTATTGACGATCCTCTTGCCATATGACAGCCTCTCTCTTGTTGAGATTGAGTGCGCATTCTTGGCAAAGAGTTATATTGTAACTGCTGGTTTGATTTATCTAACCCTAACGGGTGTGTTGCATTTCTGATTGTAATTTGAAAATTGAAAAAAATTGGCTCGGAATATTTCACTGTCCTCCTTTCTAGTAGTTAGATTGATGTAGGACGTCTAGAGTACGAACTACCCCGAATAGACCAACCTACGCGTAGAGTAAGGAAGCCTTAAGTCAAATTGACCCTGGCTAGTGCATGTGATAGATGACCTACGTTCTTTGTTGAATGTAAACACTTTGGCCAAATTAGTGTTAGGAACAACTTACACAGTTGTGGTACTACACTGTCAGTTCACCGTGATCCCGAAATACATACTAGTTCAAGAGTTGCCGTATGCACAGAACCTAGATATGTAGGAACACAACACTATGCTCAGTTGGTAATCGTTAAAGGATATCCCACCAATCTCTTCTTCGAAGGGAGGGCCGTTCATTGTAAAATGATCATGCGGGGGACCGCATTATAAGTCCGTGGTTGGCGGAAAAACGCCCGAGTGATGTTTCTCCTCCTCAACAATCAACCGATGATCCAAGATTTGACAGGACAGACTCCTGGACCTTCTTACTTCTATTTGTGCCAAAAGCTTATGAGCTATGTATGTATCTTATTCTTCTTTACTTTGTAGTTTCTTTTGGAAAGAAATAGTTAAAGTTGCAAAATGATATATCATGTTTATGGAATTGAAAATAATTTTTTAATTGAAATGGCATTGTTTTTACTTATTGTGGTTAAATTCAAAAGTTTTAAATTTGACGTATGGGTTTGGTCGTCACAATCTTCTCCAGGAGAGTCAGGACATCATGAGGTCTCTGAGAGAGAATATACAGCATGCTCAGAATCAGCAAAAGCTATATGCTGATCAACACCGCGTTGAGCGTGTTTTTGAGGTTGGAGACATGGTTTACTTGTGGTTGCAGCCCTATAGACAGTCCACTCTCAAGAAGAGTGGGTCAGAAAAGCTTAAGCCTCAGTTTTATGGTCCTTTTAGAGTTATCAGGAGGATTGGAAAGGTGGCCTATGAGCTGGAGCTACCTGAGAGTAGCAAGGTGCATAATTTCTTTCATGTCTCTCGCCTTAAGAAAGCAATTGGTCGGAATGTGGTTCCTTCTACAGAGTTGCTTCCTTTGGCTTTGGATGAGGAAGGCAAGTTGAGTTTGATTCCTGAGGCTATATTGGAGGTCAGGGAGCATACACTGCGAAGAAGGGTGGTCAAGGAAAATTTGATTAAATGGAAGAATTTTCCAGTGGAGGATGCTACTTGGGAGAGTGAGCAAATATTGCAGCATCCCGAGTTACGATTGCTTGAGGGCAAGCAATCTTGGGAAGGGTGGACTGTAATGTCCCCTTCTCGCTTTTGAGCAGTTCAGTGATTCAATTAGCCTATTCCAAAGTTCCCGTAGGCTAGTTGATGTGGTTAGGCGACTCAGTTGCTAGCATTGATGTTCAGTGTTAGGGTTTCTAGAGGGATTTCTATTTATAGCAGTGGCCGGTTATGATGTTGCTATCTTCAGTTGGTCACAGTGTTCTTTAGTTTCGCTCAGTTATGGCGTTTAGTATATACTTACTATTTTTAGCAGTGTTATTTATATTAAGTCATCTTTGGGGGAGTTGGTCCCAGGGCAGTATTCTCGTAGCAGTATTATTACTTAGTTTAGTTTTGGAGAGCCTAAGGTTGTAGTATTTGATATTTCTTTAATTTGACTACTTAAGTTATTTTATATAGTTATATTATAAACTTAAGTTGAGGGGAAAAGTGGTCATTCAAAAAAGTGTACCTTGAGCCTAGACAAACAACTTTAATTTGTTTTTAAAAGATTAATTAATATTATATTCCTCCATGAATGCCTAGAGAAAGGAGGAAATATATTGTAAAATGTTAAATATTTCAAAAGAGGAGAAGAGCGTTGGTTTCTAGGGAGAAATTAAGAAGTTTGTGAAGTCCATTTCCCTAGTTCTTTATATTCTCTTTTTGGCTCTCATTTTCACATCTTTGCTTTGACAACATAACGAAATGTTGCTGGATTGCTTCTAGGTTGCTTGGGCTGTGAACTAAGCACAAAAACCCTCTTCATATGGGCTGGTTTCGGTGGTGAAATATCCACCCTAATTAGATGTTGAGAACTTTCTTCAGCTGAGATCAAAAGAGCTTCACAGGGTTTGATTTGGTGATTGAAAAGATGAAGATTTATCAGTACTTTTGAAGGATTTTGGTGTGGCTAGCTTAGTTTTCAGTTTTGGAGTGTTTTATGAAGTTTGGTGTGTTTAGTTTCATTTCCCGAGCATTGCTTTTTTGGGTCAGAACTCACTATTTTGCTCATATCTTTGAAACGCCTTGAAGAATCAAAATGGGCATTTGATATAAGGAAGGGCCTTTCCTTGACGATCGTTTCAAGCATAAGTTTGCAATTTTTAATGGAGATTTGAAATTTCTAGAGGAGGTCGAGCTTTCTAGAGGGGCGCCATCTTGCTGCTGAAAACCCCAGATTGTGTCCAGCATACGTTGTGTTTTGATCATTGAACTTTGGGCGCTGAAATAAGAGGTCTAAGGCAATGGAGAACAAGGGTATTTGAAGACTAAATCTTGGTGTTGTTCGGTGCTCATTCTGGAGCCTCTTTGCTGCTGTAACAAGTCATTTCCAGGTCTGATTTTACATTGTAATATTCTGATATAAAACAGAAAATGAATGCTCAAGTAGTTTGTTTCAATCTCTATTGAAAAGCTTCAGTTTATTGTGTTTCTGATTTTTGCAATCTCTTCTTTAAGTTATATACTCTTGCAAAAACATTGAAAAGAATCACAAAACATCATTGAACAAGCAAAAACAACAAACAAATATTTCCAAAAAAGAAAATCAGGGCTTCCCATTCCAGTCAAGTTTTGATGGTCACGAAAGGCTATACATAACTGTGTGAAGGATGGAAACCTCAATATTTCAAGATTTCTTTGGAGTTTATCTTGTAAGTTGGCAATGAACATTCGTTGAAGGTCGTCATCAGGAATCTTAACGTTCATTTGTGAATAAAGTGTCTGGTATCTTCCTATGAAATCGGTCACTTTCTCATCCTCTTTTTGTTTGCATGTCATTAAATCAGCAAGGGTTGTCTTGGGACCCACGTGAATATGGAAGTGGTTGTAAAAGGCATCAATTAGTTCATTGAATGAACCAATTGAGTTGTAGTATCCTTCAAAGATCTAGGGAATAGCTTAGCCAATAGTTTATCCTCAAAGATGAAATCACTACACAAGGTTGTGAAGGCGGAAACATGGCTTACAGGATCTCCTTTCCCACCATATTTCTCAAAGCGAGGGACCTCTATACCTTGTGGCATTTGTGCTCTTAATATGTCAAGGGAAAACGGGGTGGACTTGATGTATTGCAAAGGTTGACCATTATTGTTCTATTGTAATGTTTCCACTTGTTGTTCAAGGGATGTCATGGTTTGCAAAAGTGAATTAATGAGAGGGTCATTTTGGTTATAGGGTTGAGGGGAATAAGGTGGTGTAGTGTATGTATGTGGAGGGCTAGTGAATTGTAGGTTATTGAAGGTGGATTGTTGAGGGATTATTGTATTTGAAGGCACGAAGGTAGAAGGAATTCCTACGGGAATACCTATGGAAGTGTATATGGTGCTAGTAGGTATGACTGTTGTGGTTGGTTGAATGGTAGTTGTGAGTTGAAAGGTTATTGTAGGTCGGAATGTTGTTGTAGGTTGAAATGTTGTTGTAGGTTGTGTACTAGTGTATGTGGGAATGGATATTGGTATTGTAGAGGATGAGATTGGAATTCCACCTTGGCTTTGAGTAGACCCCAAAGCTTGAGTGGAAGTGGTAATGGTAGGGACGGTGTTGGTAATGTTAGGGACATTGGTTGTAGGAGGCGATGTCATAGGAAATGAAGTATGCAAATTATGAGCCATGGAGGGTTGATTCTCAACACTATTAGAAAGAGAGTTAGGAAACCCAAGATCCACGGCGAGTGAGATATCGTAGGATAACATGAGCCTCAAACTATGTCTTATAATAGTATTGCAAATAGGACACCAGGTTGTAAAGCTCATACAAGTTATACAACCCTAGTTTGCAAACCCTAGAATAGCAAAGGGGCAATGCAATAAGCTAGAATGAAATGCAATTTTTAGAGTCTAAGCAATGCAATTTACTGATTACACAATGCAATAAGCTGAAAATGAAATGTTTTGATGCAATTTTGAACTTTTAACAATGCACTAAAATGAAGCAATTTAAGCTAAATGCAATGAAATTGATGAAACAACAAATTAGGAAACTGAAACAGAGAGGTAACAGCACCAAACAAAAGCTAAAAACTGAGATAGTAACAGGGACTCATTCGCCAATAAGGGCGAATGGGTCCTGGTTAGATGTTTTTGAGATGTTTTTGTGGATTTTAGAGTGAATTTTGATGCTTTTTCAGTTGCTAGAAGGTTCAGACCAAACCTGATTAGGGACTCAGGGAAAATGGGTCTTGGTTAGGTATTTTTAAACTATTTTTTAATGATTTGCAAGTTCTTAGTTATATCTTTTAGTTCCAGGTCTGAGACAGTGAGCTTTTAGCTTCAAATTTTCTAGAAATTCAATGTAAAAATGCAATAAAAAGATGAAATGCAAGGCCTAATTTGAAATGCAATTTTGTTTTGGTTTTCAAGTGCAATTGTATGAGATCTAAATGAGATGCAAAATGACTGATTTGTTTTTGTAATTTTCAGATTAGAGAGATACAAAACAATGCAAATTTAAACCCTATATGATATGCAAGATTTCAATGCAAAACAAGTAACCCTAAATGTGATCTTAATTCAATGCAAATCTAAATGCAAATAAATGCAAGATCTAACTTAAGATGCAGTGAGATGCTCCAAAAATCAGAAAATTGCAATGTTTAATATGTCAGGTTCACCAAAATGAAACACAGAAAAATAGGGTTCATCAAGGTGAATAGATCAAGATGATGAACCTCTAATTTTTCTAAGGGATGTTTCACTCAATTATGTGTAAAATAAGATGCAAATAACAATTAGAAATGCTACCTAATTGTTATAGCAACTATGGGGGAAGTTTTTAGAGCATAAAAAGTTGTGTACCTGGTTAGAAAGTTGTTTTTGAGCTATAGAGGACTCATTCACCTTCAATGGCGAATGAGTCCCTGTTAGGGTTTCTAAAACTGAGATCAGGGTCATGTTCCTTGATGTTTGGACTCTCAAATTCCCTATTATCAACTTCTGAAAGTTTGCAATTTTGTAGCTTTGATTCCTTGATTTTGCACTTTTGAATCACAACTTTTGCAACTTTGCAACTTTGACAATTTTGCTCCAAACTTGCTCCACTTGATCTTCAACCTGTAAATATGCAATCACACACTCAAGGGCAGAAAAACTTGTTTGTTAGTGAATGGGGGTTTGCCTCAGTCAAACCCCTTGTAGGTAATTAAACCAAATGATGAAATGAATGAAATGAAGCATGAAACACGAAATATGTAAATGATATCATCTTGGATGATGTCTTGTGAAACAAATCTGCAATCTAACATGTAGTGGCCATGAAGAATGTAGATCTTGGATGTGAAATGATGCTTGTAAATGGATTATCAATGCTACATCCACTTCTTTAGCTCAACAGCATGAATGCATGCATCAAACCCTTGACATGATGAAATGATCTTGAATTGCTGCAATAAACTCTTGAAATTTGCTTTGAAATGCCTTATGAATGCTCTTGAAATGCTCTCTTGAAATTGCTAGAATGCTTCATAAAATTTCTAGATCTTGTTTCATCAACTTGTTAGGAGAAACAATGTGAATTAACCCCTTATTTATACTAAATTAGGAGATTAACCCCAAAACTGAAATAATTAAGGCTGACACCAGATTTGGAAATAAACATTATTAAATTCCCGCTAGAATGAAATTCAAAAAAGGGGTTCTCATTAAGGGAGGACCCATTCGCCACCTAGGGCGAATGGGTCCTGGCTCATTTTACCAGGACCTAACTTTAAGGGATTGAAAGAAGGCTAAAAACCCATTCCGGATCAACTGAAAAAGGGGGGTCCTCTTGAGGGAGGACGAGCGAATGGGTCCTGGCACCATTTTCCAGGACCTAACCTTGCCCAATGAAATGTTTTATTAATTAAATTATGGGTGTCGGGATAGATCTTCAAGAGGTGTCAAAATTAAGGCTTAAATTTGAATTAGAAGGGGGTTAATTACTCAAATTACCCTCAATTAATTAATGACCGCCTAGATAAATGTGAAAGTGCGTTATAACACTTTACAACACTTAAACAAGGTACAAATTTAAATACATTTTATTAAAAAGGGGCCCATAAGGTCTAATTAAGCAAATACATCCTAGAAAAGTGTGAAAATGTGTTACAACACTTTACAACACCTTTGAAAATGATCAATTAAGGCATATTTTAGTCAAATAAAGGTCCTAGAACAGTGTTGTTGGCGTTTAAATTCGCACCTCTGGAATGCGGATTTGAAAACGGACAGCTATGCACAGATAAACTGCTCTTCAAATTAGGAGGGGAAGCTCCCTCTTGCTGATGGTGTTTGAAAGAAAGTAAACTAAAACTAAGTTGCCTATCTTTTTGGATCAGCTTAGAGCACAAGGTTTTTTAAACACAAACGCCGCAGCTGAGATTTTCTGATAAGAAGTTCAACTACGACTAACTTAGACTAAAGACGTTCCTAACCTCTCAAGTAATAGCAGAGCAAGAGAAGTTAGAAATTAACAAGGTAGATTCTCTGACAAAAATACTTTAACAATCTCTTTCTCAACAAACACCTACACACTTCACTGTAAGCTGAAATAAAGATCATGAAAGCATAACATAGATAACGGAAATCTGAGATTTTAGACCAAGGCAAAAGAGGCTCATGATTTTATTACTCAAATCTCTAAAACAAAACTCCCTTCTAACATGCCTTGAATAAGAAATTGCAGCTAAGGAGGCTTGCAAACTTATTCTTAACACAATAGAAAACAGCAATCTCACTAACTCCTTGTTGGCTAAAGAGGCTCAACAATTTGCTTATCACAATACAACTGAACTGAAACTGAATAACAAATAGAAGGCAAAATAGGCTCAGCGTTTTGTTATCACAATAACCGTTAAAGAAACTAAATGAGCAAAGGCTCTTATTTATAGAGAAGCAGAGGAGTAGGGAACCCTAAAATCTCCTTGCTTTCACTCTAGGGCTTGCTCGAAGCAAGCTTTATTACTAAATCTAGAAAGATAAAAAACTAAAACCCTAAAAAGCAGAAAAAGCGGGAAACGCCAACTATTACATCTTATCTTCTTTCTATCCTCAAAGAATGGATAAGGATGATTCCAAGAATAGAAAGAAAGCGGGAAAGAAAGCTTCTAGAAGAAAGCTGCTTTAAAGCTCGATCACATCCGCTAGGAAGTCTGAGATTGTGTCCCGGTTCGGTGCATCTATACCATCAACAGCAAAACACCGCTTTTCAAGAATATCTTCGGCATCTTCAATAGATCTCTGGAAATCTTCAATCTCATTGGCCGCTTTATTGAACTTTGCTGACATCATTGAAACATGACCTATCCTTCCGCCAACTGGGCTGCAACTATGAACAACACTTTTATGTTTTCCTTTCATTCACTTCAGTACAATCTTCTTGCTGTATTTGTCTTTATGCATATTCCACATCTTTTCACATTCATCCCTCGAAAGAGTTACACTTTCAGGCCATGGGGGAATGGAAAAACACTTTTCAACCATATCAGGCTTTAAACTGCAAATCAACCTGCCATCTGCTGACTGGATCTCCCTAGTAGCCGGGTTGTAATGCTTAATGCAAGTGATTACGAACTCAAGGCTCTGAACTGATATAGGAATAGACGCTGCTGCGAGGAGTCCAGAATGACCCGGGTTCTTGATTGAAGCGTTGCCTGCTCTCTCCAAGGCGTGTAGGTCGAACAGGCTTGACATGATGCAAGTCTGTCTCAGCTGTTTTGATGTAATTGTGAAAAAGTGCTGATTCGGACTTGAAAACATTAGGAGTGTACTCCATTTCAGAAAACTTGAAGAATGACTGTAAACTCGCCTTGGTTCAGACAAGTCTTGTGCAATTTCTATTTTTAGAATGCTGATTTTTGTGCTTCAACGGACGAATTTTTTGAGAATTTTTTCTGAGATATGGGTTTTGTTCAGAATAGCCGATACAAGACAACCCAGATCGTCCGTTTTGAAAATCTTGAATTTTGACTGAAAAAGCAGCAAACCCTAATTTCTTCAATTTTTCCGAAAAAGCTGGCATCTGGGTTTTGTTGAACATCGTTTGAAATGGACCAGTTGATTATATTACAAAACTTGGCGTTTGATTGGCAGACCAACCCTAGGTTTTCGAAAAAAAACTGATATGGGTTTTTCAGGACCGATTGGAAAGGACCCAGATGGTTGAATTTTGAATGCACGAGGTTTTCGACATGCAAGATAAAAGCACTTGCTGCAACTTGATGAAGTTCTTGAAAAATTCTTCAGAAGGTAGAGGCAAAAAGACCCAGATGACTGAAAAATTGAAAGCCTTGGCCTCCTGCTTGAAAAACTTGATCTTCTGGAACAGAAAACTTGAAAAAGCAAGGGTTTATGCTTGCTGGTCTGAAAAATCTGATGTAAAACCAGCAACTATGAATTCTTTAATCACAAAAATTTCTCAAACTTGCTGCTCCAACTTTCTCCTCTGGATGCTACCTGCAAAAATAATGAAAAATACATTGAAAAGAAGTGTTAAATAGACTTAGGTTTTGATTTTAGGTTTTGCTTTTTTTTTCTGCTTTTATTTCAAAACCCTAAATCTCATCTTCTCAACTTGGACGCCATCTTCCTCTTCTCACAATTTTGAAATTTTGAAAATCTCAAAAAAACTCTAAGGCATGAAGATTTGGGCGCCTTTCTCCAAGAGGGGCGCTCAACTTCACCAGACTTAGTCAAAATTTCCACTTTTTCAACTTTTCTCCATTTTAACATGCCACTTCGCCTCTGATTTCTCGTTGACAGATCAACCCGACAGCGAGCTGAGTGATTCACGGCGAAGCCTGACTGATTCTGAAAAAGATGTTCTGGAGGCACCTCCGGCTAAAAACTTGATTTCGACCTCCGAATTCACGGGAGGCTTTTCCTTCTAGGGGCGCCCAACTTCTTCAGTGTTAGCCATTTTTCCTGATTTCCAAGTTCTTCCTTCTCCCTTTGATCTTCTGGTGAATCTTCGATTCCGGGAGCTACGTTGATCGGACTGACTGCCTGAGTGTTTCGTTGGATAGCCAGACTGATTTTGGCGAGGCCTTCTTGGACGTTACTTCTGCAAATTCCATCATCTGAAGGCTTTAAAGCTTGGGCGCCCTTCTTCAACTGGGGCGCCCACTTCCATCAGACTTAGAAAATTTTCCAATTTATTCATGTCTTTCACTTCTTCGGATGACCTTGTTGGATCTTAAGCTCCGAGTGTCGGATCGCTGAATGTTTGTGCTCATCGCGAAGCTGACTGAAAATGAAAAGGGGTCCTCTGGAGACACTTTTGTCAAAAAGTGAACTTTCACCCTTCAAAAGGTTGGGCGCCTATCTTGACTGGGGGCGCCCAGTTTACCAACACTTAGTTTATTTTTCACCTTTTTCACTTTTGCTTTGAATTTCTCTTTTCACCTCTCGTCGGACCTTCTGTTCAGCCTTTTGAATCTGATGACTGCGAGCTCCGTTTGTCGTGCTGAATAGCTCACTGCAAAGCCAGTTGAATTCTGAAGACATCCCGTTATAGCTTCGACTGCAAATTCCTCTGTTTGCACCCTTGAAAAGTTGGGCGCCTTTCTCTTCTTAGGGCGCCCAGTTTCTCCAGACTTAGAAAAATTCATAATTTATTCAACTTCAAGTTTCAGATTTTCACTTTATACCTTCTACTTTGACTTGAATTTGCCGGAGACTGGATCATCAGATGCTCTGACGGGGATATCCATCGCGAAGCTGACTGAAAACTGAGCAACTTCCATTGGAGACCGTAACCCTAATTTCTTCATCTGATGCCCTAAAAAGGTGGGCGCCTTTCTTCAACTGGGGCGCCCAAACTTAGCAGACTTAGAAAATTTTCATGACTTTTCACTTTTCTTCCTCGATCCTCGTGCATGTTCATCATTTCACTTTCTGCTGGAAGTTTTGAATGCTAAAATTAACGCCTGGCAGTCGGATGACCTCCATTGATGACCTCGGAACTCCAGATATGCTTCTGAAAAAGCTGAATAGACCCAGTAGGGCAAAACTGATTATTTTAAGATTCTTGCACCACGATACGGACACATTTTGAGCCAATCAAAATCGGTTCGGACCCTTAGGACCAACTTTCTATTTTTAGAAATTTTCTATTTTTAGAAAATTTTGCCAGTATCCGTTTCGAAAGAAACCCAGAAAAACCCAGAAAACTTTACTATTTCGAGAAAATTTCTAAAAATAGCAGTTTTCCTAAAATTTAGGGGTGAAAAACTGAGATCTGGGTTTTGTAGGTTAAGCTGCTCTTAGCAGACCCAGATCGTCAGAAATTGAAAAATTTGTGTTTTAACCCTCCATGCAAGACATGCACACCCAAATTTTGACCTTTTTTGACTGTTTCGACAAGACTTTTACTCATTTCTTCAAAATGTCTAAGTGTAACAAAAATTTTAATTTTGGGGTACAACAAGTGTGAATGTGTAAAACACATTACAACACCACTCCAAGACATCATTAGTTCAGTTTTAATGTCAATTATCAAACCAAGGAAGGAAAAAGGTGTTGGTGTAACAATTAGCACCTCTGGAGTGCTAGTTGGTACAGACAACTATGCACACTGCGTGATGAGTGCTCTTCAAATTAGGAGGGGAAGCTTCCTCGTTGTGTGGACAAATGCTTGAAAAAAATAAACTAAACTAATTCCTATCTTTTTGTCTCAGCTGAAAGAGGTACAAGGTTTTCGAGAAACTTCGAACGTTGCAACCAAGGATTTTTTGGTTTCGCAGATCTTAACAACTCAAAACTAACTAGCTTATACTATCCAATTTCCTCAAAAAATCAGAGCATGAGGAAACGGAGCGGGAATGATTTATACGATAACCTCTAAGATAGGATTTCCAAGGAGGCGACAACACCTATCCGAAACGTAGGCTGAAAGAAAGGTTATTGGCGACGACATTGTTGGTGTTTAAATTCACACCTCTGGAATATGAATTTGAAATGGACAGCTATGCATAGTAAAACTGCTCTTGGAATTAGGAGGGGAAGCTCCCTCTTTGCTGATGGTGTTCAAGAAAGTAAACTAAAACTAAGTTGCCTATCTTTTTGATCAGCTAAGAGCACAAGGTTTATAAAAATCAAGCGGCGTAGCTAAGATTTTCTGATTAAGGAATTTCAACTACGACTAACCTACACTAATGACGTTTCTATTTTATCAAGTAAACGCAGAGCAAGAGAAATAGAAATGAACAAAGTTTGATTCTCCAACAAAGTGCTTAAATAAACTCTTTCTCAACATACATCTACTTACTTTCAATGCAAGCTGAAATTAAGATCACATAAGCATAACATAATAAACTGAAACTTGAGACATTATATCAAGGCAAAAGAGGCTCAAGACTTTATTTCTCAAATTTCTAGAACAAAGATTACACTAAACACATGCACGGAACAAGAACTTGCAACTAAAAGAGACTTGCAAACTTGTTCTTACACAAAGTGAATAGCAACTACAAGACAACAACTTGAAGGAAAAATAAGCTCAGCAATTTGTTATCACTAGTATAGTTGAAAATAAATGAGCAAGAGTGCTCTTATTTATAGCCAAGCAGAGGAGTAGGGAACCCTAAAATTTCCTTGCTTTTACAACTAAGACTTGCTCAACAAGCAAGCTTTATTTCTAAAACTAGAAGATAACATCTAACACCTAAGAAAGCAGGAAAAACAGGCAGTGCCAACTATTACATTTTATCTTCTTTCTCTTCTTCAAAGAATAGATAAGAATTGTTTAGAGAATAGAAAGAAAGCAGAAAGAAAGCTTCTAGAAGAAAGCTGCTTTAAATCTCAATCACATCCGCTAAAAAGTTAGAAACTGTGTCTCTGTCAGGTGCATCAATACTATCAATAGCAAAGTTTCGCTTTTCTAAGATATCCTCTCCATCTACAATCGATCTTAGGAAATATTCAACTTCATTGACTGCTTTCTTAAACTTTGCTGACATCATGGAAATGTGACTCATTCTACCGCCAACTGAATTGCTGCCATCACTGTTGCGAACAACGCTCTGAAATTGGGCTTGCACTTCATTAAGTCTGACATAGGAACCATCATCATGGTGACACCGAGTAGGGATCTCTTTAATAAACTCATTTATGAACAAAGAAGCTTCAACCACCCTTTGCTTGTATGCAACGAACTCCTCAGCCATTCTCTCATAGGTTCTCACCTTGAAGCTGTGTCGCTCTTTCCATGCAAGGATTTGCCTCTTGTGTTCTCTGGAAACTGTTGAGCCATAAGCTGTATCTAAATCTGCAATGATGATTTCATGCCTAGGCTTTACCTCTGCCATTGTTTGTTCAAATCCTTGCAGGCCTTGATGAGTTATGAGCGTTATTCCTCAGCTGAAACATCTGTGCAAGGATTTCTTTTCCTCTGATGATAAATCCCTCAATCCATTCTTGAGTTTGTTTCCCACATATTATCAACAGGAACTGAAGGAGTCTGAAACTATCTTCTCTTCTCCTCTCTGTTGTATTATTTGATTTCTCTATCACTCATAAACATTTTTTGTCAACTATAGGCAATGAAAGGCACAGGTTGGCAGGATGACTAGCTCTGATACCACAAAGGCCCAAACACTACACCAAAAGACTGGCCTAGTAGTGAGGGCAGCTACCCAGGGTGTTAGCGTGAGGTTTGCGTCCCACCAGCCTTGAAGGTGAAGGAATAGAAGCCACGAGAACAATGGACACGTGGTTGTGGAGCCCCACCATCTGGTTATCAGGTACACTCCTGCCAACATAACTGGTTAACATCCATCGGGGTTTAGCCCTTCATGCACGGGACATTACATCTGTATGTGGGTCTGGGTACGTAGCCTTCTTTGTTTGGGCATGAGTAATGGCCATTACTTCATTTTGCCTTATATCAATCATGTTGATGCTAGCCTTTTGCTTTAGACATCCGGTGTCTTCGTGATTTCTAGGTCCACACCATTTGCATAGTAATTGCACTTTGTCTTGCTTGTTTTGGTAGTCTCTAACAAAGTGTCCCCATTTGCTATGTTGTGAGCATTGTATGATAGGGCATCCTTTGGGGTCATATTGTATTTGTCTTTGTCATCCTCTTTGATTTTGATAACCGCTTGGAGATGTATTATGTGGCATCAATGGAGTGGACTCCTCTCCTTGCGTAAAGAGTCCTTGTGTACTCCTAGTCTTCAAATTGTATGGGCACTCCTTTATTGAATGACCCATAACCTGTAAAATTTCACAAAACCTCTTTTTAGGAGAATTACCTTTTGTGTGCTCCTTAATTTTGCACTCAGTACACCACAGTTCATTAGTTTCTTTGTTGGTTTCTTTCTTCGCCTTCAATTCTTTCATCATCCAGAGCATGTCCCTCCAGAGTGCTTGTACCATTCCCAATTCATCGTCACCATTGTCATCTGAACTTCCATCTTCCTTTGTTTTCTTTTACTGCATGAGGACATTTTATCTTCACTTTCTATGTCCATTGCCCAATTGTGTAGGCTTCAACGTACGATGACGAAGGCACTACTTTCATTTTCTTCCTCACCGAAGGAATCAATCCTTTGATGAACTATCTTTTCTTTAGTCCTTCAATTGGTTGGATTTCTAATTTCATCAGCAACTCCTTCGGCCTACAATTATAGGCTCGTATGTTTTCATGTTTTCATTGCTTTGTGTTGTATATCTCTGCTACGATTTCATTGTCGTCTCTCAAAAGTTTGAATTCTTCCTAGAATGCCCTTTTTAATGCATCCCATGTGGCTTTGTGCATTATGCCTCTGAGAGTCACTAGAAATGCTCTTAGCCAATATGCTCTGTCATTTTGATCATTTGCTACCCAAATTGTCTCACAAGTTTTACAATGTCGTACAGGGTCCTCTGATCCATTTCCAGTGAACTTTGGGAGTTTCTGCCGTTCCACATTCAAACTTACTCGAGGAGTCACCATCTTACCTCTTCGATGCACCTGTGACGATAACTTGTTTGGAGAGTTTTGATTCGTACGTTCTAGTACGTTCCCTGCACTCTCGGACATGCCACAATCCTCTACTCGTCCCTCTCAACGTTTGTCACCCTGAGTCAACAACATGAGAGGATTGCATCCCATTGAGTATGTCATGAATGCTCATAAACCAATACCCATTTTTCCATTCACATGTGTAGTCATAACATTAGTGGGTGATCCACTGAGTGTGTGTTGAACTAATCCACCTAACGCTAGGACTTGAATCTTTAATGAGCTCTCAACTAGAGGTAACTCATGAGTCTCAAGATGAAAGCTAGGTATACCAATAAAATTTTCTGAATCACACCTCTTCTCTTGCTCATGCATATCTGCACTTTCTTCTTGCTTCCCTATCTCAAGAAGCTCATCCTTTGTATGCTCCAACTCCATGTCTTCTTTCCTTGGAAGAGATAGTGATCAAAGATAGGCTTCTCTTTGTGTTGGGTGAAAATTATGTAATCAACTTTTCGATAGATTACACAACTAGGACTTCAGCCACAACTATGTGCGATATGAATCTCTCCTCTTAGAAAAGGGGAGGCGCCCTTCTTACTGCTGACAGAAGTGATGGTAAAACAAATAAGTAATTTACACAATGTACACAATACTCATGAAGTGGATGTGGTGTGTCACATTTATCCTTCTCTCTTTTTTCAAAGAAGGTGTTTACAATGCTTCACTGTTGGAAGTTCTTATTTCACAATAAACTAAAACGATCAACAAGCAGTAATGCCAATACCTCTATCTTGTCAAAGCAAAGCGTAGAGATACCAGAAGTGATTAACAATAAACAAGTAAAATAAAAGGGAAAGCTCACGAAGGCACAAAGTCGTTCCGTAGCTTTTTCAATGGTGGATCTGTGAAAGATGTGTCATTTGTTGCATTAGAAGCACAAATTCTTCTTAGATGCAGCAATTCCTTGAATAGTATGAACAATTACAAGCGCAAAGTCTTGTAGATCATCCAACCAAAGTATCCAAAGAGCATGAACAATTACAAGCGCAAAGTCTTGTAGATCATTCAATAATAGTTTAACAAAACACAAATGTAAATCTAAGTAAAAGATGTAACACAAAGTTTACATGAATTGCTTAGAGTCTTTCAGATATCACTTACTAATTACCACCAAAAGAGATCAATTCACAAGACTACCTAATCCAACACAAAGTTTGGTTTGCAATCGTCTTCTTTATTGATCAAATTTCGTTCGCAAAGCATGAACACAAAGTTTCACAATTTGTTTCAAAAAGGGCAGCACTTCGTTGCAAAATACTAGAAGATACCTAATACAAAGGAAATCCCTCATATATATGGAAAGAGGGAAGAGAAAAATTAGGAAACTAATTGAGAAAATTAAGGAAAGTTGGGTGAGCGATTTAAGGAGATCTCACCTAACTTTGACCAAAGTCAAAGTGTAATTTGTTTTTGAAAGATTACATCTCGAACTTGGTGCAATTACAATTTACAAAAAGACATATAAAATGTCAGGAAATATTTACAAGATGCATAATGGGAGGCATCAAAAATTTCTAACACTGGAGATCAGGAACCTTCATGTTCCCTTGCTTTGGGTGCGGAAGTCTTCGTATTTCTTCCTGGTCTCCTGCACGAACTTCTCATCCGGACCAATGGTGTAATCCGCAATGGTGTGAATTCTCGTGATCGATCTCATGGAAGATGAGTGAACCTTCTTGCACCTGTCAAGATGCGTTTTCAAGTTATCCAATGTGAGCCTTGTGTTGGCGTAAAAACTAACACCTCCGGAGTGCAGGTTTGTACGGACAGCTATGCACACTGCGTAATGAGTGCTCTTCAAATTAGGAGGGGAAGCTCCCTCGTAGTGCTGGAATGCGTGGAAAAGAAAAGTAATCTAAGTCCTATCTTTTTGTTCTCAGCTGGAAAAGGCACAAGGTTAAGAAAACAAAGAACGTTGCAGCTAAGGATTTTCTGGTTTCGCAGATCATTAACTACAACTAAGCTAACTACTTTAAATCTATCCAGTTTCCTCAAGAAAGCAGAGCATGAGGAAATGGAGCAGGAATGTTTATCTGACGATAAGCCGGGTACAGACTCACAACGTGAAGGCAAGGTGGCACAACTATTTGCTTGTCTGAATAGGCTTATTGGAAACAACAATATACGATAAACTAAGTAGAGATTCTCAACTTGAAGGCAAGGTGGCACAACTATTAGCTCAATCTGAATAAGTTTATTATTCACACACATCATACGATAACCAAGAACAGATTCTCAACTTGAAGGCAAGGTGGCACATCTATCAGCTCAATTTGAACGAGTTTTGTCAGAACCCTGATGGTTCTCTGTTTCAAACCCTAACTGATTTTGTGTTGTTTTTGCAAATTTTTGGTTTTTTTTTGTATTTTTGTAGGTTTTCAGGCAAATATTAAAAACTGCGATTTCTATAGAAATTGCTAAGAAAATCTAATAAATTCGAAACTTCATACAATAAGCTCAAATATGCTCAGTAAACATTGGCGCACCTTTATATTATTTTTTAGAGCCTTTTACAATACCAAAATTTGAACTAAGAATGCAATACATGAATTTTTATAAAAAACCTGGATGGCGGCTGCTGTAATAAATGATGGTACGGCCAGAATGATTGGAGGAATCTTCAGGCTCGAAAAACAATGCAAACTCTTCAGTAATCCAAAGCGCCCTAGGACCAATCACCAGAATCTGAAGAAAGAAAGCGTTCTCTCCAGAGACCATGAAAAGTACGGCCCACTTGCTGACTGGTACGGCCTGGTACAGCAAGCAATGATATAGTACAGCTTCCAAGAAAACAATGCCAGATCTCTAAAATAGGTCCTCTGATGAAGTCGCCTAAAAAGGTAGATGATTATCTCTGCTAATCTCTGATGAATCTGTCAATCAATGTGCACAATCTGTGATCCCTGTCTGAAATCACCAAGTGCAAGCTTCAGTTGGTATTGCATAGCCTCAGTCTGCCTAATCTCTGAAGAGTTTTCGTTCTCCAGAAACGATCGTCTGCCAGAAACCCTAAGGTTTGCAAACTCCAATGCTCAGAACAATAAAGACAAAATTGAATAATAATCAGAATAGTTCGATTTTGCCTTGACTGGTAAATATATACTCCTTGAAGAATTTCGACCCAATCTCCTTTTAATTGATCATTTAAATAAATGATTTAATTTTGCACTTTTAACTTAGGAGAAATATTAATTATTGGCGTCCACTTTTTAATGAATATAAAATACTCATTAAGTCACATTTAATAATTTATTATAAAGTATAATAAATACTTTATAATTAAGCCAAATAATTAAATATTTAAATATTTCAATAAAGTGACTTTAATATACAGTCAAATTATTAAATATTTAATAAATCATTAAATACTCCTTATTTCTCCGTCTAATCAACCAAGCTGCTGAGCTGGGTCGATTAAGTGAATAGTTGAACCGGTGCCACGCGCGAAATAGCATTTCGCGACCTAACTTTCTAAAATAGAAAGTTCACGAAAATGCTCTCACGAAAGAATGCTGCGAGGCAACGACTGGCGCAAAGCGGAGCTACCCGAACCGAACAGCGCCCACATGATCCTTTGCACACTCACAATGGAAACTCTGAGGGATCGAAATGATAGGCTAACCTCGTCACCAGCTGTGCTGACTAGGATGGGGACATGACAGTCCGCCCTCCCTGAAATTGCTTGTCCTCAAGCAATCTCAACTCTGGATGCTGTAAAATCTCCTCTGGCTCCCATGTAGCATCCTCAACTGGCAAATCTCTCCACTTAACCAGATATTCCCTGATCACACGCCTCTGTAGGTGTCTCTCTCTCATCTCGAGGATGGCCTCAGGTACTAGTATCAATTTCCCTTCGTCATCAAGGGGTGACAAAACTGGAGAAGGTATAACATGCTGACCCAATGCCTTTTTCAGGCGAGAAACGTGAAATACATTATGGACCTTGCTATCAGCTGGCAAGTCCAACTCATAAGCAACCTCGCCCACTCGTCTGACAACACGAAATGGACCATGAGGTTTTGAGGGCTGCCTTACACTTTCTTCCTTGAGAGTAAGAGTGACCACGTCTGACTGCAACATGAGGTACACCATATCACCCACCTCAAAGTACGCTCAGCCTCGCCCGATGCGGCATGCATGCTGATTACGTGCCCGGCTGGATGGCTGAAAATGCCGGGAGGAGCCTGAGATGTCCTGCTGACTCTGCATATCCCCTGCACTCGGCACTCTGCTATCGCTCAATATCAAATCCCAGAAGGTTGGGCGCCTCATACCCATACAAAGCCATAAAGGGCGTCATCTGTATCGTCATATGGTGAGTCGAGTTGTAACAATACTCGCACAAGTAGATCCATCTCACCCAAGCTCTCTGCTGACCAGCTATATATACGCAAATAACCCTCCCACCACTTATTGACCTCTCTGCATGCGTGTCCTGCGGCGGGGCTGGTACTCGGTGTCAGTTAGGTCCACAAAGCCTAAACACTCTGCCAAAAGTTGCTCATGAACCGACTGTCTCTATCGCTGACTATCGTCCGAGGCAACCCATGCAGCCGGAATACCTCTCTGAAAAACAACTCTGCAGTCTGCGATGCTGTGAAAGTAGTAGTAATCGGGAAAAAGTGGGCGTATTTAGTCAACCGATCCACCACTACGTAGATGCAATCTTTACCTGGGCTTTCGGCAAACCCGTGATAAAGTCCATCGATAGACACTCCCACTTTCTGTCGGTATCGGTGGCTGGAGCAATCCAGGGATAAATGTGCTCCTTCTTCTGTTGGCACACAGAACACTCACGGACATACTGCAATACATCAGTTTTCAGCCCTTTCAAGTAAACCGTTCCCGAACCATTTTGTAAGTCTTATAGTATCCAGGATGGCCCGCCATAGGAAGGTCGTGAAAGGCTCTCAAAACTGTAGTCCGCACCTCAGAGTCAGGTAAAAAGAATCCGCCCTTGTAAATGATCAAGTCATCTACGATAGTGTACCGTCGTCCTGCTCTGTCCTGTCAACGATGCTAGAAGCCCATGGGTTCTTAGCATACTCAGCAATAATCCGATGCCTCCAATCCTCCGTGATCTGTGCTAAGGCATTCAACTGGGGTCTGCGAGACAAGGCATCAGCGACAACATTCTGCTTTCCCTTAATGAAAGTGATATCGAAGTCATATGACTGCAGTTTACTGACCCATTTTTGCTGCCTCTCATTCAAGTCTCGCTGTCCTAGGAAATGTTTCAGGCTGTTATGATCTGTGCGAACACTGAATTTGCTGCCTACCCATGCTGCACTGAACCCAATGCATGCATAATGGCTAACATCTCCTTGTCATAAATACTATAAAATCTCTCAGGACCCCTGAGTTTCCTGCTCTCAAATGCAATCGGATGTCGCTCCTGCATCAAAACGGCACCAATGCCCTCTCACGAAGCATCCTGAGAACAAATCAAATGACTTCGTAAAGTCAGGCAATGTTAGCACTGGACATGAAGTCATGATCATCTTAAACCTGTCAAAGCACTCCTGTGCTTGTGGTGACCAAGTAAAAGCCCCCAACTAACCCCGTCCAGAGTCATTGAAGTGCTTGGCGTGGCGATGAAACACTAACAAATCTCTGTGAGATGACACAACCCAATGAAACCTACGAGAACAGCGTAAGATTTCAGTGCAGAGCGATCAACTATAGCTCAGAACCTTTTGGGGTCCCTTTCACTCCTTGGCCTTGATGATGTGCCCGGTCTCTTTAACTCCTCCATGCCAAGCTCGCGCCTTGGATTTCATTGCTTATAGAAAGACTCATGCTAAGATTACCCAAATTGTATCCAAATGAGCGGATGCTCATCCCCATGACACACTATAAACCAAAATAATAGATAGAAGAAGACTAACACAAATCTCCTCAGCGAGCGAAAACCATACGTTCATAGTTGCGAAAGGTGGCGGAGTGCATTAGGTTAACCAGAGGCATAACCAAGAACTTCGAAGTGACATAATGACACGGAAGCGGTTTTCTCAATATCTGCTCCCTCATCTGAATCTGATGGTACCTTGATCTCAAATCAATCTTCGTAAAGAAGACTGCTCCGTGCAACTCATCTATCAGCTCATCAATACGTGGAATAGGGTACCTGTTCTTGATTGTTCTTTTGTTGAGCTGCCTGTAATCGATACACATCCGTAGTGATCCGTCCTTCTTCTTCACCAATACAACCGATGAAGCAAAAGGAGACTTGCTAGGTCTGATATGGCCCATAGCTAACAACTCATTAATGGTCTTCTCTATCTCATCCTTGAGTCGTTTCGGATGTCGGTAGGGAGTGATCATAACGGGCTTTGCGCCCTCCTCCAACTCAATGATATGCTCTGTCCCTCTGTCTGGAGGTCTGCCAGGTGGAATGTCACCAAACACTTTGGAGTGTTTAGTCCTCAGTATCTGAATGTCAGGGTGGTACTCACCCTTCTGCTGCTCCTGCTGGGCTGGCATCAACATGCACTCGACTGCCCAGTCAACCATATCATGACGAATGAGCCTCTCCATCCGTCTGAATGAAACCATCCTCAGATTACTATCACGAATTGCCTTGATTACATGTGGTCTCCCGTCAACCTTGAATTTCATCTCCATATCACGTAGGTTGAGTGTGAACTCACCCAGATCATGCAACCATACCATCCCTAATACCACATCTGTATCTTCCATATTAACAACATAGAATTCAGTCTTGAATTCATAGTTGTTCAATCTCATCGGAAGATCAGTAATCTTCCGGTCACATCTGAGAGTATATCCGTCAGCCACCTTCACTCGAATACCCTCGAAGGCCTCTGTCTGGATGCCACGCCTCTCCACTAAACGTGCATCAATAAAATTGTGTGTAGCACCAGTATCCAACAATTTAATCACCTTCTGACCTGCTAAGAGCCCACGAAGTCGAAATGAACCATCCCTCTGAAGGCTAGTCAGATGGGCTTCCTGTAGCTTCCTTCCACCTTCATGTTCACCCTCATTTTCGGACCTCTCATCATCTGAATGCTCGGAATCAGCTTGCTGGTCTGACAGATCAGATTGCTCTTCGCCCTCGTAAAACCACTCCATTTGATTATTTTTGACCTTCGGACGAAGTGGGCATATATGTTTTTCGTCATAGGGTGCCTTGCACCAAAAACATAACTTTTTCTTACGCAATTCATTCAACGTTTCCCTGTCAAATGGTGGTGCATTCTGTCTCTTAGGATCCGGTTGATCCTTTCTCCTGTCAAAAGGCCTATTCCTGTCATTGTTTCTATCAAAAGGCCTATTGGGTCTCGTGTATGGTGTTGACCCTGAATTGAACTTGCTGCGAGGTGCTGCAAGCTCCATGCTTCTCGCCTTCCGCATGGCCTCCTGAAGTGTAGGTGGGTCAAAAGCCTTAACCCAACCTCTCATGGGTTCTGTCAACCCCTCAACGAAGAGTATGATGAGTCTCCGTTCTGAAATCCCTGTGACCATGACTGCCACTCTCTGAAACTCACCAATGTATGAATCCAAACTGCCTGTCTGTCTGAGCTGAGCCAACTCTCTGAAATACAGTTCCGGATCCTTCTTATCAAATCTCTCTATCAGTCTGCTGGTGAACTCCTGATAGGTATTGACCGCATGATGGCCTAGCGTATACATGCCATGGTGCCACCAATCATGTGCTACTCCGTCAAGATGTAAAGTAGCAAATTTAATTGCCTCATCCTCCTGCATAGGCCTAAGTGACAAGTAATTGTCCAATTTCTGGACCCAAGACCTCGCTGATGTCTTTTCAGACCCATCAAAATATGGCAATGTAATCTTGCTCACCGCATACTGCAAATCCCTATTCACCTGTGGCTGCGGCTGCTGATGCTGTGGGGGTCTGCGGTCAAATCTGCCTCCTCCTCTGGGTTTATAAACATCTATAAACTCATGGAATGTAAGTGCCTGCCGGATCTCAGGTGCTAGTGACATGTACTCACCATGAAATCTCGTCAAGTCTGCCACGGACATGCCATTGTGTGGCTGAAACTCCTGATGCTGCCCCTGATGCTCTGCCCCTGGAGTCTGTGGTGGAGTCTCCCTAGGTAAGAAAGTAGGCTGACCTGGCCTACGCTCCTGATAGATCGGAGACGGCTGTCGAGGTGCTGATGCTAATGGCTGATCCACTGGTGCAGTCCCGCTCATCTGACCAATCTGTATGAAATGAGGCTGTGTGGGCGTGTACTGTCTAATGGTACCCATCAACTGAGACATCATATCCATCATATTATCATGTCTCCGTCTAAACTCCTCATCAGTAATATCACCCTCTGCATGCGCCTTCCCTGGATCCCTGCGAGTCTCCGAGGAAGTCTCACGTTCTGCCATTAGGGTTGTTACACTGTTTTCACTGCCGTCAGAACTGGATCTGTAAATACCAAGTACCCCTGATATTGTCTGACCTTCTGGAATCGGTGGACCTGTCCAATCTTCGTCTTTGCCTGTCCCTACGCCTCTAATATACTGAATAATATCTTGGCTCATAAAAGGCAACCCAAAATGCACTGTATTCTGAAAAAGCACTGAAAAAGCATAGGATGGCAGGAGATCTATGCTTTGATACCACTGTCAGAACCCTGATGGTTCTCTGTTTCAAACCCTAACTGATTTTGTGTTGTTTTTGCAAATTTTTGGTTTTTTTTTTTGTATTTTTGTAGGTTTTCAGGCAAATATTAAAAACTGCGATTTCTATAGAAATTGCTAAGAAAATCTAATAAATTCGAAACTTCATACAATAAGCTCAAATATGCTCAGTAAACATTGGCGCACTTTTATATTATTTTTTAGAGCCTTTTACAATACCAAAATCTGAACTAAGAATGCAATACATGAATTTTTATAAAAAACCTGGATGGCGGCTGCTGTAATAAATGATGGTACGGCCAGAATGATTGGAGGAATCTTCAGGCTCGAAAAACAATGCAAACTCTTCAGTAATCCAAAGTGCCCTAGGACCAATCACCAGACTCTGAAGAAAGAAGGCGTTCTCTCCAGAGACCATGAAAAGTACGACCCACTTGCTGACTGGTACGGCCTGGTACAGCAAGCAATGATATAGTACGGCTTCCAAGAAAACAATGCCAGATCTCTAAAATAGGTCCTCTGATGAAGTCGCCTAAAAAGGTAGATGATTATCTCTGCTAATCTCTGATGAATCTGTCAATCAATGTGCACAATCTGTGATACCTGTCTGAAATCACCAAGTGCAAGCTTCAGCTGGTATTGCACAGCCTCAGTTTGCCTAATCTCTGAAGAGTTTTCGTTCTCCAGAAATGATCGTCTGCCAGAAACCCTAAGGTTTGCAAACTCCAATGCTCAGAGCAATAAAGACAAAATTGAATAATAATCAGGATAGTTCGATTTTGCCTTGACTGGTAAATATATACTCCTTGAAGAATTTCGACCCAATCTCCTTTTAATTGATCATTTAAATAAATGATTTAATTTCGCACTTTTAACTTAGGAGAAATATTAATTATTGGCGTCCACTTTTTAATGAATATAAAATACTCATTAAGTCACATTTAATAATTTATTATAAAGTATAATAAATACTTTATAATTAAGCCAAATAATTAAATATTTAAATATTTCAATAAAGTGACTTTAATATACAGTCAAATTATTAAATATTTAATAAATCATTAAATACTCCTTATTTCTCCATCTAATCAACCAACTGCTGAACTGGGTCGATTCTGAGCTGAATAGTTGAACCAGGTGCCCTGCCCGAAATAGCAGCTTCCGCCTGACCTAACTTTCTAAAAATAGTAAGTTCCTGAAAATGCTCTCTGAAAGAATCTGCGAAGGCCCAACCTGACACAACGGCAAAACTGGAGCTACCAAACACTGAGCAACTGCCCCACATGATCCTCTGCACACTCCTGTCAGCCTACGAGGATCGAATGATAGGCTAACCTCGTCACCAGCTGTGCTGACTAGGATGGGGACATGACAAGTTTATTGAACACAAAACATGAAGGATAGCCAACTAGGATAATAAATTGCATTGGCGAGACACGCATACAATCTACGATCAACTAGCCACTATATCTAACTAAAGTAAGAATTCACCATCATAATTGCATGAAACCCTATGTGGCATAACAATTCATTATAATAGCAAATACTCATGAATAGATATAGAACGAGCAATATTACAGGCAAGGTAGGCATAGCATATATTTCTCTCTCGTGCAAAAGTTATGTACAAATGAGCAAAAGCTCTTATTTATAGACATTGAAAGGTGTAGGGAACCCTAAAATCACCTCGAGTCAACTACAGTCTTGCAATGCATGCAAGATTTATTATTAAACCCTAATAAAATAAACTATACAGTTAACTAGAAAGCTACCATTAGTTAACCGGTACTTCTAACCTAAATGGACAATGTGCAAGCATGCACGTCCTTATTTAAAGCAAAGTTAACTGGACACTACCTTCAGTTAACTGGAAACCCTAACCCTAACTCCTATGAAGATAATCCCAAGGAAGAGATAAGCATGTGTGAAGTCAGCAAGTGAACTCAAGACTGAAAGTCGAGTTAACTGCTGCTCATGACTCAACCCTTGAAACTAACTGCAGGTTCCAACTAGTAGATCACTCCATGTCATCTCGGTCTAACACTTCGACCAAGAACTCATCAATCTCTCTGTCGTCTGGCACTTTGATGCTGTCCAAAACAACAATCTGTTTCTTTAGTTCTCTGTCACTTTCCTTGACTGTATGCATGCATTCTCTGACATCTTCAGTCGCCTTTCTGAAACTAGCTGAAATAACTGAAATATTCTCCAACTTAGCCGCCATAGGATCTCCCTCAAGGTTATCACGAATCAGATTTTCGAACTCAGCTTGTACCTCATTAAGATCAGCGTAGGTACCATCTTCACGAAGATAATGGCACAGGATCTGAGTGACTTTGGCGGCTCCGTAAATGAAGTGATCTCTGTTCCTTTTGCAACTTAACGCTTCATTGTCAGCTGCTTTGATGAAAACCTAAATTAAGACCGATTTGGTCTTGAATTCAGTCTAGTTGAATCGCTTTCTGAAAAAATTGCCCGTTGACTGTGAACACGGCTATGTTCTGACAACTTTCTCTGGAAAGCTAAAATGGCTCCTGGTGAGACTAAAAATAGCGTGTCGGAGGATAATTTTCACCAAAAATTTTGAGACGTGGGTTTTGTCCAGAAAATGATTCTAAGACAACCCACAACGTTAGAATTGTGAAAATACGTCCTTTAGCTTGACATGCAAAGATTCTTTAGTCGAGAATTGTAGGTGTTTTTAGAGCTTCTCGGGGCAATTTTTCATGCGAAAATCTTGAACATGGGTTTTGTGCACAACGGAATTCTGAACAAACCCAGATGATGCGATTGTCAAAAAGATGTGATTTTATCCCACATGCAAAGAAATCTTCGGAAAAAAGCACAGAGCTTCGAAATGAAGGCTGTGGGGCAATTTTCTTGAAAAAATCTAAGACATGGGTTTTGCTGCTGATGCTGAAATATGCGAACCCAGATGATCAATTTCTGAAAATATGTTGAATTTCTTTGACATGCGAAGAAAGTACCTAAGATGAGAAATAAAAGAAATAAGACAGAAGAAAGAAGGTTTTATTTGCTCTGCTTTTGTAGAATTCGCCTATCTCTGACTTGGATTCGATGAAACTTGCATGTAAACTGAAAACAAAGTCTGGAATATTCTTCTTTTGATCAAACTGAATCTGTTGCTATGAAGAACGCTGAAATCTGACACCTATAGCACCTTCAAATTGCTGCTCGCTCAAGAAGAATGTATGTTTCTAAGCTTGTGATGAAGAAATAATGGACGCCTAAACTTGAATAAATAGAGTTTCATCACCAAAAATCGTAAGAAGTGCATTCAACCTTGAAAATTGCGCTTGGCTTGTGATTGGACCTCAATTTTAGTTAACTGAAACTAAAATGAGCTAAATAAAGCACCATGCTTTAGAACTAAAGTTGCCTTATTCAGACTTCAGTTGCAAAATTCTATTTAAAGCATCATGCAAATTTAAGCTTCAGTTGACAACTCATATTGAATTCGCCATACTTCACTTCAAAATTCATGCTTTAAATCTTTAATTAAAAATATTAATTAAGGCGTCCCTTTTGAAGACTGAAGTTAAAATATAATGAAGTGTTAACTTCGCAAAATCTTCACAAAACTTTAATTAATGCGTCATGCATGCAAACTCAAGTTAATTTTCAAACATGCACTTCAGTTAAGTGTACATGCAAACAAGTTAACTCAACATGCAAAGTCAGTTAACTGGACATGCAAACTAGTTAACTTGACATGCAAACTGAAAGAACACTCAACATGCCAAAATGTGAACTGGAGATGACAACCCAAAAATCGTTCAGTCTATCAGTCTAACTGAAGTCAGAACTCAAGTTAGGGCGCACCAGTCAACTTCTTTTGAAAAATCAACTTTAACCTCTATAGGCGTTTTCCAGACTTAGCCAATTCTGATGAAAATTTGGATTTGAACCTCTTTCGGAACCTCTGTTCATCCCCTGACACTGGCTGACTGACTCCACCGATTGGCTGGCTGACAGGTGCATCGCAGAGCAGGACAAAAACTGATCAAAAGGTACCTTGAAACTGAATATCATAAAACTAAGATTTGAAGGCTCAAAAATCCAAGTGCCCTTTTCAAAAGCTGCTCTTTTTCTCAGACTTAGTCAAATTTTCTCATCTCCATCTCGTACGAAGGGAAAAACAAATGCTTCATAACTTCTGATTGACCAAGTTTCAGGACTGGATCACAGGCTCACTGCGGAGCTGACCTCATTCCACATGACAGTTGCAAAGGCACATTTCTCCAAAAAACATCATCTGAGGGGTGAAAATCAAGGGCACCTTTTTGAAAAGTTGCTCTTTTTCCTCCAGACTCGGCCATTTCTGGAACTGACCAAAATAACACTAAAACTTTGACTGTAAGCTGTTGAGTCATCTTCTGATCTGACGGAGACAGGCAACGGGGAGCTGAACGTAATACGGAGAAGCTAAATATCTGAGAACATCAAAAAGAAGGCATTAAAGGCTTCAAAAGCTCAGGCGCCTTTCTGAAAATGTGCTCTTTTGCTTATTCCTTGATATTTTGACCAAGATTTGACCCCATGTTTGACCTCTGGCTTAGGCACTTCTGCAACTCAGATTCACCCACTGACGGATGCGTCGCAAAGCTTGAACAACTGTGAGATAAACATCTTGGGTGGCATTTAGTCAAAAACCTTCATTTGACACCTCAAAAAGATGGGCGCCTTTTTCAAAAGCTGCTCTTTTTACTAGTGTTAGCCAATTTTGACTTTCCTCTCGTTTTGCGCTATATCTTCCGTAACTTGCACGAAACAAGTCCGTTTGACAGGCTTGATAGTCCATTGCGAAGCTGACGTGATGCCAGACAAATGCCTGCTGGAGGTGACAAACCCTAAAAATAGGATCTGAGCCCCTAAAAGATAGGGCGCCCTTTTGAAAATGTGCTCCCCTCTTCAGAGATAGAATATTTTGATGATTTTCCTTCTGATTTTCACTTTTCTTGAATTTCCTCAATAAAAGACTGACATGAAACTGACACAAACTCCATATTTAAAAAGTCCAAAAATGACCTTCCGACATCACTTTAACAAGATTAAGACTAAATTAAGCAAAATGCCTTAGTGAAGCAAAAATTTTGGTTTGGGTACAACACCTTGTATCACAAATGATGTTCAAAGAGGCTTCTGAAAAGTCTGCATTGTCAATCATTTTCATAATGGCTTCCTTGAAGATCTGGGATATTTATTTGGCTGGTAGGAAGATACAATTTTCCTCAAGAAGTTGTCCTGGTAACTCCTTGATACCTTTTTCAAGAATCACACAATGCCCTTCGACATCTTCCTGCACTTGGTGGAGATCCTCCATAAGAGATTGAATTACTTGAATTCAATGTTTCAAGGATTCTCTTACCTCAATGAACTTTTCTTTATTGGGAATTACCCCGGCTTTCACCAATTTACTGAGCTTTACCTGCTTCATCTGTGACCATGACAGTAGGCATTTTTCCATATCTCTGCGCTCCTGGGAAAGTACACTTTTCTCTTTATCAAGCTCTGTGGTGAGCTTGGCCAGCAAGGTAGTTTTCTCGTCTGCAACAATTATGATCTGAGATCCGTGTTCTATGATCTTCTCAACGAAATCATACAACACCCTGCCTTTGGAGGCGAACTTCTCAACTTTCTTGACAACTGGGTCCTCAATACTTACCACTGCCAGTGGTTGTGCATTAGTTGAAGATCCTACAAGTCTCTTTACAACAGTGGCATAATGCTTTGCCCTCTGTTTGTACATATTGTGAGCTTGCTCCATTTTATCCAGTCTTCCAACCAAGATGTCCAATGTGACTTGCGCATTTGCTTTTGCACTTTCATTTGTAACTTTGCCAAGCTGGACTCTTGTTACTGTGTAGTCCTCCATATTGACATCTCCTTCTTCTTGTGGTGGTATGCCAATCTCTGCATACTTGTGGCCAGTCTTGTCAACGTTTAGCCTTGAGTATACTTTTTCCTTTTTCTTCCCTTTAGCCTTTGGGGGGACTATCTCTTTGAGGTCGAGCTCCTCTGGAGAGATCATTTGCTTCTTCCGCTTCGATACTTGAGATATCAGCCAAGGGGGAAGGAAGGAGGTGTGAACTTCTGGATTCACTCTCAACTCTGTCATCATTGTCACCTCTAAAGTCATTGTCACCTCTGAAGTTACCATGGGTATCGTGACAATAGGCGAAGTGTCTGTCATCATTGCTCCTGTAGACTGCACATTGAGCTGATCACGTATTGATTCATTCATGAACCGATTGAACTCAGTTTCAGAAGTGATATCATATGTTGGTGAAGACAGGCTAGGAATGGCTGATGGAGGACTTGACAGAATATCAACCGTATGAATGCTTGTCACCGAGGGAGTATCAAGCGAGGTTGATGCTGCAGGAATAGTGGATACCTCTACTGCAGGAATGCTTGTAGTAGGAATAGGTGATGAAGGAACAAAAGGTGGAGGAGTACTCGAATTTGGAGGAGTATGAGGAACACTGGAAATCACAGGCGATGACGTTTTGAGAATTTCCTCAACTACATTCTCAGGTGGAGACATAGTTCTTTCTTGATCATGCCTGGGTTCCTGTTGATCATCCTCTTGTCTCTCCGATTCTGGTTCACCTTCGGAATCACCTTCAGATTCTTCTTCAAAATCTTCTTCAGACTCTTGCCCGCTTTCAGAAACTTCTTTTGCATCGGAGTCTGCTTCTGCTGAGTCTTCATCTTCAGCGGATTGGTCACTGGAAATACCTTCTTCATCGGAATCTATCTCCTCTGAAACAACCTTTTTACCTTTAGAGTGAGATGGTTTAGATTCCGTGGTTTCTCCTTCTGGGACGACTTGGGTATCTTTCTTGCCAACAATAAACTTGATCCTGGGACCTCTTCGTGAAGAAGTGGGAACGACCGCTGATTTATTTTTCATGCGGAGTTCTTGCTGTCGGCGAGCTTCTGCTTCAGATTCTTCTCCTTCCAAATCTATTATGAAACTTTTCATTTCAAAACCATGCTTGTGTAACCATTATGCAGTATTGGATAAGATCGGTGCCAATCTCTCTCTGATGCTAGTACTTTCTTTCCTAGACCATTGAATTGCAGGCAACGGCTTCTTAGAAATCTCTTGTTCATCATAGACAACATTCATGATATCGCCAGGATCTGTAAAATCCTTTGGTAGGTCAGCAATATCAAGGTCTTTGATCTGTTGTACAGTCAACCTGCAATAATCCATTTTGCGAATGGCTTCTTCATCTCTGCAATCAGCCTAGATGTCTTCAAAACGGTACTTGTGATGATGACCCTTTTGCAATTTCCTTCTGACATCCTGGTAATCAAAATCAAACCTATACCTGTAGGTCCTGATTGTCATGATTTGCATCTCAGCATAAACAAATTTGGCTTTTTGTACAGTCGGGATAGTATATCTACCGATTATCAGTGGAAACTTGAATCCATGTTTGTGAATATTTCTTCGTTCTTTGTGCACTGAAATCAGCTGTTTGCACATCTCCATGAGAACCCACTTGTTCGAAGGATATCGTGGTAGCATGTAAGGGCAGCCAGTGTAGCACCCTACTCTCAAATAAGTAAATGTTGGGAATTGTAGAAATATGCATCCAACTTTACTTACCGCCTTATAGGCCTCATCAGATACCCTTCTCCTCTCGAGAGTCGGATCAAAATTGAAAAGCAAAGGCACGAAGAAAGCATCAGTAACCCTCCTGAAATGATGAAAGCTTTCCTTCAACTCCAGTTGATAGAAAAATTTATACACAGGTACCAGCATCCGATTCCCTTTTGTGGATAGACCTGGAAATTGCCTCATTACAACTGCTGCATACACCAGATAACAAGTCATATAGAATTTTAATGTAGAAGGCGCATTGGTTAGTTGCTCATGTATTTCATCACTGATCTGTTTGCCCCAGTCAATATGAACTTTTTGTCTTCTTATGATCCTGATGTATTCATACATCCAATCATGAAAAGTGGATGATTCAGGCAAGCCCTTCACTCTGCTTAAGAACGTGATCATGTCTTTGGCATCATCTTTGAAATCACTTCGTAGGAGTCCCTTTGGCCATCTGGAAACAGTTTGCCTAGGCTTCTTCAACCATTGGCTATTTATTAGGTTTTTAGCCTTATTGGGATCAATGTCAAAGACTTCTTGTGCTTTTTGTATTGAGATATCAATGTACTTCTCCATCTGTGGGACTTTAAACACAATATCAAAGAAGTCAGGGTCCAGTCTTAAAATCTCGTGCCCAGAAGAATCAATCACACTTTTGCTCTCCCTGATGTAGTGGGATGCAACTTGAAGGACAAATTCTGTATTGTGCGCAGCAGTAGGGAACAAAGATACCAAATGCAGGTTACTGTGTACAATTGCTCTCATAGAATCAAGAAGAGGCTTCTTCTCAGTTTTCTCTGCAAAATCAACCAAGTCTTGATGACCAACCTCTGTGTCTTTTATTTCTTCCACCCTGAAGACCACTACAGTCGACGGATAGACACCTTGATATTTATACTTCATTTTGTCTTTAGATTTTGAAGACGACGGAGGTTTTCTGGCAGTCATCTGAGAGCAACTGAATCCTTGATCAACAACTTTGAGGATCTTGAAAAGAGACTGCAAGATGTGGAGTCAGAACAAATGTTAGTCGTTAAACAACATGGGGATGCGTGAGGTGAGCAATGATGATGAGCAAGTGTGGAGCGGATGACAAGGCACGTAAAACAATGCACAAAGTGGGCAGAAAGAAGTTTGGAACGAAATTGGCAAGTTTCAAGGTGTTTGGAAGAAAAGTAGTGAAAAGTGTAAGGGTGCCAAAATTCAGTGCCCTTACACTTGAAGGAAGTTGACTCTGGTGCAGGGGCGCTGAAAAACAACGCTCTTGCACTTGAGAATTAGAATCTTGCTCTCATTTGTCAAAGCGCACTTGGAGGAAAAACAACTTGGTGTTATGGCGCAAAATTTTGGTGTCTTGACATTTCAATCTGAAAAGAGTTTTATGTGCAAAGATGGAAAATCCTAACACCATATATTTTGAGCACAAAAGAATGATAAGTAAAGATGACTAGAAACAACGCTTGGACATTTAGAGCATGAATTTTTATGCCAACACTTATAAAACGCGTTTTGCAGAGATACGTTTACATTCCCACGCCAATACACTTTGCTCCTAATTGAATCATCGAGAGACAACCGAGAACCCAGGGTAAACATAAGGAAAAGACCCAACCATGAGAAGAATGCGAAAAGGTAGGATAAAAACGCGTGATGAAAAGAAGAGAAACAAACGCGAAAAGAAAGGAAGAGAACTCATGCGAAAAGAAAGGAAGAGAACTCAGCGAAAACACGTTTGGATTTAAAGAAATCAAGAGCATGACTTGAAATAACGCACTAACATAACTTATCAAAACAAAACGCAAACACAAAGAGAAGTAAAGAAAAGAGGAACAAATAACAACATACCTGAAATAAGACTTCAAAACCCTAGCATGACCAAGGGGAAGATCCTCAAGAAAACGCGTTTTTGGAGAAGGTGTGTGCCCAGCAAAGAGAAGATAAGTTGAGGACCACATTTGATGAAAATGAAACATAAAATCACTTTTAAGTGATTGGGAAACATCAAAAACCTAACTCAAGTCGCACATTAAATTGAGGCATAAAAGATGGCACGAAAAACGAAATATGCAAATGACATGAAGAAGTGCGCCTGAGCCAAAAATTGGCTAAGTCTGGCAACAATGTGTAAGAGCGCACTTTTTTAGCGCTTCTACACATTTTTGAAACATCACTTTTATGTAGGGGCGCTGATTTTTGGCGCCCCTGCATTTTCAATACTTAGCCAAAAATTTGGATGAGTTAGAGCGCACTTTTTTGGCACAACGGCATCTTTCACAATTTAACTAAGTATGATCAATGAGACTTCGCGAAGGAGCTCGTTTCGAAGGTCTTCGCGAAGCAAACATAGGGGGATGCTCAAACTGACGGTTTGAGGCTTTGGAACGCATTTTGAGGTGGCTTGAAAATCACCTCGTTTTGCGTGCTTGAACTTCACGAACCTAAGAAACGGACAAGTTTCGTAGGGGGGTTATCCGTGGAACGAGCGCTGCTAGATTCCGTGATAACACTTTGTTGTCTTTCTTGAGCTAAATAACTGCAATGTTCCTTGGCCTTTTTGCAAGCATTGTTTGGCTTGGGCAGTTAATAAGTTTGCTCTCATAGCTCTTTGCAACCACTCATTACACATATCTTGTGTACTTTCCACATATGTAATAGTATGATATGCAAAATCTGACCCTTTTTGGCTTGAATTCCCCATGTGTTCCTCATTTTTGACACTCATATCTCGAGTGCCAATATTGGGAGACTCCTCAACATCATTCCCTTCATGTGCCATAGCTGTTAACTCATGGTTATGCTCAACATTATGACTATTGTCATAAAATGGAAAATCAGAAGTTACACCATACCTATCTGCAGCATCTTCAAACTCAACCAAATCTTCATGTAGCTGATTTATCATGATAGTATCCTTTTCAACCTTCATGTGCTCTTCACTTGCATAGAATTTATCATCTTCAAAACCAGCTATCTCCTTTGTAGTTGCTTTGTGATCTTCAAACATGAATGGGGAGATGGCATTGTGATCAACCAAAGGAACACTAATAGAATCCATGCTTTCATAAGGTTTCTCTAAACCAACTTGCTCTATGTCAAAGGGACTCATATTCTCCTCTTTATCTATGCATTGGTGGTTAGGTTCCTGAAATCCTTTGCATGAGAAGCATAGATTTTGTCTTCTCATTTGGTTCTTGCTCATTTTAGGAGGTCCTGTAACCTCATCATTGAGATTACATGTAGAACTGTCATCATTTTCTGATTTAAAGGTTCCATCGCACTTGCTCACATTGTGCCCACCAATAGGTATTGAACCATGGGGTGTATCATACTGAAAACTCATCTTGTTGCCTATTGCAACATCTTTCCCATGACTGAATTTTGCACCTTTAAATGAAGTTTTTTCTTTAAACATCCTCCTAGTATACTTTGTCAAACCAATCTTTCCAGGACTCAAGATAACAACAAAGTTTAGATATCTATTAAAAGAGAACCATGTTTTAAAATCATCTGGCATGCTCTGGTAGTCCTCAAAGAGTTGATTGGAATCCCATTCATAACCTTCCCTGTATTGTTCTTCACCCCTATGGTAACCCATTGTCATACTTAGAATATTTCTGATTCACCCAACAGGATGGCAAGAAAACTGTGCTCTGATACCACTCAACTATCCCACCCCAAATGGAACAACAATTTTCTAAAAACACTTAATTTGACATATTTAATTTGTCAATTAAGAGGTCATAAACTGATTATGCAAGATCACATTATCTGAGCATGAAGCATAAAAAACAAGATGATTTCCCAATACACATTCATTTGCTAATTGAGTACATCACTGATCTCTTGCATTAAAATGAACAACAATATGTTGTACCCAAAATAATTTTTTGCTTCGAAGAGACATTTTTGTTAAAATTATCTAAATCATGTAAAATTGTTGTCAAAAGTACGTTTTAGGTCAGACAAAACATAGGTATTTTGTGGGTTTATGTCAAGAAAGATATTTGCAAAATTTTGAAAATTTAAAAATTAGGGTTTCAAAACCCCTATTTTTAGGAAAACCCTTGAAAATAGGACCTTCCCAGAAATGATTGAAAATGATTTTAATAGGATTAATCGACTTCATGATCACACTAGTCAAGTCAAAATCACCAAAAAGTTTGTTTTACTCTAGTGGATCTATTTTCATTTTTCAGAAAAAAGTTAGGAGCTTCGCAGCCATTAATGACAGATTGGCCAATACCATGTGCTGAAAACTAAGCTTCAAAAGCTTCAACGAAGAATCCATGGCGAAAATGCTCGAAAAGATGCTCTGTGATGGAGGGGATTTCTAAAAAGTGAAAATGCTGAAAATGACTAAGTCTAGAGAATGCACACCTTGCTACCAAAAGGAGGTGCACACCTTGCTACCAAAAGGAGGCTGTGCAGTCAAATGCCTTAGTCATTTTTCCAACACCCGTACACGTAGCATGATGAAGGAGGTTGCTGGGATGCACACGTTCGTGTCATCAACGACAAATGCTCAAATTAGTCACAATGCACAAGGAATGTGAAGTGCGAGGAAATGAAAATTTTCAATGAAAATGATGAAGTTGCGGTCAAAAGAGCCCCTGCTGACCAGGGGTTCCCATGAGTTCAAGAGGTCAAAGGCAGTCACCAAGTCTTTCCTAGACAGTCATCTCCTTCGTAATTTTGCCAACTTTACAATGGATCATCAAGCAAATCCAATAGATCCATCAAACACCGTCAAACGAAGGCAGAGTCAAAAGATGCTATAATGCAAGTCATCAAAAATGGCAGTCAAAACATGAAAAAGAGCCCCTGCTGACCAAGGACGCCCAAGCATAAGACTATCCACATGTTAGTTTTCGAGCAAACTTATCTTCAGGTGATCTCTCCGGTGTCAACTCATCTTTGCAACGAACTTGTTTTCCAGTCTATGAGACACATCAAATGACGATAGCTGTTGATCATCCGAGCATGTGAAACAAAGGGTAAATCAATGAACATCAAAGCAAAAGAGCCCCTGCTGGCCAAGGGCCCCCCTCATTTGGAGCCACCTGTTAAAGTTTTTAACAACTGCTTTCTTCAAAGCATCTGTCCAACACCTTCTCAGCTTCGCACGATCACAGGACCTGTCAAGCATCCATACACAAAGATCAAGCAGAAAACACCTAAAAGCAAAGGAAGAATAAAAAACATGAATAAATGTCTGTGTCAAGGAAAAGCACCCCTGTTGGAAATAGGCGCCCATCTTTCTGGGTAGTCAGATGCAGTTGGCAAGCTCAGAGACCTCCAGGATGACCTCTATTTTGATCAATCTCAACAATGACACCGTGAAAAAGGTCATCAGACTTATCAGTCAGCAATGATCTCAGATTAGAGGACAGAGGGTCAAACTGGAGGGATTGAAGAACACATCAAGAAATTGACTAAGTCTGAAGGAAAAGCGCCCTTGTTGAGAAAAGGCGCCCTTGAATCAAAAGCATCAAACTTAGGTTTTGAGTTTTGCAGCTCCCAAGCACACTTCATCAATGATGTTCCACCTCAACAATGGATCCATCAACAACTTCTCAAGATCAACGAAGCAGCTGGGATCGGAGATTCAACAGAGGCACTTCACCATGAAAAAATAATGAAAATAACTTCAACTCCTCAAAAGGAACGCCCAAAAGTCAAAGCAAGATCTATTGACTGAAGTTAGATATTTTGAAGGCCTTTCATGTCTAAAGCGTCCCACAATCAGTGAAAATCACTCTCGGGAACTCCAAATCAAGCCAAATGGCGACTCCATCATGAGTTGGCATCCAAACTTGATTGCTTCCACATCAAGCACTATGTATCAAGCTTGGACATTATTATTCATTATTTGTCTTTGCAGGTTGGAACTCAAGAACAGTCATTTTCTCTCCAAGACGTCTTTTGAAGATCTGACAGAGGGGTTTTCACCGTTCTTCATATTTTTGAAGATCAGTTGCACAGAGGGATAATTTCTCAGAGGTTGCATCCAAAGGCATATTTTTACAAAAGGACAGTTGAATAACTTCCAATCTTCTTGACCTTTTTCCTCTATTGTCTTAAAAACTTCTTTCATGTCACAGAAAACAATAGGCAATCACAAATCTGACCAACTGAGTATGATCAACACAGTTTTTCAGCAAAACCCATCTCTTGAAATTTTCCAGAAACAACAAACTTGTTGCTCCTATTTTTAGGAATTTTTTTGAAAAATTCACAGATTTGAAAATTGAACGAACTAGGTTTGTTCAACATTGAAGCACGAACAAAACCCATGTATCAAATTTTTTCCGGAAAAATACTTCTCGATAGGTGGCTATTTTTAGGGGTTTTCAGAAGTTGTCTGAACATATCCATGTTTATAGTCAACAGTCAAGTTTTTCAGAATACAGTACTCTCAAGTTGAAATCAATACCAAAATGGTCCTACTTCACAACTTTCTGAAAACACTTGACATAGACATGCATCAAGTGAAGCCCGTAGTCAAGATGGACGCCTTGGAAGGTGTAAATGACATCACCATTCAATGGATAGCCAAATACGGAAGGTAGTCATTCTAAAACAGAGCCGCCACCGGTTACTACAACACTACCTTCCACATTCCATGTCACCAAGCTAGATGACACAACTGCAAAGAAGATTGAATATCAAAAGCAATTTGTGAGAGGCAGAAGAAGTCAATGAATGGATAGAAGGGTTGTTGACCAGTGGAGAAGAGGTGTAAAGCACCAACAAAGGATGTCCTACCCTCCAGAATAGCATTGGTGGCAAACAAAAGTTAACTTGATGCCCTTTTCCAAGTTAACTCATTGTCCCACAGATCATGCATGTCAGATCCCATTAATTGTGGATGTCTATTTTGACTTCCACGAATTATGGATCACAGATCTCCACTAAATGTGGATGTCTATTTTGGAGACACATTTTGTGATTAAAGTTCACTTGTAGTTTAGCTTCAGTCAACCGAAGTAGACTTCCGATTGACTCTTTGTTTAGTTTCAGTTAACTAAAGTAGATTTCCAATTAACTGTTTTCTCACCTACTTTTAGACATAGGAATAAATCTTGCTAATTGATTGGAAAGAACTCATTGTTAACTCAAGGAGATTTTAGGGTTGCCTACTCCTTTGAGTTCTATAAATAAGAGCCTTGGGCTCATTATTTTGTAACTTTACTTCACAGTAGCAAAACGCTTAGCTCACAAGCCTTCATATTGTTCGCTTAGTATATGTTCTTGGATTGTATTTGTTATAGTTAAACACCAAGTACAACTTGTGTTCTCTCTATTCAGATAGGTGTATTCAATCATTGTTCATGTGTTCTTGGTTTGATTGCTTCATGTGTCATTGTCTCTTTGACATAAGCTGCTGTCCAATCGTGTAACCTTTGGTGGAATATTGAGATAATAAATCAGGAGAGTTACCATGCCTTTGATCTAAAAATCTCAAAGTTTTATCATTGTATGTTGTTATCAATAATTTATTTTCAATCTACACCTCGGAAATGTCTTGGTACCTCTTTGGGAATTTAGAAAGTTAGATTATCATCCTTTGTTGTTTCTTGTAGTTTACTTTTCAGCCTACACCTCGGAAAGGTCTTGGTACCTTCTTGGGAATCCTGAGATATAACCTATCGTCTGAATTACTTGTGTGGATTTTATTTCAGTATAGATCTGGGAGTTCAAAGCCTTCAGATACATCCTAGGAGACTAATTCGTCCAAGTGATCGAACCATCCATTCCCACTCTTATGCCCTCATGCTTTGTTTATCTTGAGGAGATAGGATAGATTAAAAGCTAGTTTAGTCGTAGTTAAGATCTGCAGAAACCAGAGAAAGCCTTAGCTACGGTGCATTGTGTTTATGCACCCTTGTGTCTTACCACTGAGTAAAAAAGATAGGAACAGTAGTTTACTTTATTCTTTTTACGCAAAACTAGCAACAAGAGGGATCTTCCCCTCCCAATTTGAAGAAGCAAACTCTACAAACTTGCAATAGCTGACCGTTTCTAATAAGCACTCCAGAGGTGCTAATTGAAACACCAACACAATACATGGATGACCAGTAAATAAAGACTCAGTGACTGAGTCAGGTGAACAGCAATTAACCAACCAATTTCTGAATGTAGGTAATGACTGTATTCAACATTAGAACTGCTCAAAACTGATTACCAGCATTGTAACCACCCAGAAAACTACCCAGAACTGTCACTATGGATTTCCTTGAGATAATCACACGATAACCAAGTACAGATTCTCAACTTGAAGGCAAGGTGGCACATCTATCAGCTCAATCTGAACGAGTTTATTGAAAACAAAACATGAAGGATAGCCAACTAGGACAATAAATTGCATAGGCGAGACACACATACAATCTACGATCAAACTAGCCACTATATCTAACCAAAGCAAGAATTCACCATCATAATTGCATGAAACCCAAGTGGCATAAAAATTCATCATAATAGTAAATACTCATGAACAGATACAAAACGAGCAATATTATAGGCAAAGTAGGCACAACATATATTTCTCTTTCGTGCAAAAGTTATGTACAAATGAGAAAAAAATCTTATTTATAGACATCAAAAGGTGTAGGGAACCCTAAAATCACCTTGAGTCAACTACAGTCTTGCAATGCATGCAAGATTTATTGCTAAACCCTAATAAAGCAAACTATACAGTTAACTGGAAAGCTACCATCAGTTAACTAGTACAAATAAATTTAAATGGACAATGTGCAAGCATGCACATCCTTATTGAAAGCAAGTTAACTGGAACACTACCATCAGTTAACGTAAACCCTAAATACAACTCCAAGTGAATAAAGCTGATCCTAGAATAGACATGCATGAGATGAGACAGAGAGTTAATTTGAAAAGATAACACCAAGTTTAACTCCTGTGTGTAATGTCTATCCTGAGACGTGGGAACTGAAGTCTACTGGTCGTGATCTCGAGCAACCAAGCTCTCAACAAGATTGTTAACTGCATCACTGTCTGGAGCTCTGATACTCTGCGGAAGAATGCTATGCCTGCGCAGCATGTCCTCACCAGCTGTGATCTGGGACTGAAGTTCACCTCTGCTCCTAGTTGCCTCATCGAACAACGCTGACATGACTGTAAGCTGATTTATCTTATAGCCAACGGTCTCCCCACTGAAAATAGTATGAATGAGTGCTTGGAGCTCTGACTGTACATCAGTAAGCTCAACATATGCACCACCTTCAATCTAATACCGACACGGTAAGTGAGATACTAAGGTTCTCACAAGCTGGAGTGCACAAGTAACGTGCTCTTTGCTCTCAGCCAACTCTGACGCCATTGTTTCTTCTATCTTTGCCTTGAAAACCAATTGTGTTTTCCAAGAGTAGATGGCCTCTTTATCCTCTGCATCTGTGACTGATTCATATGCCATACTCAGGTGAGCAATCATAATCTCGTCCCGGGGTCTATGAATCGCCATGTCTCGCTCCTCATCTTGGAGACTTAGATGGAACTCTCGTGCATTGTACCGCAACTGATATAGCTCTATAAGCATAGAACGACCTCTAGCAACGAACTCCTCCCATTCCTCCAAACGCTTGCCATATGCAACCAAATGATTAAGCTGGCCCTGTTCTGCTGGAGGCTCAAGCATCGGCGGGAGTGTGGCGGTAACATCTGACCTGTGTACAAGGCTAGAAATGTACTGACGACGCTGTCTGATTTCAGCGTTGAGGGCTGCCTTGTCTTCTCCGTCCTTCAACATTCTATCCCTGGCACTGTTTGTAGCAACCTGTAGGAGATCAACCTGAGTCTGGCGTGTGCTACGACCAAGGTTGACTGTGATAACCTCGAAGTCCTGAGATTCCAACTCTTCCAAACTCTTCCCCTGTGGAGGTATAGCAGTCTCGATGATGATCTCCATATTAGTATTCCTCTCCACATGGACCATGTTCTTGATCCTCTTGTCTGGCACATCCTGGTAAACCTGATCAAAATCTGAATGATTAAGGACATAGGATGGCTGCCTCCTCTTCCTTCCCAGTTGAGTTTTAATCCAAGACTGGTCTTGGCTAATGCTACTGGAAGGGTTTGTACTAGCAACAGGTGGTTCTGACGAGAGTGAATATGTAGAGGAGCTATTGCGAGATGGCGAGTCTAAATCCAATTCGATATGAATCAGGACTGGTGACTGCTCCGGAACTGGTATAGGAACTTGAGGCTGAACCTCAGGCACTGGTGGACTTTGAACTGGCTCTGTGATAGGCTGTCTGACAAGGTCCGTGTGTGTATCAATGGCAAGCACCTTGCCTTTTGAATTGTTTGGCGCTTGACTTTTCTTGGGAGGATTACTCCTCTTCCTCTGTTTAGGTTTTGACGAGGAAGGTAGCGAAGGATCCACCACTGGCGGCTCTGCTCTAGGCGCACTTACCCTCCTGGTCTTCTTGTTGTCGAGGTAAAGTATATTGTTCTGAATAACTCTACTTGACCTCCCTTTTACTGTTGCGTACTCCTTGGCGTACCAATCAACTACTGGTAGCGACTGTGTGTCAACCCGCTCTCTGAAAAACTGAGGAAGGACTTCATCCTCATCATCTAATAAACCTCCCACATCTTCTAACAAAAATACAAAAATCTATGAGAGAGAGAAGCGGTCGTAGCTATGTCTACGAACCTCAAAGTCATCCACACAATTTGCCCAATAGTCTTCCATAGAAGGCTTATGATATGCGCGACCACCGAGGCGAGCTATGTAATGACCCCAAGGATCATAGGCACGTACCTCAACAAGATACTTGAGATGATACCTCTCCAACTCTTGTCCTGCAGCTTTGGCATCAACTGCCATCTTGCACCAATATATTCCAAACTGAAAGGGAAATTTGTCAACTGGTTTATGCTTGCGACGCAAATGACGATGAACATCATGTAATTGCCTCAGGAACTCCATAAAAATTGTTCTATCCGAAGGATATCGTGGAAGCATAGCTGGATTTCTTGTAAATCCATATACTTGGATATAGGTGTATGTCGGGAACTAAATGAACCAGTCTGCCCAACCATCCATCGCTGCTCTAGCAATCGCCGAGATACGAACGTGCAACTCCCGGTCTATATTTCTTATTGTATAAGTCAAGAAAGCCTCGTGAACACGCTTGAAGTGACGTTCAGCCTTAGTGAACTCAAGCTGATCGTAATAGTGATAGAATTTCTGAACACTAAGAATGCCAACGGTGTTTAACCCTCAGAACTGACTCTGATAAGCAATAAAGTACACGAGGTAAGAACACATGTGAAACTCGTGGGCAACTAGGAAACCGATGATCTACTTGTGGATAACATCACTGATGAAGGATGCCCAGTCATAATGCTCCTGCCCAGATATGATGCGACCAATGATGTAATACATCCAAGGTTGGAAAACATTTGCATGTGAATGACCTGAGACACGATTCAAGAGTGTAATTAGAATCATGTACTCATCCTTGTACTCACCACGACCCACATTGTTTGGAAATTTGTTCTTCGCTTGCTTTAACCATCGTTCTGCCATTTTGCTTTGGCACTTGTCCACATCAGCGTTGAATGCATGCTCACACTGCTCCATAGAAATTACCAGATTGTTCAAGTGCTTACCAAAACTTCTTTCAACGTCCAAAGGCTTGAGATTGCAAATAACTCATCCATCTACTGACACTATCTCACAAGTAGCAGAGTTGTAAGGCTTAATACAAGACATCATCACGAACTCAATACAATGAGCGGAGATAGGTATGGAAGCAACCTCCAGTAACTCGGACTGCTGAATGTTCTGAATAATCGAATCTCTGATTTTGACTGAATCTAGAACTGCCTTTGGCAGCACCTTATGGAGATCCGTCTCAACTGTCTCGATGAAGTTGTGAGTAAGGACTGATTTGGTCCTGTATTCGAGCTGAGTGTACTGCATTTTGAAAAACTCGCCCGTTGACTGTGAACTCGACTATGTTCTAACAAGATTTCTGGAAAGCTAAAAATAGCCTACTGAGGCTAAAAATAGCCTATTGAAGGGTTATTTTCGGCGAAAAATTTGAGATATGTGTTTTGTCTAGAAAAAGATTCTAAGACAACCCAGATCGTCAGAAATGCGAAAATTTGACTTCTACTCGACCATGCAAAGAATTTTCAGTTGAGAAAATTAGAAACTTGAGAACTGATGCTCTGGAATTCCTAAAAATTCAAGCACATAAATTTAATTTGAGGAAGCTATATAGAATCGATCCAGATGATCAAACTTGCCAAAATTTGCCACTTTCAGGAACATGTGAATGGAAATCTGAGATAATTTTGAGAATCAGAGAGGAGAAAAGACGTTTTTTCTATGTTCTTTTTTTGTTAAAATTGCCCCTTGTTCTTCAAACTTACTGATGATTGTGAACTCGCGCCTGTAAAAGGAATTGTCTGATGAAATCGATTTTGATTGCTGATGATAAATTCACCCAACCTGGAAAATTCGCCTCTGCTCTTGAAGAATTACGAATTTCTTTAAGCTGGATGAATGTTTAATGATAGGCGCCATGAATAAATAGAGAAAATTCGCACCAAAATGCTAACTGCAAGATTTAAAAACCTCGACTGAAAATAGAAAGCTTTTGATTGGACCCCTCCAATTCGAAATGAGACTGACTTGAAGTCTGAAATAAAATAATAATAAAAATATTCATCATGCAATTTGAAAATCCAGCACAAAGGGGCGACAATTTTAGAAAATCGCCCTTTAATGCTCAAATATGCAAAAATAAATATTTAATATTATTTTAATCAGTTGACAAACCGCATTGAGCTTTTGGATGGATTCGGCGAACTTCACTGATTTCGAAAAGTCCTCATTTGTCCTCATAGGCGACCATTTGCTCAAGATATTACGTTTTTTATTAACTTCCTACTTTGTAGTTGACTACAAAGTTACAACTGTGTATTGTCCCCTTCTCGAGCATGACTTTTTCTATTGACCGTTGGCCTATTCTGGAGACCTGTAGGCTTCTCGGGGGTGAAATTAGGGTTTCTTGGTTGGAGGTTTCTTTTGCTCGCGGATTGGTGATTGAACTGCGGATTCCTTCTGGGTTTTTCGTGAGCTTCGTGGTGATGTGTTTTTCTTGGCATTCCAAGCACTTTCATGAATTTACTATTTTTAGTAAATTCTATTTCTGGCAGTGGTCCTGTTGGTTTCGGCACGATTGGATTTCTACTTCAGATTGTTCAGTTGGCTTATTCATTTATGGCTTGGGGGCACAATTGGAGAGATAAGTTTGAATTATTTTAATAAAGTCATGTATTAATGTTATATTTTGCTATTGAGCCCCCCTTAGCCTAGTGATTGAACTTAAGTTGTTTTAAAAGGTGGTCTTTATGGGTGGCGCCTCATGTAGATGATTTAATATTTTTTCGAAAGGCAAAAACAATGCTTGGAAAAGGGACGCCTATCTTATTGAGGAGATTATTTTTAAATCAAAAAGTCAAATTGACCTTGAAATGGGGGACGCCATCTTTGGAGGGAAAAGGAGTTACTTCAAATTTGAAAAGTTAGGGTTCTAGAAGTTTCTGGAGAATCTTCACAAGTTTATAAAAGGAGGTCTTGGTCTTCATTTGGATTATCGGATATTTTGAGTAATGTTATGTTGCCGAAATGGTGCTGGACTGCTTCGAGGAATGAATGCCTCCTAGCTTGGCTCAACTTTGTGCTTGTGAGATAGCACCTAGTGGAGAGGTTTGCTTGTTTTGAGTGAATTTTGTAGTGAGGATTGTTTTGTTGTTGAGTTAATGCTTTGTAGTTTAGTTATTCGCATAGTAATCTTTCATTTCTGGAGTTGTTGAATGTTGCATCAGATTGTTGTTTTTATTCATAAATCAAAAATTACAAAAAGAATCATTCTGGGTATTGTCATTTTGTGTCTCTTTGGCAAGGGCGCCCCTGTTCACCAATTTGCAGATTTTTTAAAGAAGAATTGAATTTTATCTTGAGGAATCGCCCCTCCTTGAGGGCCGTACCATCTGGAGGTGCCTTGGAAATTGTGTAGAAAACATCAGTGAGGTTTTGAGTCAGTTTTGGGGTTCTATCTTGGGCGTACTCTTCTTAGGGTCACTTTGCATCTTGTCTCATGTGATTTGAGTGAATATTGAGTGAGATATGAGTATTTCAATGAGGAATTAGAGTGCTGGTCTGATATTCATGTTGCTGGTCTGTCATATCAGACTTGAGAAAATTGTGTATGAGTGAAGGGTGGGTGTTAGAACTTCATATTTGATCTAGTGGATGACATCTTTACTATTGCAGCACTTTGTGGAGCTCTAATCCTTGATCTTGCATGCGTTCTTCAACATTTTGTAAGCTACATAGTAGTATTGTCAGCATCTCTTCTAAATCTTGTTTTTCATGCTTTGTAATTGCCCACTGAATAAGTGGAAGAGGCTGGCTTGCCGCCTGTTACTTGAATTGCATTGTAATATCTTATATCTCCGCCATATGGTCACCTCATCTCCATCCTGGATTGAGTAGCACATACTTGGTGTTGAGTTGCTTTTAGTATTGCAATAGATAGGGATCCTCTGACCATATGTTCGTCCATTTCGGGCACATTCTTGGTTAGAGTTAATCTTTCCGCTTTGCATTGAGATCCTCTGACCATATGCTCGCCGTCATCTGGAACATTCTTGGTTAGAGTTGAATTCTGCATTGTTTAGTTATTTGCTAACCCTAACGGGTGTATGTTGTTTGTAATCACTTTCAAAAAAACAAAAAAAAATTGGCTTAGTATATTTCAGTGGTATCAGAGCCACGCATCGCCATCCTGTGAAAATAAACCGTCTATGAGTGACAGAGAAAAGAGGTACTTAGCAAGGGAAGACAAGAAGGTTGCAAATCAGTTTCAGCTCTATCAGGCTCCAAAAGGTCAGACAACTTCAGAGGTTTTGAGGGCTCATTGGGAGTCTTCTCAGGAAACAGATATGGCAGAAGGTGAGAGGTCAGCAGATGGTAATGAGAGGAGTTCTGGCAATAGGAATGACAGTGGGAAGGGTTAGAGAAAGGACGTCCAGTCCAGGACAAAGGTTTGAGAGGAAAATGGATGCCTTGATAGACATGGTATCTTTCATGATGGGGAAAATGGGTCAGAACCCAATTCCACAAAACAATCCAGGGCACGCGGGAGAACACAGTGCTTCCAACCAGCATAATGGTCACACAACTCAGCCTACTTCTAATAGCACCTACATCTCTTCCAGGCCATTTAAACCAACATTTCTAGCACCAGCAAACCCTCAACCTAACCCTGAAGAAAATGCATCATTTGTGGAACAGTTGAGAATTGGTCGTACTGAATATGATACTCTCCTTGATGAAGTTAAGCTAGACATGTCTTTCAGCGATTTCATGGACCTTAGAAGGAAGAATAAAGGACAAGGAAGACACCATGAATATAGGGAAACATCTATGCAGAGGGATTTGTATCAAGCTATCAACAAGGTTACTCTTCCACATTTTGACGGAAGTGATAATAGTTCAGCTCGAGCTTGGATACAAAGGTAGACAACTATCTAGCCCTTAGACCCATGGCAGAAGAGGAGGCGATTAAGTTCGCTACGCTGCACCTAGACGGGGTGGTGCATGAATGGTGGTACCATGGCCTAGTCACCTTGGGCCATCGGTCTATCACTACCTATGATGAGTTTGCCAATAGACTCATAGATAGATTTGAGAAGAAAGATCCAGAAGTGCATTTCAGGGAGTTGGCACAGTTAAAGCAGTATGGCACAGTGGATGCCTACATAGCTGAGTTTCAGAGACCTTCAGTAATGGTCACTGGAATCACTGAGAGACAGTTGGTGATCCTATTCAGTGAAGGATTGATGGAACCAATCAAGGGTTGGATTAAAGCTTTTGATCCACCCTCCTTACAAGAGGCAATGAAGAAAGCAAGGAATATGGAGTGGGCTGCTCCTAAATCAAAATTTCAATCCAAGCCATCATTTCACAAGAAGGACAAAGGAAAGAGACCTCACCATAAGGAATTCAAACAACAAAAACCTCATGTCACAAGGTTGGATCCAGAGACTCTCAACGAACTCCGAAAAAAGGGGTTATGTTTCCGTTGTAGGAAAAAATGGTCCCAAGATCATGTTTGCCCAAAGGGAGTCAAGTTTCATCAAATTGAATACTATTCAGCTGAAGAAAGCAATTCTGATTTTTCAGATCAGCAGTCTGATTTTGAGGACAGCGAAGTAGAAAGAGCTCCAGAAGAGTCCGAAGACGAAAAGGGAAGTGGAGGTACATTGGCTCAACTTTCGAGCTTTCAAAAGAATGAGTCCTTCAAAGTTCGAGGGATGATTAAAGGGCAGCGAATAGTTGCTCTAATTGACACTAGGGCAACACATAACTTCATTGATGAAGCTATGGTGGCAAAGAAAGGGCTGCAAACAGAAGATTTTGAAGGCTTCAGAGTTATGGTTGCTGATGGGTTTCACATTTCGTGCACCACGAAGATTTCAAACATGTCTATGCAATTGGGCAATTATGAAGTCAAAGATGACTTCTATGTGGTTAGTATTGAAGATATGGATGCCGTCCTTGGCATTCAGTGGCTGCGATCTCTTGGAGAGATCTCATTAAATCTGCAAACCATGGAGCTCAAGTTTCAATCCGATGGGAAGAAGGTAGTGCTAAGAGGAATGTCCAATGGAGGTCCTCGGATTGTGTCATTCAAGAGAATGGCAAGGCTGATTCGTCATGACCAAGTTGAGTGGGCTGCGGAATGTATGATTCTTCCAGCTAGTCCAGTTGAGACAAAGAGAGATTATCCTCCAAATATTCAATCTCTACTCACGAAGAAGAGTAAAGTGTTTGCTGATTTACCTCCTAGACCTCCTCCTGAACGGGGTTCAAAACATGTCATAGAGCTCAAGGAAGGGGATAAGCCGGTTATCACAACTCCATATCGGTACCCCAAGAAGCAGAAAGATGAGATTGAGAAGAACATTAAGGAACTTTTGGAGATGGGCTTCATTCGTCCAAGCAAGAGTCCTTTTGCTTCAGCAGTTGTTCTTGTGAAGAAGAAGGATGGTACCATCCGCATGTGTGTGGATTATCGTGCTTTGAATCAAAGCACCATCAAAAATAGATACCCCATTCCGAGAATAGATGAGCTCATTGATGAGCTACATGGAGCCAAGTTTTTTTCGAAAATAGATTTGAGGTCGGGCTACTATCAGATTCGGATGAGAGGATCTGATGTTGAGAAGAAAACTTTCAGATGTCACTATGGTCACTTCGAGTTCCTAGTCATGCCATTTGGGCTGACTAATGCTCCTGCTACTTTCCAGTCTTGTATGAACAGAGTCTTCCAAAATCAGTTAAGGAGGTTTGTGTTGATATTCTTCGATGGCATTCTGATTTTCAGCAAGACTTGGGAAGAACATCTCAAGCACTTGGAGGAAGTGCTCAGTATTCTTGAGTCTGAGAGTTTGTTTGCCAAGGAATCCAAATGTGAATTTGGAATGAAGGAGCTACTTTACCTTGGTCACATAATCAGTGCTGAAGGAGTGAAGGTTGACCCAGAGAAAATCAAGGCAATTGTTGATTGGCCACCTCCTGAGAACTTGACCCATTTGAAGGGGTTCTTGGGACTTTGCAGATTCTACAGAAGATTTGTGAAGGGCTATTCACAAAATGCTGCTCCCCTTACTGACCTCACAAAAAAGGGGGCTTTTTGTTGGTCAGAAAAGGCTCAAAGTACTTTTGACAAGTTTAAGAAGATAATGAGTTCTTGTCCTGTTCTAGCTATTCCGGATTTTTCCAAGCCCTTCGAGCTACAGTGTGATGCATCCAATGAAGGTGTTGGGGCTGTTTTGATGCAAGATAAGCATCCCATCGTGTTTGAGAGCAGAAAATTAAGAGGAGTTGAGAGGGCCTACTCTATCTATGACAAAGAAATGCTTGCAATCATGCATGCATTAGCCAAGTTCAGACAGTACTTGGTGGTGTTGATGTGTTTTTTGTGACCATACCAAACAGCAGAACAAAATAGTCCGAAGGCTATTCCATTCTCTCTTGATCAAAGTATTCTGTGCGCTAAGATTGCGAGAAAGTTCGCACGTTCAACTCCAAGGTTCCTTTAATGCGAATAGACCCAGTTCGGTTGATGTGTATTTGCTGTATTCTTACGAGGGGACTTACACAATTGTTCAGACTTCTTGCAGTTAGCGTGGGTATGATTTTGAAGGGGATTTTGCGTGTATGATTTGGCAATGTGGTTCCTTTCCTAAAACTAATCAGAAATGTACGGAAAGTAAAAAGGGGGTAAGGCCTAAGAAACTAACACTCTATTCTAAATGCAGGATATGTGGAGCTTTGTTTCAATAGACTTCAACCGGATTTCACCTAGCCTCCGTCGGACAGCCTCAGCAAAATCGGTGCAATCTTCAAGGGAAACAGCAAAAGATGTTCAAGTTATAATTTAACATACATACACCATCAGAACGACGCATATAAGTATGTAAACCACAACCGAAGTTAAACACAAAACAATCTCCAGTCGACCACACAAGGCGAACTTATCATCAACAAGCCGCTAGTGGTATGGAATAAAGCGAAGCTATCTCAATAAAACACCACACACCAAAGTAAGCTACTTGCATGAAATTAAGCTACTTGGAGTCAAAAGGAAGAAGAGACCTTGCTAGCAATTCATGACAAGACGAATTCCATCATCAATGAAAAGATCTATTATCATAAAATGTGTTACACAACAATCTCCTCAAAAGTTTTCAAAGGGAAAACTTTCTCTCTTCTCCAAATTATGCAAAAATGCTCTACAATGCTACACTACTAATACTCTAATACTAATACTCTCTCAATGTCTACTATTCCAATGTCTAATCTAATTCTAATGAATTACAAATGAGGGGGACTCCCCCTTTTATAGCTAGCCAAGTCCCAAAAGACGGCTAGGGTTACAATCAATAGAGTGGCCAGAATTGTGCCACCTCAGCCCTAACCCTAAAACTGCCAGAATAGGGAGTGGTACATTAAATGAATCAAAGATTCCCACTCACTCCCATAAATAGCAAATGGTAATAAATGCTCCATATTCAGTCTTCTAGAAGATCTTCGTCCAGTAGTGTGTTCCCATTGGCCTTCTCTCTGACTGCCAACTCAACAAATCTGCTAAGTACGGCCTCAACCTCATGAACTGAAATAGGCGGAACACAATCTAACTGAAACTCTAACACCGTGACTGAATGCTCATGCCTTGTACAAGATTTCCTCCAAGCAGCTAAGGAGTCCTGCGTGTTCTGGATCAAAGTGGAGAAAGTAGCAGTATTCTCGAAATCATCCTGTACAAAGGTCTTAACATCTGCGAAGAAGGGAACCAACAAACCCCTCAAATTATCAACATTAACTTCATCTGGATTCAGCCGCCTAGCAAATATGGCCTCGAAGGTATTATGAACTCCATCTATAATGTTGGCCATAGCCTTATGTATCCTAGCTGAATCCGCCTGTGCCGCATCGAAGAAGCCACGCCCGGTGATAGCCGAAGAATACCACCGAGAGAAATCATATCGGTCATTCGCCTGAATGACACCTCCATCAATCAGCAACTGCAATGGCACATGCCTCAACATGTAGAAACCCCTGGTTTCCCCTATTTCCGTCTATGGCAGTTTGTCTGATGTTTCTCTGAAGTTTTTAGGTTTTTTTTGCAAATTTTGTGTTTTGATGCAATATTTCGATTTGGCAAAGGATTCATAATAAATTCAATATAAATCATTCATTTCTGGAAACAACTTAAGCTACGGTAATATACTGATGCCATTCAATTAATTCAACTTCTGAAAACAGTTACCATAAAGGTTCTCTAACATGCAATATAAGAAAACAATGACTTTTCATGAAAACCTGGTTTTAGTTGCAGCAAGGTGAAATATGCCAAATTCTGGAAATGAACCTCAGCTACTGTTGAACCCTGGTGAGATCGATCTGCAGGAAACAAGACTACTCCACCAGATAAATGCATAAACTGTTTCAGCTCCTTAACCGCCCCAACATGAAACCAAATGCAGCTCCAACACAAGGCGATTTGGCCTGGAAAGAGGACGCCTCAACTACAGATTTGTATGGCCAGAAATATAACTGAAGATGTATCCTCTGCTTTTCTGGAATGGCTGAAACGTCTGGAAAGCACAAGAACAGTACGGCCTGTTCCAATAGAGGCTTCTCCCTCAATATAAAGATGGAACTCAATAAGGAACTCCCAGCCGCCCCTGTTAATGCACATAATCTTTCCCAAAAAACAGGCGCTTGACTCAAGATCTGAAACACGTCTTTTGCAGCTCTATGATGTTGGTACGGCTCATAACCAGCACCTCCTTAAACCGTACGGCCTTGGATGAGTACAGCTAATGCTTGGAAATGGACACCACAACAATATTTGTATTTAGAACAATGAATCTATGAAGCAAACCTCTTGAATGTTTAATATCCTTATGCTCTGCAACGGCCCTGTTGTACCAAAGTACGGTTGATGACAGCAGTATTAATGATTTGTACGGCCTCCTCTAAACTCTCCAGAATGTCAGTAAAATAGACGCCTCAAAGAAAGAAACTCTTCTGTAATGATGTTCTATTGAAACCCTGAGTGCAAATATACTCTGTATGCTCTTGTAATTTCTTCTGGGTGAAGAAATCTCACAACTGGCAGTAAATCGGGTGATATCTCACACCCTCTGAACTGATTCGAGGGAGATGGCTCGTTCTCCAAGGAATTCGAGATGAAACCCTAAGGTCTCCGTTCTCAGACAAAAACTGATCAATTTTCAATAAGTCAAAATATGCATAAAGGCACAAATCACCAATGCAAAACCTTTTATTCTTCTCAAAAGGGCGAATTCCTTAATAATAGGGATTTTAATATATTTAACTTTTTAATTCTTTTAATCTTTCAATAGTCTCCAGCCCAAAATATTTAATCATTAATTAATTCGCAAACTGGCCCCTTCCTGATGATGGGCGCACCCCTCAAGGCAGATAACTTAAGTTATAATTTAATATTATAACTTTACATTATAATCGTTAAATAATTAATATTTAATTAATATAATTAAATATTAATATCTTCCTCGTTACACATCCGATAACTGTTCTGTCTGATGCTGACGAACACTGAAATGATCCCGAACGCTGCCAATCTCATACTGCTAAAAATAGCAGGGGTCCCACACTGCCTGCCAGGAACTGCTAAAAATAGCAATTCTGCAAAAAGGTCTCCGATCAAGCCCAAACGAAAGCCAATTGATCAAAACTGCCAATCTGACGCTGAGCCAAGCTCGAAACGACCCTCTAACCACTCTGTCAGCCTACGAGGGTCTCATGATAGGCCAATCTCACGATCTCTCGATGCTCGCCAAAATGGGGACATGACACAACACCTCAAGACGCTGGATCACCCTACTCGATAGATAGAGGCATCGCCCCAAGCATGATCCACCGCATCCATCCGTGTCAAAATAGTAGAGGCCTATTGAAAGGCAGAGGCAAGGTCCTCCATAAATTTCTCTGTCTCAGCACGAACTCCTGTGACCCATCTATCTGCCTCCTGTGCCATCCTCCCCAACTCTACTAAGCCGCTGATCGACTCCTAGGAATATCTGCTGGAGGCTCTATCACTGGTACATCCTGCCCTCGAGAACGAGACAACTGCTGAACATATCCAATTAATGCCTTGTGTTCTCGCTTCAACTTCTTATATTTTCCTTCTTTCTTGAACAACCTATCCTTGAGGGAGAGGAAGGAGTTATCACACTCCTCAACAATCTAAGCACCAGTAGGGCGTCCCAAGTCCAAAGTAGTGACCACATAATTTTCAGGAACTGCTTCATTCCGGTCACACTCAACTCGTGGGACAGCTACGTGAAGAGTACGAGAGCCATCCCCATCAGTGGAAATCTTCGAAAACTTTCTTGCCTTCTTCTTCGGTGGAGGTGCACTGATCCGGTTCAAGAACTCTTCCATCTCAACCGTTGGATCAAGCTCCTCACTCGGGCTTCTTCTCATTCTATCTTTAAGCCAATCGGGCACCTCATATAGTATATCAAAGGGCTGCTGCTCCTGTGCCTCGACTTCTCTAATCTGTTCAACTTCTTCCTCATTCTGGCGAGGCTCATCGTCCTCAAGTGGCTGAGTCACCTGACACTATATCATCATCATCGCCATCGTTCATGGCCTCCTCTAACTTCCTGCTGAAACTGAGGGTCGTTAGTCCCTCATTATCCTGTGATCAATCTGGCAGGTACATTGGCACTCACATAATCGACTCCCTCGTGGAGGCTGAATATCATCCCCAGATCTCCGCACGACGCAATCCCCTGATCAGCAAACAAAGACACCTCTCTGTATACTTGGAGAACGTGTCTCCAAAGTACTGCCACTGTGACTCGTGGAGGCTCTGGCTGAACTATTTCTTTCTTTCTGGACTGACCTCGTGTAATTTGTTTCTTTCCTGTGGTGGGCCCTGTGATCTCCCATCATATTGTAAGTCAAGGCAATTGACCTACTCTTCAATCTGTTCACTCTCCTGTCAACCCATGCCCTGGTGAATGTCATAACCGGGATAGAAAGAGTATCCAAATCAGCAACCTCGGGCTCTGACCAATCTATAGGTGGAAGTGGAGTATCTCGAACTGCTGCATAATCCGGGTGAACAACATCCATATCCTCACTGACCTGGTCCGGAACTGGAACTACCTCACACTCCCTGATCAGAGTAATCGGCAACCGAGAAAACATTCTCTTCCTTACCTCAATTTCATCAACTGCATCAGCCCAATAATCCTCAATAGTGGCCTTATGTTTAAACTCCTCCGACAGAACCCAATTGATGTTATGGTGTGGGTCGTAGTGTTGTCGGCTTATATGATATGAGAAGTGATAAAACTGAAGCTCACTTTCAGCTTCTCTAGCTGCCTGTATCGAAGGACACATCTCATCCGAGTTGCCCATCACAATTGGAAACTCTATCCCCCCTTTCTTCTTCTTCTTTTGGATTTTGTCAAAGGCAAGCAATTGTCTAGATACCTCTAGCATTATTATTCTATCTGTTGGGTACTTAGGCAACCTATATGGGTATGAGGAAAAACCTTGCAGCCTAATGTATGAAAATCTCGGAAATTGAATAAACCAGCACCCATACCTTTGGATCAACTCCTGGGCATCTCTAGAGATTCTGTGGTGTAACCGCTCCTGGAGCAGCCTCGTGATGTACATAGTGAATGAATCGTTGACACGTTTGTAGTAGGTTGTGCTCGAAAGGTGCAACTGTGTACATGCCTCATGGATTTTGAACTGATGAGGGCCACAACCGACGGGTTCTTTGTAAGAAATCCCTCTGTACCTCGTCATTCGTGCCAACATATAAATAAGGTAAGAGCTCATGTAAAACGTTTTAGTCCTCCTCAGGCTCAGGAGCTGCTCATGTATATTATCGCTGATCATCTCAGCCCAATTGACATAATCTTTCCCTTCTAAGACCAGGTTGATGTAATAAAACATCCAAGGCTCAAAAATGTAGGACTGTGGGCAACCACCAACCCTGCTCAGCATCATGATAAGATCACAGTATTCTTGTTTCAGGTCCTCCGCTATGATCTGTTTTGGCAACTTCGCACGAGATGGCTTTGGAGTGCTCATCCAGTGGGTGTTAATTGTATCCATGCATCTCTCGAAAGCTGAAGCATACATCCACTCCGCTCGCTCCTTGGATTTGTAAATCATGTTCCTGTGCACCGGGATCCCGAAAGCTTCACCAATGGCTGCCGGAGTAAGGTTGGCAAGCACTTGGCCATCTGGTGACATGATCGACCGGTGTTCCTTCTCGTAGCAGTTGGCGCACTCCATTATCAACTCTGAGCACTGAATGGCTGGCGGAAAACCAGCAGCTGCATATAGCCCACTTCAGACGATGTTGTGCGAAGTGGCTGAAGCCCGATGACTTCCAATTCCAAACAGCCTGTTCTTGAAGGTCTCCAGGTTGACAGAGCCCAGATTGGTGTCTGTCAACTTGCCCAGCTTTGAAATAAACTTTGACTCTGGCATGAATGTCTTGCTCAGCTTCTTGATCATAGCTTGTCTTGAGGCACCATTGTCCTTTCCGGTTGTCCTCGCTTCAGCCATTTCACTTCAAGGTGTCTTCCTTCAACTGGCACTTAGCTTCAGCAACAGCAATGAATTAAGCCTCACCAGCAAAGCTTTCAGCAACTTCCTTTAATCGCAAGGCGCGTACCTTTTAGCAACATTCAGATTTCAAACAACTCAAGGCGTACCCTTCAAGCTTTCAACAACTTCAAACTCTCCAACCAGCAAGTGCGCACTTCTACTTCAGCAACTCAAGGCGTCTCCTTCTCAGCAACAATCAGATTTCAAACTCCTTCAAGCTTCAGCAACTCACTCAGACTTAGCAAATTTTGAATTCCTTCAAGCCTAGCAATGCCTCACTCAGAGCAAATTCGCCTTCTTTAGTTGTGAAAACAAGTGAAAAACTTGCTCATTTTATAGCTAGAATTCGAATTCTAGAAGAAGTTAATTTTAGCCAGTGCCATTAAACTCCACTACTCCACTTCAAGAATTCGAATTTTCCCTCTCTGGTGCTTATGACACTTGTCTCCAGTCGTCGGGAATATTATTCTTCTAGAAACTTGACTTTGACTGGCGTTTTTGAATTCCTTTTCGAAAAATTAATTTAAATTCATCATTTTTTACTCACCAGCCGGAGCTCTGTCATTTGAAATCGAATTCAACTTTTCTTCTGCTCTGGAAAATTCATCTTCGAAGAATTTAATCAAAATTATCTAGGCAACTCCCTTCAGATTCATTGTTCGAAGAAAATTCACTTTGAAAATACATTTTATTCAAATTTGCCTTAGAAAATTTTAAATTTTCCCTTAGGAAAATTCACAATTTGAGCACTGATTAAATTCTTCACTGAAAAAGTGTCGGCGAAGCTTGAAAGACTTGGAAATCCACCATTCATCACGAACGTCCAGTACCCAGAAGAAAATTTTCGTCAGAATGTCTCAAATTCATGGGTACCCAACGAACGGGTTCATTTAATTTTTCAATTTTGAACCTTAGAAAAATGTTATTTTCATCATTTAAACTCGTTCTTCGCCTGTGATCACTCTGTGTTGCTCTGACTTCTTGAAAAATTTGAATCACCTTGCAATATCATCGTCTCTGACTGCATCTCTGAGGAAAGTTGCTCGTGCTCCGGAAAACTTCACCACCCTGAGGCTCTAGGCGTATTTTCTAAGAAGAAAATAATTTGCCTTAGAAATATTTTAATCATCTTGCATTTTGAGAACTTGCCTTAAAAAAATTTTGTTTGCCAGTGGAGAGGAATTTTTTATCAACTTCGTTTGGAAGAATTTACTCATTCCCGGCACGCCTTATTTCTCACTTCATACTTCACACTTGAAAGGCAATTTTATTAAAATTTCTAACGCCTTAGAGGAGTTCTCCAACACTTAGAAAATATTTCACTTTTCTACTTGAGGCGCCTAGCACACTTTATTTTATTTCCACCACCTTCAAGTATTTCAACGCCTTCAAGATATTCTAAAATCACCCCTTAGAAAATATTTTAACATCTTATAACTCCCCTCACTCTAGGCGCACAATTCACTTAGCATTTTATTCTCAACACCTTCAAATATTTTAACGCCTTATGACTCCCATCTCCCTAGGCGCATATAGCACTTGAAGAGGGATTTAAAATTACGCCACACACCTTGAAATAATTTTCCAATAAACACCACCTCACACGCTTTGAAAAAATTCTAACGCCCTCAAGATATTTAATATCACCTTAGGCGCCCAACATTCTTGGAGAAAAATCACGCCTAACTCACCTTGGGCGCATTCTGAGGGTGGAGGAGGATAACGCCTAACATTTACACCTTTCACCATGCTTTGGTAATATTCTTCACCTCAATTACCACCCTTAATTACTTTTCACATCCAAACATGGGCGCATTTTCATGTAGGAGGAGGACAAACTTGCCACCACGCCTTGTGACCCTTCATCTTCTACGTTTTTGTCTTCACATGCACAAGTTTGGGCGCATTTTGTATAGAGAGGAGGACGAGATCTTTGACTTCTTGACTTTTCTTTCCCCTTGGGCGCATTTTGATGTGTCTAATGGATGAACGCCTTCAGGTGACTCTTCGCCTTCCAAACTTTGTCCTCACATGCATGCATTTGGGCGCATTTTGCCCCTTGAGGAGGATGAAAAACTTTGACCCTGTTGACCAATTTGCTTTTGGGCGCATTCTGCCTTGTGTACAGGATGAACTTGTATTTTGGGCGCATTCTGAGGGGTGAGGCGGATTTTTCAGACTTAGAAAATTTTCAACCTTCTGAACTTTCATCTTGGGCGCATTTTGGCCTGGCAGCAGGACGAAGATCGTTGACTTTCTTTGACCTTTCCTTTCCCCTTGGGCGCATTTTGACCCCTGTGCAGGATAAACATCATACTTAGAAATTTTTATGCCTCTTCATCAATCTGGGCGCATTTTCTTATGCCTGCTGGACGAGACTCCAGACTTAGACAAATTTTCATCATCCTTCGCCAGTATCGTGCCCTGCTATTTATAGTAAGTCCTCTGAATTTGCACTTCTGAAGCTCAGATCAACTTGAAATTTTAAACATAGCTTCTTCATAACCTTATCAACCTGTCGGCACTGCCATTTTTAGTCACCCTGCTATTTATAGCCTGTTTCTGAAGGTGGCTTACTATAAATAGTAAGCTTATGTTTCTGATAGCTCCCATGCTCCGATTGAGTTGAAATTTGAATGAGGCGACCCTCACCACGTGACTTTATTGTTGACATTGACACATGCAACTGATTTACTATTTTTAGCATGTTTCCAATTTGACTTACTATAAATAGTAAGTGCTCCATTTGACTTGAAATTTCACCCGGTGATAGCTTGAAGCAGCTGATCGCGGTGGTTTACACGGTTCGAAGATTTTGACTTTTGATGCCCTATTTTTAGGCTCGGCTGGAAACCCTAATTTGCATTGCATGCGTATCAAAAGATCGTTAGGTCTTCATTTTACGCAACGCGTCGGCTTGTGAATCACGAGGAAGCTGGCGGGTGGCGGTTGCCCGGGGACACACGCTAAAAATAGTAAAGTTCATGCGAGTGGGAATCCTCGTTTGCATGTCACACCATGTGAAGCTCTTAGAAAAACCATCGGGGAATCACCCAACGCCGAAAGAAGCCACCTCGACATGCAAACCTAAAATAGCCTTTGGAAGGCTGGATCCCCACAAAGTGGTCATCTCGACTTGCATGTTACATCATCAGCGAAGGTCTTGAAAAACCGGAAGAGATATCTAGACATGCAAAGAAATCTACGCATGCGGACCACGAAATTAGATGCTTGGAACACTAAAATAAAGTAAGTTGTCGTTTTGCTCAAATTTTGCATCACGAGCAGTCGATCCTCTGAATGTTGTATAGCTGATGTCGGAATCAAAATAATGATAAGTGCCACCGAATTGCAGACGTACTAAAAATAGTAAGTACCTGGAATTTGATGAAAGCTGGCTGGAAACCTGCTGGATGCCTGCTGACAACCACATTAAGTTCAATTTTCAATTTACTCACTTTATTTGGCCTGAATTGGCTGAAAAGTTCAAAACCCTAATTTCAGACTTGGCCAATATTTTAGCGTTTAAGCTCAATGACGGACGCAACCCCCCGAAAGACGGACACCAGAAAAGAGACAGAGCGAGAGAGAGAGAAGAAAACCCAAGCCAAAAGACCGGAACGGAGCAAAAATTAGGGGGTCCCCATCTTGAATGGGGCGATGTGTGAAAAGGTCACAACAGGTGGGAAGCAAGTTTGTGCTCAAGACTAATCACAATAGTCTCAAGCACTTCATGCATCAGAAGGATGTGAACGAGAGGCAACAAAAGTGGGTGAGTAAGCTTCAAGCTTACGATTTTGACATTGAGTATGTCAAGGGGAAAAACAACATAGTGGCTGATACTTTATCCAGAAGACCTCATTTAAGCTCATTATGTGAGCTTATTGCTAATTGGAAGAACGTGTTGCTTGTTGATTATGCCAAAAATCAATTTGCAACCAGCATTATTGAGGGTACTTTTCATGATGAAAGGTACAAGGTGGTGTAAGGGCTGATACACTACAAGGGTAGAATCTCTTTGGTGGCTGACTCTAAGCTCAAAAAGAAGATTTTGTTGACATTTCATGACATTTCACTTGCTGGTCATCAGGGGTTCTTCAAGACATATAGGTAGATTCGAGAACGATTTTCTTGGAAAGGGTTGAAGGGGGAAGTTCAACGCTACATTCAGGAGTGTCCCACCTGTCAAATGAACAAGAATGAGCATACTCTACCAGCTGGTCTGCTGCAACCTCTTCCCATTCCCAATCAAAAATGGGAAAGCATATCGATGGACTTCATCACCGGGTTGCCCAAGGTCCAAGGAAAAGACTGTATCTATGTTGTGGTGGATAGGTTGACAAAATTTGCTCATTTCTTTGCTATTACTAGCTCTTTTTCAGCAGCTCAAGTTGCAGATCTGTTTTTTCATGAGGTGTTCAGATTACATGGTTTGCCAAAAAACATTGTGAGTGATAGGGATAGCAAGTTCCTAAGCACTTTGGCAAGAGGTCTTTAGAATGAGTGGTACAGTGCTTACTCCTAGCACTAGTTATCACCCTCAAACCGACGGACAAACAGAGATAGTGAACAAATGGTTGGAAGGTTATTTGAGGAACTATGTTTCAGAACAGCAAAGAGCATGGGTGAAATGGCTTCACATGGGTGAATATTGTTATAATTCTTCTTTTCACATGTCAATAAGAATGTCACCTTTCATGGCTCTTTATGGTTATGAGGCTCCTAGCTTTGCTGATTTGGTGTTTGGTGATAGCAAAGCCCCTCAAGCCAAGGATTTACTGCAGCAGAGTCAAGATATCTTGAAATCATTGAAGAACAATCTTCAGATTGCACAAAATCAGCAGAAGATGTACGCTGATCAGCGGCGTGTTGAGCGTTCTTTTAAGGTTGAAGATATGGTTTATCTTCGACTACAACCTTACAGACAGTCTACTCTCAAGAAGAGTGGAGCTGAGAAGCTCAAACCTCGCTTCTATGGGCCGTTCAAGGTTATCAGAAAGGTGGGAGCAGTAGCATATGAGTTGGAGCTACCTTTGAATAGCAAAGTGCACAATGTCTTCCACGTGTCTCGCCTCAAGAAGGCACTTGGGCACAATGTTATTGCTTCATCACAGTTGCCACCTTTGGATGAAGGAGGACAGTTGGTTTTGATTTCAGAAGAGATTCTTGATTCTAGAGAACGTTCTTTGAGAAAAAGAACAATCAGAGAGTATTTGGTGAAGTGGAAAAACTTGCCTATGGAGGATGCGACTTGGGAGAATGATGAGATTCTACAGCACCCAGGCTTGCGATTGCTTGAGGACAAGCGATCTTGGGGAGGGCGGACTGTAATGTCCCCTTCTCGAGCATGACTTTTTCTATTGACCGTTGGCCTATTCTGGAGACCCGTAGGCTTCTCGGGGGTGAAATTAGGGTTTCTTGGTTGGAGGTTTCTTTTGCTCGCGGATTGGTGATTGAACTGCGGATTCCTTCTGGGTTTTTCGTGAGCTTCGCGGTGATGTGTTTTTCTTGGCATTCCAAGCACTTTCATGAATTTACTATTTTTAGTAAATTCTATTTCTGGCAGTGGTCCTATTGGTTTCGGCACGGTTGGCTTTCTACTTCAGACTGTTCAGTTGGCTTATTCATTTATGGCTTGGGGGCACAATTGGAGAGATAAGTTTGAATTATTTTAATAAAGTCATGTATTAATGTTATATTTTGTTGTTGACCCCCTCCTTAGCCTAGTGATTGAACTTAAGTTGTTTTAAAAGGTGGTCTTTATGGGTGGTGCCTCATGTAGATGATTTAATATTTTTTCTAAAGGCAAAAACAATGCTTGGAAAAGGGACGCCTATCTTATTGAGGAGATTATTTTTAAATCAAAAAGTCAAATTGACCTTGAAATGGGGGACGCCATCTTTGGAGGGAAAAGGAGTTACTTCAAATTTGAAAAGTTAGGGTTCTAGAAGTTTTTGGAGAGTCTTCACAAGTTTATAAAAGGAGGTCTTGGTCTTCATTTGGATTATCGGATATCTTGAGTAATGTTATGCTGCCGAAATGGTGCTGGACTGCTTCGAGGAATGAATGCCTCCTAGCTTGGCTCAACTTTGTGCTTGTGAGATAGCACCTAGTGGAGAGGTTTGCTTGTTTTGAGTGAATTTTGTAGTGAGGATTGTTTTGTTGTTGAGTTAATGCTTTGTAGTTTAGTTATTCGCATAGTAATCTTTCATTTCTGGAGTTGTTGAATGTTGCATCAGATTGTTGTTTTTATTCATAAATCAAAAATTACAAAAAGAATCATTCTGGGTATTGTCATTTTGTGTCTCTTTGGCAAGGGCGCCCCTGTTCACCAATTTGCAGATTTTTTAAAGAAGAATTGAATTTTATCTTGAGGAATCGCCCCTCCTTGAGGGCCGTACCATCTGGAGGTGCCTTGGAAATTGTGTAGAAAACATCAGTGAGGTTTTGAGTCAGTTTTGGGGTTCTATCTTGGGCGTACTCTTCTTAGGGTCACTTTGCATCTTGTCTCATGTGATTTGAGTGAATATTGAGTGAGATATGAGTATTTCAATGAGGAATTAGAGTGCTGGTCTGATATTCATGTTGCTGGTCTGTCATATCAGACTTGAGAAAATTGTGTATGAGTGAAGGGTGGGTGTTAGAACTTCATATTTGATCTAGTGGATGACATCTTTACTATTGCAGCACTTTGTGGAGCTCTAATCCTTGATCTTGTAGGCGTTCTTCAACATTTTGTAAGCTGCACAGTAGTACTGTCAGCATCTCTTCTAAATCTTGTTTTTCATGCTTTGTAATTGCCCACTGAATAAGTGGAAGAGGCTGGCTTGCCGCCTGTTACTTGAATTGCATTGTAATATCTTATATCTCCGCCATATGGTCGCCTCATCTCCATCCTAGATTGAGTAGCACATACTTGGTGTTGAGTTTCTTTCAGTATTGCAATAGATAGGGATCCTCTGACCATATGTTCGTCCATTTCGGGCACATTCTTGGTTAGAGTTAATCTTTCCGCTTTGCATTGAGATCCTCTGACCATATGTTCGCCGTCATCTGGCGCATTCTTGGTTAGAGTTGAATTCTGCATTGTTTAGTTATTTGCTAACCCTAACGGGTGTATGTTGTTTGTAATCACTTTCAAAAAAACAAAAAAAAATTGGCTCGGTATATTTCAAACTGGCCATATTCAACACTGATTTCCGGGTGACCGGGTGATGCTGAGACTGAGTAGGAATATTTATTATGAAGCCTGTAGAGCAAGAAAGAAATGTCTGCTGGGAGTCATCATTGCAAAATCCATCATTTAACACCTCAAAAAATTAGGCACCCTTGATTAAATTGATTTTTAGACATTAGACCGCCATTTCTCCATATTGCCATCTGACGCTTCAAACGGCTGCTAACGATGAATGGTGAACCCTACTGACTGGATGATAAGCTCACTGCGTGACTAGAGGTATTCCACATCCAACAAATATACGCAAGGCACTTGAAAGTTGCATTAAGGACCCCAAAAGCAAGGGCGCCTCTGGACTGAAAAGGCTCAAACATCATTTTTACAAAAGTACAACTCTCAACCAGATGCCCTACTTTGACCTATGTTATCGGGAGCTGGGGTGACCTGATTCGCGCACCCTCTGTCTTAACACGTAGCCAGAAGGACCTACAAGAGATGTCTTTGGAGGTGACGAAGCAAGAAAACTGCTTCTAAGACCTCAAAGAGAAAGGCGCCTTTCCCAAGATGGAATATATGACCAGACTTGGCCATTTTTTGAGCTGTCTACGTTTTTCAGTATTTTGCAAAGACCTCGCACGTACGAGCATTTGCCAAATCCCAGAGGCTGACGGCTGAGCTCATTGGATAGATGGAGTAATTGCGCATGAATCCCGTTAAGACTATGAAAGCAAATAACACCATCTGACAGGCCTAAAGGCTGGGCGCCCCTGGCCTACAGAGGCTACAGTGAATATTTAACGTTTCTCCACCCTCTGATTTACGTGCCTGGTAGAATCTCTGCCACGATCTTTCAGAATATTGGATTGACAGGCTGACTGGTGCATTGCGAAACCGGACTAGAGTAGCACGGATGTCAGGAAGACCTCATCTGCAATTTCAATCATCTCAGGGGTCATCTTGAAGGGCGCCCCTGAGCTACAGGGGCGCAATTTCACCATTAGAGGAAGTTTTTGTGATGTGAAGTCTCCTCGTAACCTCATCTTCTAGCCCTGACTGTCGGAGCTCTGGGTCTCGGATGTCTGCATTCGGTAGCTCGTCGGATAGCCAGACTAGTCGTGAAAAGATTAGATGCATCAACAATCACGAATAACAGAATTTGAACCTCCATTAAAGAGGGCGCCCTTGAGCTACAGGGGCGCCAAAGCTTGTGAACTGATCATTTTCGTAATCTACAATCTCTGGAATCCTCAACTTCTGACGTCGGTTATTGGAGCTACAAACCTCGGATAATCTCGCAGGATAGCTTATCGGATAATTGGGGTAATTCCGAAGAGATTGACAGTGTTTATGAGCACATGTCACAAAATCTGGGCCTTCAAAGAGAAGGGCGCCCCTGGGCTACAGGGGCGCAATTTTGCTTTTGCCTGAGAAATCTTTATAAATTGATCACTGAAATCTTCGTCTTGGTCACTAAAATGACCATGCAAAGGTATAATTGTCATCATGATATGCTCCTCCATCGTGAAATACCTTTTTCTGAGTCCCCGATTCAGGTTCTAATCAACAGGTACTGCTTGATATTGCCCAAAAACTGTATTTGACATCATTTTAGCAAGGTTTGGACTCTTTTAAGCAAAATGCCTTGATGAAGCAAAAAATTTGGTTTGGGTACAACAAAATGTAATCACATAAGAGAGTCATTTGGACAAATACTTTGCAAGCAAACTCCTTATCTCTCCCATTTCAATTTGCAATATTGTAAAAGAGAGTTACAACTAGATATGTAATGCTGATATGAATTTTCCAACTTGCTACTATGACTGAAATAAAATTCAATTTGCTTCAGCCTTTCGATTACAATTGTCTTTGAACTCTTAATGACTGAATTACAATGCTAAGTTGCTAACAACAACAACCTACAGCCCTATATGAAATTATGACAAAATGCAATAGAAACATCAACTTGCAGGAACCTGGAAAAGTTGCAGCAGCCAATGATAAGTTCGATTCTCTTGAAATAAGGTGTCTTCAGCCTCCAAAAAGCAGCCCCCCTCTTCTTTGATGCAAATCGACCTTGTTCCAATTTTCTTTGAATTTTTCCTTTCCTTTTAACACAAAATCGTCCCCTCTTCAAGTGCGCCTAGCATAGAGTCATGTCTGATTTTATTCTTCAATACATCAGCTGCAAATGCCTACAACTTGGAAGCTATCTCCTCACAAAATCGTCCTTGGATTGGACTGGAAGAATAATTCATTCAAATCTGCAATCACCTCCAAAATCGATTTCCTCAAGTGTCCAAAATTTGGCTAATGGCCACAAAATTTTGCCCCAATGTGAAAGACTGCAATATCTCTCACTCCCTTCCAGCTAGGATTGATATTTCACAATCAAAACCGGTACCTTAGAGTCTTCAAACCCTTAGGCAAGTCTTCAAGCATTCAAGCTCTTCAACACAAGTAGATGAATATGCAACTCAAGATGTCTCAAATGCTCTCCAAAAGCTCCTTTTAAAGAAATTACAATCACCTGCAAGAAGCTTCCAGAATATTTTATTATTTTATTATTTAAGTGACTTTTTAATATTTCATTTTATTTTAGTCACTTTTATTAAATTAATTAAAATATAAAGTCATCTTATGATATTTATTTTTGAGATAACTTTATAAATAATTAATTTAATAAATTATTCCCTTATTTCTCCAATTTAGCCTTCGGGAATAATAAAGCCTAAAATAATATCCTGTAGCCATCAAGAAGGGGACGTTACAGTCCTCCCTTCCCAAAATTGCTTGTCCTCAAGCAATTGCAGACTCAGATGCTGTAATATCTGCTCATTCTCCCATGTAGCGTCCTCTGCTGGCAAATTTCTCCATCTCACCAAATACTCCTTCACCACCCTGTTTCTCAATCTCCTCTCTCGAGTATTTGTAATCTCCTCGGGAACAAGCACCAAATGCCCCTCATCCAATGGAGGAAGCTTAGTAGAAGAAGTAACTTGCTGACCTAGTGCCTTTTTGAGACACAAAACATGAAACACATTATGAATTTTGCTGCTCTTAGGTAGCTCTAGCTCATATGCTACCTCTCCAATCCTTCTGATAATCCTGTACGGTCCATAGAATCTGGACTTGAGCTTCTCTGCTCCGCTCTTCTTAAGAGAAGACTGTTTGTAAGGCTGCAAGCGAAGATATACCAAATCACAACCTCAAAACTGCGCTCCACCCTATGTCTATCAGCATATGTCTTTTGTTGATTTTGTGCCACTTGTAGATTATCCTTGAGTTCCCTCAAGATATCCTGACTCTCCTGAATCCAATCCTTGGCTTTGGGAGCCCTACTCTCGCCAAAATCCAACTACGTAAATGAAGGTGCATCATATCTATACAAGGCTCGGAAAGGACTCATCCCAATGGACATATGATGTGTGGTGTTATAACAATATTCTCCTAGATGCAACCACCTAATCCATGCTCGTAGCTGTCTTGCAATGTAATTGCGTAAGTACCCCTCAATCCATTTATTCACAATTTCTGTCTATTCGTCTGTCTGAGGATGGTAACTTGTGCTCGGAGTCAACTCGGTGCTAACCAATCTAAACAACTCTTGCCAGAAAGCACTCATAAATCTACTATCCCTGTTGCTGACTATGTTCCTGGGTAGTCCATGCAATCTGAATACCTCTCTGAAAAACAACTCAGCCACCTGTGGAGCCCTATACTCTGACAGAATAGCAAAAAAGTGAGCATACTTCATCAACCGATCCACCACCATGAAGATACTATCTCTCCCATGCACCTTAGGTAGACCCGTGATGAAGTCCATAGATATGCTCTCCCATTTCTACTCTGGAATGGGTAATGGCTGAAGTAATCCGGCTGAATGGGTATGCTCTGACTTGTTTTGCTGACAAGTCACACACTCCCTGACATGTCTCAAGACGTCATCCTTGAGGCCCTTCCAAGAGAATCTCTCTCTGATCTGTCTATAAGTCTTGAAATAGCCCTGGAGGCCTGCCAAGTGGGTGTCATGAGAAGCCTGCAATATCTTCTCCTTCAGCTGAGACTTTGGTATTCTGTCCTTATAGAAAATCACATCATCGACTACTCGATACCTATCATCCTGAATCAATCCATCCATCAACTCGCAAGCGAACCTATTCTTAGAATACTCTACCAACAAGAGGTATTTCCAATCTGCGGAAATCTCAGAAAGTGAGCAAGCTGAAGGTCTTCTGGAAAGGGCATCCACAACAACATTCTTCTTCCCCTTCATGTACTCTATATCAAAATCATAAGCCTGTACTCTGCTGACCCACTTTTGCTGTCTCTCATTCAAATCCATCTGCTCCAAGAAATATCTGAGGCTATTGTGGTCGGTCCTCACCACAAACTTGGCTCCAACTAGATACTGTCTGAACTTCGCCAAAACATGCATGATGGTGAGCATTTCTTTATCATAAATGGAGTATAGCCTCTTTGGTCCTCTAAGTTTCCGACTCTCAAAAGCTATGGGATGTCGGTTTTGCATCAATACTGCCCCAATGCCTTCACTCGAGGCATCGCACTCAAGAAAAAATGGTTGTGTGAAGTCTGGAAGTGCCAAAACAAGACAACTGCTCATCACATCCTTGAGCTTATCAAAAGCTCGTTGAGCCTCCTCTAACCAATTGAATGCACCCTTCTTAGTCAAGTCTGTCAATGGTGCCCCCAACTAAGAGAATCCCCTCACAAACCGCCTGTAATAACTGCACAATCCAAAGAACCCTCGTAACTCCGTGAGTGTCCTAGGGGGTGGCCAGTCAAGTATCACCTGAATTTTTTCCTAGTGGACCTTCACCCATTAGCACTAATCACATGTCCCAAATACAATATCTCCTTAAGGACGAATTCACATTTGGAGGCCTTAGCATATAAAGATTGCTCCTCCATGATAGTCAAAATCTCATTCAAATGTCTCAGATGGTCCTCCCATGTTTTATTGTAGATAAATGTAATGTCCCCTTCTCAATTGTGATCGATTCAGTTGACCGTTGGCCTATTCCGGAGACCCGTAGGCTACTTGGAAGGTGAAAATTAGGGTTTCCTATTTTGAGGAGGTTGTTGCTTGAAGTTTGGAGATTGGATTGCGGATTCTTTCTGGGTTTTCAGAGAGCTTCGCAGTGGTATAGCTTGCATTGTGATCTGAGCACCTTCATGAATTTACTATTTTTAGTAAATTCTATTACTGGCAGTGGTCTTGTGAATTTCAGTGCAGTTGGCTCTCTTCTTCAACCAGTTCATTAGTAATTTGATTTTTGGCCTTTGGATGCTTTTTCTGAAGAGATAAGTTAGGTTGATTTAAATAATGTTTTATTTTAATGTTGACCCCTTGGCCTAGCTTCATCACTTTAAGTTGTTTTAAAAGGGGGACTTCAAGGTTGATTGCCTCATTAGAAGGTTATTAAATATTTCCAAGGCCAAAAATATGTGATGCTTAAGGGGGACGCCAACTTCAAGGAGCTTAATATTTTATTAAAAGATCAAATATTGCATTGGGAAGAGGGACGCCATTTTTGAAGGGAAAATGAAGTTAATTCAAACTAAAAAAAGGGCGCACTTTCTAGAAGCTTCTGGAGATGCTTTGCTAAGTCTATAAAAGTAGGCCTTCTCTCTTTAGTTCTTTATCTCATATCTTCAGTAAAGTTATGCTGTCGAAATGGTGACAGAGTTGCTTCGAGGAAAGCACACCTCCTAGCTTGGCTCAGCTTCTTGCTTGAAAGATAGCAACTAGTTGAGAGGTAGATTGTAGTTGAGTTGTCTAGCATTGTACTTGAGTTTCCTAGCATCTTAGTTCAGTTTCCTTGCATTCTAGTCATATTTTGGAGTTGCTGATTATCATAGCTGATTGTAAGTTTCATTCATAGATTCAAAAATAAAAATATTTCTGTTTTGGGTGTTTTACCAATCTGATTTCTTGCTAGGGGCGACCTTGAGTGCCAAGTTTCAGATTTTATTTTCAAGTGTTGGATTTTATGGAGCAAAATCGCCCCTCCTTGAGGGCTGTACCTTTTTAGTGGTGCTTGGAATTTCGTGCAAAAATATGAGTCTTTGGATCAATTTTATGGTTCATTCTTGGGCGCCAATATCTTAGAAGCATTATGCATTTCGTCTTATGTGTTTTGGGTGGGTTTTGAGTGAGTTGTGTGCATTTTAGTGGAGGCTAGGGTTGCTGGTTATGCATATTAAGTTGCAGGTCTGTCAAAAATCAGATTATAACGTTGGTCCTTTGAGTGAAGTTTTTGGGTCTAAGCATTCTTATCAAGCAAGGGAGAGTCTACTATACTGTTGCAGCATTATTTAACTCTTAATCTTATGTTCTTGGCAGACACTCTCTAATTCATTGTAAGCTGAATAGTAGTACTGTCAGCATTTTCTTTATTTCCTTCTTTGCTCATTGTACTTCCCGCTGAATAAGTGGAAGAGGCTGGCTTGCCGCCTATTTACTTTCAGTTAGTAGTTTTAGGGACCTGTTGGTGCGTGTTTTATGACACAACAAACATTCTAGAATAAAGAGTCCAAAGACGCTCTATCCCCTCTTGAAAAACTACCTCGTATGCTAAGATTGCAAGTAAGATCATACGGCAATTCCAATGTTTAAGATGAATGCGGATGAGCTCTGTGGTTTGATGTGATTATGCTGGTAACACAAAGGGACTTACGCTAGGCTTGTTCAATTCACAATGAAGGTCTAGATAATGAAGCTCTATTGCTTGGGTTATGGATCAAACAAACTGAAAAAGGAGAAGGGTTCAGAAGCACTAATCTACTCCTAAGAATCCAAGAGACAGTATTGACTTGGTGGAACCAATAACCACGCTTTGCTTCGCCACGCTCAACGACAACTACACAAAGGGGGTGCAATCTTCAAGGGAATGTGCTTATGATTTTCAAGTCGTGAATAACTACCATCAAATCGAACAATAATTATCCAGACAGAAGTTAAGCATCCACAAAATAAGCTCAGGCTAACTTTACGCATTGAATGAAAATCATCCATTCAAAGAAAGTATGAGCAAAAGTTTCACCACAAATCAATACTTATCAAATCTTGCATTCATCTAACATACATGAAAAGAAATCTAAACTATGATGAGGGATAAGAACCATGACAACTCCAAAATAAGAGAAGCAATCACCATTAGAACAATGCATGCATTACTTATTACTTTGGTAATCTTACAACAGTTGCTTATCTCAACATGTTTTGCAACATGCTCCCATGCTTTACAAATGAGGGGTTGAGCTCAATTTATAGGCTCCCCAATTACAATTCAATGGCCAAGATTAATTTGGAATCAACGGCCAAGATTACAAATAAAACCCTAATTAGGGTTTGCTACCCTTCGACCAATGAGAAAATTGCATTCGAGGACACTTGTCCTTTTTGCTAAATACGAACAAACAGATAAAATAGAAAGTTGTTGCATGTTGATTTGGAATGATCTGATTGGCTGGAAGATGACGAGGCGTCACCTCATTGTGCTGGATGTCTTCCTTGGTCACTTTGTTCTTTTTCCATGTTCTTGCCTTAGAATATTTTTCCTACCGATGACTTTGGCTTCTTCTTCCCTCGACTTGGAGCACCAATTTAGACTTGAAGTTATTAAGTCGTTCTTCCTGGATTGCTTTGGAATTCCTTCACGTGCCTTGAATTTGGAGAGGAACTCCCTTGTACCTTCGCCGCAATGAAGGAAATTGGCATTTTTTCTATAGAGAATTTCCATACTTAGCCAAATTTTGGCTACTTTGAAATACCTTCAAGATTTTGGCCATTTTTGTGCTCAAATAAACTTCGCCGGTCGATTTGTCTTCAATTTTGAATTTGGCTTGCGCAAGTTGGATGTGCTTGACGATGTGCTTGCCGTTGTCTTCATGATGCCAAATTCTCGATGGACTTCCTGTTGGTCTTGCAATGTGCAATGGTGGACTCCCCAAGTTCTTTCATCTCCCTTCCGGTCGGACTTTACACTTCCTTTTCCATTTTCCTCGCCTTGTGTAGTCATCCACCTGCAGTAAAACAAAACAAATTTATTTTAGATAACTTTTCAAGATAAGCTTTGAAAGATTTTTATAAATTTTATTTTCAAGTTTTTAAATCTTCTCTCCGTCCAATTTCATTTGGCCACATTTTTCTTTCGTCCAATCTTTGTCTTCCAATTTTATTTTGCCATAACTCCTTTATTTGGCCATGATTTTCTTTCTTTTTTTCAAAATTTATCTCGCCATGTCCAATTTTATTTGGCCATAAATCTTGCTTCGTCCGCTTTTACTTTGCCGTAAATTTTAATCGTCCAAAGTTTCTGGCAAAATTTTCTTGCTTTTTTCCAAAATTTATCTAGCCACGTCCAACTTCATTTGGCCATAAATATTTTTCGTCCAACATTTCTCTAGCCACGAATTACCTCTTGTCCAAAATTATTTTGCCATGTCCGATTTTATTTGGCCATTTGCTCTTGATTTTCCACAATTTTTCTAGCCATGTCCGATTTTATTTGGCCATTTGCTCTTGATTTTTCACAATTTTTCTAGCCATGGCGAAGATTTTCTTTAGTCACTTTGATACTTGGACATATTTTCTAAGTGCCATGCATTTTATTTTCCAAAGGTTCACACTTAGGCAAAAATTTAATTTTTTCACTTTCCTAAACATGGCGGACTTTAGCTTTGAGATGGCCATTTAATCTTTGCCTTTGGTTATGCCTTAGCCAAAATTTTTTTTTTTCATAGGCGGACTTTAGCTTTTGTTAAGCCATTTCTCCTTTTGGCTAGGCGGACTTTGCCTTGTGGTTGACCATTTCACTTCTTGGCTGGGCGGACCTAGTCATTTTCCTTGCCATTCATCCTTCCTTGGCTATGCCTTAGCCAAATTTATCTTTTGCTCAAGGGGCGGACTTGGCAACTTGGCTTGCCACTTTGGAGGGCGGACTTTCCTCATTGTATTGCCATCAATGCTTTGGATAGGGGCGGACTTTGCTTAATAGCTTGCCATACATCATTCATCAAGGGCGGACTTCTTCATTCTCCTTGCCATTAGACATAGGCGGACTTTGTCATTCTCTAGGCCACTTCACTTCATTCAAGGCGGACTTCAGCCTTTTCTTTGCCATTGGACAGTCATCATGGGCGGACTTTCCAGTTTTCATTGCCATTGGATACTCATCATGGGCGGACTTTCCAGTTTTCATTGCCTTTGGACAGTTATCTTAAGGGCGGACTTGGCTGATGGTCTGGCCATTCATTCTTTGCCTTAGACATTTTCCTCTTCTCCATGGGCGGACTTCACCATTTGTTAGGCCATTGACATCTTTGACCAGGCGGACTTCCTTAAATTTGTTGCCATTTCCATTCTCATCCAAGGCGGAGTTCATGCATTTCATTGCCAATCACAACATGGACAGGGCGGACTTCAGCAGATTCATTGCCTATTGACCATTTTTACCCAGCCACACAAGGGCGGACTTTGGCTTGTGTCTGCCCATTTGATGCTTTGACAGGGGCGGACTTCAGCTTCTGGTTAGCCATTGACATCCTTTTCCTAGCTCTTGTTAAAGCGGACCTCATTGATTGTTTGGCCATTGCTCAGATTTTTATGCCATTGATACTTGACTAAGGCTGAAGCCTTCACCATTGACTTCTTCTGTACTTCACCATGATCTTGTGAGCTGAAGGTGTATATCTCAGTTTTCTCCATGAATAAATGTTCAGTTTTGCCCAGATTTCTCATGAATTTCCAGATTTTTCCATGAATATTCAGATTTCTTGACGAATTTCCTGAATTTTTTTACCAATTTGTTGATGAATTCATCATCTCATTCATCATTTTCTGTGCTCTTTACCAGATTTCTCTGTGATTTTCGAGAATTTCTCACCATTTTTGAACAAATTTCCCAGATTTTTGAACTTTTTATGTGATTTTCCAGAATTTTACCAAAATTCCAAAAAAATTTCGAATCGATTTTCTGAGAGTTTCGTTGATCTTTTCGAACTTCTGAGTGGATTTTGAAACTCGTGACCCTTCTAAAAATAGAAACTTTCTAAAAATAGAAATTTTCCAAAAATAGCAACTTTCCAAAAATAGACCCTAAAAAATAGGGATCCCAGAATTGCCCAAAAGTGCCAAAAAAGTAGGTCCTAAAAAATAGGGGGTCCGGGGTGAGAAACCCTAAAAAGTAGGAGATGTCGGATTTGACTGAAACGACAGTCGATCTTCGTCTCCCAGGCCTTCTAAGCACAATGGCGATGTTCATTCAGTGATCCAGGCTAAAATTCATTGACTCGACTTGGGTGACCGTTCAAAATTAAAACTCCTCATTGCAAAAAGACTGGTGATAAGCAGTTGCGACGCCAAGGCAAAACCCAAAAAGCAAAAAAAAAAAAACGAAGGGTCCCCATTTGCAATGGGGCGATGTGTGAAAAGGTCACAACAGGACCCTCTGACCATATGCTCGCCATCCCTCGGCGCCATCCTGGTTAGAGTTACTTTCAGCTCAGCATGCATAAGATCCTCTGACCATATGCTCGTCTATCCTAGATGCATTCTTGGTTAGAGTTCCCTTCCAGTTCTGCATTGCATCAGATCCTCTGACCAAATGCTCACACCTTGCCCAACATCGGGATCCTGGTGTACATCCTTGGTTAGAGTTGCTTTCCGCATCGTTTTGGTTTTAGAGCTAACCTTAATGGGTGCGTGTTGATTGTAATTGTAATTGGAAAAACAAAAAAAAATTAGTTCGGCTCATTACAATAAACAAGTCATCAAAGAACACTAGGAGAAACTTACACAACTGCTTGTTGAAGATATGATTCATACATGACTGGAATGTGGCAGGTGCATTTGTTAATCCAAAGGGCATCACCAAAAATTCATAATGGCCATAGTGACACCTAAATGCGGTCTTATGAATATCCTGCTCTCGAACTCTAATCTGGTGGTACCCCGAATGAAGATCTATCTTGGAGAAATAAATTGCACCATGTAACTCATCCAAGAGCTCATCGATCCTGGGTATTGGATATTTGTTTTTGATGGTTTTGTTGTTGAGAGCTCTATAGTCAATACACATCCGCATTGTTCCATCTTTCTTCTTCACCAGCACCATTGAAGAAGCGAAAGAACTTGAGCTTGGCCTGATATGCCCCATCTGAAGCAATTCCTTGATTGCTTTCTCAATCTCATCCTTAAACTTTTTGGGGTGTTGATAGGGGGTAGTGATGACAGGTTTCACCCCCTCTTCCAACTCAATAGTGCGCTCAAAACCCTTGTCTGGTGGTCTTCCTGGTGGTATCTCCCTAAAAACCTTATCATGCTTCCCTATGAGCTCCTGAATGTCCACATGATATGTCTGCCCTGAATTAGAATCCTCCTTAGTGGTGATCAAGCACTCCGCTACCTAAACTATATCATCATGACGAATGATACTCTCCATTCGTCTAGCAGAAATAACCTTGGCTGCTTCAGTAGACATGCCTCTAAGCACTACCCGTTGACCATCTGCAGTTCTGAACTTCAATTCCATGGTCTGGAAATTTTGTGAATACTTCCGCAGTGAATGTAACCACTGGACTCCAAGTATGGCATGAGTATCTCCCAAATCCACCACATAGAAATCATTCGTAATTGTGTAATTTCCCATAGTGATGGGCAATTGTGGAACTTTCTTGTTGCATAATATTTTGTGACCATCTGCAACCATCACATTGAATCCTTCAAATTCTTCTGCTGGTGTTTTTTGCTAAGAAAATTAGGAAACAAATAAATGATTGAATGAAGATGTTTTATAAAAAGACTTTATATCTGCAAAAAAAGAATAGGTTATTGATGAATTCATACTCTGGTCAAGCACTCTTACAATTGCAAACAAAAACATTTGAAGAATCTACAAAATGAACATAAAATAGACATTTAATGCAGCTAAATCAATTTGTATGTAGGGAAGCATGTTGTAAGAATCACATAAGAAGAAAGCTGTTCTATTTTTGGTTTTGGAATGAAATGGTACATAGAATTTTAATCCCATCCTGGAAGTCACTCTCTAGAGGTGAAAGAAATCAATTTATATTAAGTGTGTTAAATGTTATGAAACCTTTACGATCTTTATCTGTTTTTCTCTTCAGAAAATTTGTACAGTTGTTTTAAATACATGTTATAAGCATGTCAATTTGTGACACTATAGTAGTGTACCTGAAAGAGCATAGTAGAACATGCAATTTTTACAAATGGTGGCTTTGAAGACCAAGGAAAACATTAATGGAGGGTTTTATCTTATCTTCAATTATCAATTTATCACTGTAAACAAAGATTTTGAGCATATATGAAAGAAACTGAGCTTAAATTGGAGAGGCAAATCTTGATTGTCTTGCCTGGCAGTTGGAAGCAATGTAAGTACTCACCTCATCCATGAGATCTCTCAGCTCACTAGCTGTAAAAGAACTTCCAATCTGATTGAGTGTTCTTTAGCATGAGACAGTGGACATCTTTATTATAACGGTTTCTGTCTTTTTGCATTATTCTGTCCTTAAATAATTCACAATTGCACAATTATCAAGGATGATGATGAATTTCTTAAGAAGCTACCTGGTGAAAGTAAATCAGAAACTGGTATGAAGTTGGCCTGATATATATAACTGTGAACACTCGTATTTATTTTTATGGAAATCTAGTGTTTCTACTACCTCGAGAAATGCCATTGGAGATTTAATAGAAATATGAGTTAGCATTCCAACACCTCAATTTAAATGATGTCAATTCCACAGCCTTTAATATCTATTTAGGCTTTGACCATTTTTAACCTCTAATGATGCTACTATTTTTTAAGAAATTGATCTGATTTTTCTATTTACAACATAACCATTAGAAAACTTCATGAAGAGGAATATCAAGATCATAAAGATGCAATGATAGATGATATTTATGTGGACTTCATGTCTGTTTTATGATAGATTGAATGAGATTGTTAGATTACTTAATTATTGCTTATGATCATTAGGGAGAAATGTTACCATATCTGGAGGGAAATTGGACATTGTGGTCACCTGGATTGGATTAAAAGTTTATTCAGAGATTGTTGACCTTTGTTCCATGACATCATGCCCTATAAAGCAAGGAAACTTCACATTGACATATACAGAAGATTGGCCAAGATTCAGACACTTTGTAAGTTAATATACTTTATATCATCTATGTATGTGTTCTGATTTTTTTCCACTTCCATAAAAAACGTGGAACTTGCAATATCAAGTCCATATGAAATTGTTTGAAGGCTTAGGTTGAAATTATTTCCACCATTTCGTAGAATGAAAAATCACATGTTCTATGTTGAGATCACTTGCCTGTCCATATTAGAAAAGATTCAAAGAAAATTTGTTTGGTGATAAGAATGGTCACAAATTTCACCCTGTTACTGCACTAGAATTCTCTTCTATGTCAAATTTTACCTTCAGGATCCTTCTACTGGTATAAAGAAATTTAAGTCACAATATTTTTGCTGATGGAGGAGTTGGAGGGAAGATAAATTTTGGTCACGGAACTAACGGAGGGTAAAAAAGAACTGAATATATTTGTTATTATATAAACAATAAAATATGTAATGTCCCCTTCTTAGTAGCCATCACAGTGATTATTTAGCCTTTATGCTCCCGAAGGCTAAATGGAGAAATAAGGGAGAAATTATTAAATTAATTATTTTGTAAGGTTATCAAATAAATAAATAAATAGTAAAAGGTAACCTTATATTTCATTAATTTAATATAGTGACTTAAATAAATTATTATATCATAAAGTCACTAAAATAAAATAATATTATTATAATGTTTTAAAAAGGGAAGTTTCTAGAAGGGGCCGACCTAGTCTTGGAGAAAAGTATATTAAGGGGGTCAGCCATTGCTTCAATCATCCAGGTTTTGACAATTGCTTGATGTGTTCATTGTGGAAAATTCTATAGCCATTGATCATTGGGAACGAAAACTCCCCTTGATTAGCATAACTGAGGTGGTGAAAGATCCTCCGAAGGGTTGCAGCGATTGGAGGAGATATTTTCAGTCTTCTCATTAGTACAAATTTAGTGGACAAAGGCCAAATTTGTGGAAGTCGATTAAGGAAGGTATTGGAGAACATTCGCAGATTGGTGGCAACAACGATTGGCATTTTTGGAGGCGATTATTGCATGAAGAGCATTCTGATTTGTCATCTCAGTAAGAGTCGACCAGCATACCAAGAGGTTGTGATTTTACTCATACAGTCCAAAACTTGCATCGATTTCATCAAGGGTTAGAATTGCTCCACTCGAGGTATTGGCGATGATGTTTGGTGCTTATTGAAGGTGATTGAAGGCTGCTACAATTTTATATCAGAAGTTCATGCCAGAACAGGGGCGGCTGCATGAGAGGCATGATTTGGCTTCAAGGAGACTCTATTCTTTGCACAAGGATCTGCCACATCTTCATCAATCATAGGAGCTTCTTTACATCAGGTTCTTTCATGTTTTCTAGTGTAGTTGGCATCATCTTTTTAGTTGTATTAGTCGCTGCCCTTAAGCAGTTGTAGATGCACATTTACATCAGTTTAATATCTGCATTGGGTACACCATTGTAAGCCAAGAGTCTTGGCCATTTCCTTGTCATTTCAGTTTGTAAACAATCTCATTACATTCTAATATCATTGGAGACACAAGGAGTTTGAATGTCAAGAGTTGTTTCTCTCATATTTAGTTTGCATGCCAACTGTTTGTATTAATGTCTAGCTGCTGTAGGTACATATTTACATTGTGTAGGTCATCTATATGCATTTGAAAATACAAAAAGAGTTGCATTTACATCTTAGAAGATTGTAAGATAGTATAGTGGACTTTTTCAAACATTTTATCATCATTTGCAATCATCAACACAAAAACAAAACAAACTGAAACCAAAACAGCAAGTTCAGACTTTGCAAGCAAAATGTTTGACAATATTCCTTGAGGGCCTAATCAGAAAACTTAAGGTCAGATATTGCAAGGGATATTACAGTGGTATCAGAGCTTTGATCCTACCATCCTGGAGGGTTAAAGTTTTTATGCAGCCACCAGAAGTTGGTCCTCATAGATACTATACCAGGAAAAGGATAGAGCAACAAAGACAACAAATTGTAGACACACAACAGGATACCATGGGTGAAAGAGGTGGTGGTAGTCCACCTAGGGATGAACTTGGAAACGGAGCTAGGAATGAAGAGAGAGAAGTAAGAGATATTTTTAGACGCATGGCAATAGGGAAGGAGCAGGTTGCAGATGCTATACGAGCACTTACAACAATGGTGCAGCACATAGTACCTCAGGGAAGACAAAATCAGGAATTCGATGATAATAGTAGTGTGGTTGGGACACCCAAGGCACATAGAGCACCCACCTGTACCTTTGATAGACCTACACACCCTACCTTTTTGAGAAATACACCAGAGGAGGGTAATGTTGAAGAAGAAGGTGAGGCATGGTTTGTAGACAATCTTATGGTAGCAAATGATGAATGGGAATTGACACCACAGGTGAGGAAATGTATAAGCTTTGACAGATTTGTAAGTCAAAGGAGAGAACATTATAGAGACAGACAAAATCGAAGGCCAAGAGACCCAAATAGAGATCAAAACAATGACTTGAGACATGCCACTAGAAAACTCACGCTACCTACATTTGATGGCAGTGGAATGGTTACAACTCAAGCTTGGGTACACAAGCTAGACACCTTCGTGAATCTTTGACCCATGGTAGAAGAGGATGCAATAAAATATGCCACTTTACACTTGGAGGGAGCAACCCATGATTGGTGGTACCTGTTGATGTGTTTTTCGTGACCGCACCAACGCAAAATAAAGTTGCCAACGGCTACCCTATTCTCTCTTGATCAAAGTATCCAGCACGCTAAGATTGCGAGTGAGTTCGTGCGTTCAACTCCAAGGTTCTTTCAGTGCGAATAGGCTCAGTTGGCTTGATGTGTTTTGTTGATATTTCAAGGGGGACTTACACAATTGTTCGGCAGTTGACAGCAGACAGTGGACTAAGGGCTTTCATGTAATTCGAATGATTTGGAAAATGAGCACAAGTTTCCTAATTCTAACCAGAAATTAACTGAATTTAAAATGAGTGCAGGGATAAGAAGGTTCTAATCTACTCTAAGGCGTGGGACACGGCGATCAATTCTTACAGACTTCAACCGAGCCTTGCTTTGCCTCGCTTCGGACAGCTTCCACAAAACCGGTGCAATCTTTAGAGGAGTAGCGAAAGGTGTTCAAATTATTACTCAACATGCAAGCACCATCAAGACGATGCATACGAACACGTGAGTCACAATCGAAGTTAAGTTTGAAAAGTAATCTAGTTGACCACGCAGGGCGAACCCACCGTTAGCGAGCCCGCTAGTGGTATGGACGAGCGAAGTCTTGTTCAAATCGAGCACCACATTCCACAATTACTAAGTACTTGCATGAAATAAAACCTACTTTACTTTAAGCTACTTCCGGTTGCTACGTGAATTGGAAGGATGAAGAAGCCTCGACAACTACTCATAACAAAGAAGAGATAACCATCAATGAAAAATTCTTTTATTATGAAAGCATTCACGACAACTTCTTACAAAGTATTCAAAGGGAAGACTTTCCTTCCTTTTCAATCTAAACTATCAAACTATTCTACTCTCTATTCTATCAAATTCCCTCTACTCCCTCTCTGCTATCCTAACTTTTGATCTAATGAGTACAAATGAGGACTCCCCCTTTTATAGTGGGCCAAGTCCAACGGATGGCTCAGATTACAATCAGCTGGATGGCCCAGATTGTGCCACCTTAGCCCTAAACAAGATTCACCCTAAAAACTGCCACAAAGAAGAGTGGGGCAATAAATGAGCAATTAATGGCCACCATCTTCTAGAAGATTCCTGTTTTGAAACGCGTTCATACTATTCTTGATTTTCTTCTTGATTGCAAGCCGGATGAATCTGGTTGCCACTGCTTCAAATTCTTGAACATCAAGCCTACAAATTTCTTTTTCCTGCTCGACGATGATTTTCCTCCTTGATGTTGTTCTTCAACTTTGAATTGTTTGGGTTTCCCTTCTTTTCTCCATCTTGAGTTTTGAAAACATTTCTTCATTGTCACTTGAGTTGGGTACATACGAAGTCTCAACACTTAGCCATTTTCTCCAAGTATTCGCTTAATCTCCCCAAGTCACCACCGTTTAGTCTCGATGTTCATCCTACAAAACAAGCAAGGAGAAGAGCATCATAACACTTCATAATATAAATTCACTTTACATACCTAATTTTCATGCTCCGATCCTTGAGGTTTGAGCGATCTCTGGAACATTTCTCTTCTAGAAACCCTTCTTTCTTCATAACTTTTCAACATCTGCATGCCATCTTGACGCCCTCATCCTAATATTTGAGTTTCACTTTAGCTTCATATTCTTCATGCCTTAGACAAATTTAAATTTCCCTTAGGAAAATTCCATAACTCAAGTGCCAATCAAAATCTCTATCTTAAACGCCTTGGCGAAGTGCAAAGGACTTTGAAATCAACTTCTCATTGAAGATCTTCAATACCCAGAAGAAAATTTTCTTCAGAACTTGTCAAATTCATGGGTATACAACGAACGGGTTCATTTAATTTCTTGAATTTTGAACCTTAGAAAAAAAAATTTCAACAAATTTATTCCTGTTCTTCACATCTGTGAGTATTTCTTTGCTCTGACTTGAAATTTTTTTATCGACCCTGCACAGCTGGCATCATCTAACTTCATTTCCGGCAAATTTTGCTCATGTCCTAGGAAATTTCATCACTTCACCAAACTTAGGCGTTTTTTTTTTTAAGGAAGAACATTTTGTGCCTTAGAAAAATTTAAAATCACTTAGCACGTTTTGAAATTTTGCCTCAGGAAAATTTTATTTCATCTTCAATTATTCTGCCTGTGGTGAGGAATTTTTTTTTTTCTCAAATGCCTTGAGTGCACCTAGTATATCATGAGGGATATACTTCTTTTAAGTTCCAACGCCTAGCACATTTTACCTCACATTATGAACCTTGGGCGCAATTTGCATAGTGTAAAGGATAAGCCTCCAATGCCTTAGCATTATTTATTCATCTCCCCTTAGGCGCACTTCACATTTAGAAGAGAATATTAGCCACGCCTAGCATATTTTATTATTCACATCCCCTCATAGCCTGGCGCATCTCACTTGTCATGTAGGAAATTTCAAACTTCAACGCCCAGCACACTTTATTCTCCATTTTCACCTTCAATGCCTTAGTAACATTTACCTCCCAGCAAACTCCAAGATGGGCGCGTTTTTGATGTCATGAAGGATGATAAATTTCCAACGCTTTTTCCTTGACCATTGACTTCCCTTGTTTTTGTCTTTACATGCCCTTATTTGGGCGCATTTAAGCATGGGAAGAGGATGAGATTTCAAACGCCACCCTTGCTTTGACTTGTCTTGGACTTACTTGCTAATCTTGGCGCATTTGGCACATGCAAGAGGATCAATTTACCACACCCTAGCCTTTTCATCACCATCAATTACTTTCTTGGGCGCATTTTGCCTATGCAGGAGGATGGGCGCATATGGCATGTTGAGGGGAATAAGCATCTTTGACCTTTTGACTTTCTTCCTAGATATGGGCGCATTTTGCCTATAGTGAGGGATGAAGCTTAACACTTAGCAATTTTTTTGTGCTTGACCTGAGGTGAGGGCGCAAATGAGAGGTGGTGAAGGATATCTCTTGCCTTAGAAATTTTCTTAACTTCTCCACCAACTTGGGCACATTTGGAGGTGGCAGGAGGATGAAGTCCCAGACTTAGAATATTTTTCAGTCACCTTGAAGGCAAGCTAGGCACACTTGATATGTTTAGTAGGATATTCTAACACTTAGAAATTTTTCAATCAACTTCCTCAAAGTGGGCGCATTTTACCCTTGGAGGTGGATGAAACTTGTGCCTTAAGAATTTTCCTGACTCTCCAGCTAGCTTCACTACGTCCTGCTATTTATAGTAAGTTCTCCGATTTCTACACTTTTGAAGCTCAGAACGATTTGAAATTTTGAACACTGGATCTTCATGACCTTGTCAGCCCGTTGACACTGCTATTCTGAGCTGGCCTGCTAAAAATAACATATTTCCGAAGGTGGTTTGCTATTTATAGTAACTGCTTGTTTCTGAGACTTCTCCAACTCCAATTGACTTGAAATTCGAATGACGCGCTCCTCACCACGTGACTTGCCTGTTGACATCGGCGCCTGACGTTGATTTACTATTTTTAGCCAGTTTCTAAAATGACTTACTATAAATAGTAAGTGCTCCGTTTGCCTTCAAATTTTACTAGCAGATAGCTCGAAAGATGCTGATCGCGGTGGTATACATCGGTTTTCAAAAATTCCGACTTTTTACCCCTCTTTTTGGGTCCCGAAGCTGGAAACCCTAATCTGTCTTGCATGTGTATTAAATGACCTCCGTTTGTCCTCGTTTCTGTTGCATAGTGATCAGTTTGTGATTCTAAAGTGTTGGGAGGCGACTGCCGGAATGCATCTGCTAAAAATAGTAAGTTGTTGAAGAAGTGATTATCCTGCTTTGCAAGTTACATCATCGCGAAGCTCTCGAAAAACCCACAAGGAATCATTAGACATGCAAAGAAAACCCTGACATGCAAACCCTAAAAATAACCTCTGAAGGCTGAACTCTAAAAGTCACCATCTCGCTTTGCATGTTATACCATCGCGAATGTCTCAGAAAACCTAGAAGGAATCTCCAGACATGCACTGAAAAACTCTGTGTATAAACCCTGAAATCTGCTCCAGAAGCTGAACTGCTAAAAATAGTAAGTTGTCTGTTATGGCTCAAAATTTGCCCGTGAGCAGCTTGATGTGTTCTGGATGCAGTGTGACTGTTAAAACTTCAAGAATGATGAGAAAACGCTTGGAATTGCACACTTACTAAAAATAGTAAGTTGCCAGAATCTGATGAAATTTTAATGGAAACTTGCTGAAAGCACACTGACACCAACGTTAATCTCTGTTTTCAATTTATTCACCTCATTTGACCACAAATTGACCAAAGAAACACAAACCCTAATTCTCAGACTTGGCCAAATTTCACATTTAAATCCACTGACGGACACATCCCCGGAAAGCAGGCATCATAAAAGACAAAGAGAGAGAGAGGGAGATAAAACCAAAGCCAAAAGACGAGGAACGGGCAAAAATTAGGGGGGGTCCCCATTTGAATGGGGTGATGTGTGAAAAGGTCACAACAGTACCATGGAATGGTCACGTTGCAGCATAACTGCATCACTTCTTATCAGGAATTTGTGGATAGACTGATCAAATGCTTTGATAAGAAGGATCCAGAAACATATTTCAAGGACTTGGTTCAGCTCAAACAAGTCGGAAGTTTGGATGGTTACATTGGTGATTTTTAGAAATTATCAGTTATGGTTTATGTTCCACGCCCTGTCAGGGACGGGGACGAGGGGACGGCAGGGGACGCGTTTTTGGGATGTTTCCTAAGGGGCAATTTTTAGGGGATGGCAGGGGACGGAAACATACAAAATACATATATATATACATATATATGATTTTTTCAAAATTTATTAATATATTAGAGAGAGAGAGAGGGAAAGAGAGATAGATATGTCAATAAATTAATAATTGATAACAACAATATCAATATGTAAGTAAATCGTGAGAGTACTATAACAGCATAAGAAATGTCATTAAAGCATTATAAAATTTATCACAGCAGTATCAAACTTTAATAAAACCATGGTCTATCAATATGAAATATCCAAATGTCTCAAACATGTATCCAGAAGTCTCAAAGTTCAAACATGAAAATCAAAATATTAAATACAACAGTCTATGAAATTAAGCTTCATTCGGGCTATGAATATCCAAAGACTCAGAACTATTTGAGTCACTATCATCCTCTGGCAAGAGTGGAACTAAAAGATTTAATATTTAGTCTTTTTCAGACTTTAGCCCAAACAATTAAAACATTAAACAATTGGTGGGCCTCGTGCGAAGGAACTAAACCTTTAAAAAATCATTTTTTAATTGTTTTTTAATATATTTTGACTTGCAGCCTACGGGAGACGGTTAGCCATCCCCGGTATAGGGAACCGTCCCCAATCCGTATTGGGATGGGGAAACGTCCCCAAAGTGAACGAAACATTTCCTGGCGTTTCTGATGGATTTTGCATTTTCAGGGACGGCAGGGGGACGTCCCCTTTGTGTCCCCCTATCCTCGAGACGGCAAGGGACTAGGACAAGGGGTTTTGGGGCAGGGGACGTGTCCCTGTGTAACCTTGGTTATGGTTCCTAATATTTTTGAGAGGAGATTGGTTGTGCTATTCATTGAGGGCCTATTGGAACTGTTGAGAGGATGGATAAAGGCTTTTGACCCATCGACACTACAGGAGGCTATGAAGAAAGCTAGAAGTATGGAACTTGCAGCCCCAGAAAGCAAGTTCTCATCTAAGGGATCATCTTCATACAGGGACAAAAATCATTTTCTAAGAAAAAAGAAAATTCAGATCCTAAGGGGAAATCAGCAGCCCCCCTAGATTGTGATACACTAAATGATTTGCACAAGAAAAAGTTGTGTTTCTATTGCAAGGGGCCCTATGATGCAAACCATGACTGTCCATTGAGGCCTAACGGAAAAGCTAACCGAATAATGTGGGCATTCTATGAGGATTCTAAATCTGAAAAATTAGACCAACAAACTGATCATGAGGAATCCGAGTCAGAAAAGTTTGAACATGAGGCAGAGAAGTCTGAAAATGAGGGTGAACGGGAAGCAGAGGTGAATTTTCAAGAGGCACGCATCACTAGCATACAATTGGAGGGTTCATTCAGGATGCGTGGGGTCTTAGCAGGACAAAAGATTATCACCTTGCTTGACACAGGTGCCACGCATAACTTCATTGATGCTAGGTTGGTTGAGAGGCATGGAATTCAAACAAAGGAATTTGAAGGCATAAGGGTGAAAGTTGCAGATGGTTACACTCTTAAGTGTGACAGGATGATTCTTGATCTTCCCATGCGTTTGAATAATTTTGAGTTTAAAGCAGATTTCTATGTGGTAAATATGAGAGACACTGATATGGTTTTGGGAATGAAGTGGCTTCATGACATAAGAGAGTTTACCTTTAACCTTTGTGACATGGAGATGAAGTTTAAGGTGGATGGGAAGACTCATGTGCTAAAGGCCATCAGAGATACCTGTTGCAGGATGATATCTATTAAGAGGATGGAGAGACTCATGCGCTATGACATGGTGGAGTGGGAAGTTGAGTATATACTGATGCCAACTCGGGGGGAGCAGCAAAAGCCAGATTACCATCCAGATATACAGGAGTTGAGGATTAAGCACGAGAAGGTGTTCAGTGATATTCCACTAGGTAGACCTCCAGACAGAGGGATTGAGCATATAATAGAGTTGGAGGGTGCCAAACCCGTGATCATCACTCCTTACAGGCATCCCAAGTAGCTAAAGGATGAGATTGAAAAACCAATTAAGGAGCTGCTAGCGATGGGACACATTAGACCAAGCAAATCTCCATTTGCTTCATCAGTTGTTTTGGTTAAGAAAAAGGATGGTGCATTACGAATGTGTATTGATTATCGAATGCTGAATAAGAAGACAATTAAAAACAAGTACCCTATCCCTAGGATTGATGAGCTGATAGATGAGCTTCATGGTGCTTGTTATTTTTCTAAAATAGACTTGAGATTAGGTTATCATTAGATTCGGGTCAAAGAACAGGATATCGAGAAAACAACATTCAGATGTCATTGTGGGCATTTTGAGTTTGTGGTTATGCCCTTTAGGCTAACCAATGCACCTGCTACATTTCAGTCCACTATGAACAAAGTTTTTCAGTCACAGCTGAGGAGGTTTGTACTGGTCTTCTTTGATGACTTTTTGGTGTACAACAAAACGTGGGAGGAGCATATTTCCCATTTGGACACAGTGTTGGGTATTCTTGAGAGGGAGTCCTTGTATTCCAAGGAGTCCAAATGCGATTTGGATATGACAAAGTTGTTGTACTTGGGCCATATCATCAGTACAGAGGGTGTGCGTATGGATCCTGACAAGGTCAGAGCTATTATTGAGTGGCCTACACCTGAGAATCTTACACAGTTGAGGGGATTTTTGGGCTTGTGTGGTTTCTATCGCAAATTCGTCAGTGAATATTCACGACATGCAACACTACTCATTGATTTAACAAAGAAAGGGGCATTTGTTTGGACTCCTAAGGCGCGGGAATGTTTTGAGAAGTTCAAGCAGTTGATGACTTCTTGCCTAGTTCTTGCATTGCCAAACTTCACTAGATCCTTCGAGCTTTAGTGTGATGCTTCGGGCGAAGGGATTGGCGCAATCCTTATGTAGGACAAACATCCGATAGCTTTTGAGAGCAGGAAGTTAAGAGGACCAGAGAAGAGCTACAACATTTATGATAAGGAGATGTTGGCCATTATGCATGCATTGGCCAAATTCAGGTAGTACCTTGTGGGTAGAAATTTTTGTGTTAAGACAGATCATAATAGCCTGAGACATTTCCTAGGGCAGCGAGATCTCAATGATCGTCAACAGAAGTGGGTTAGCAAGTTACAATCATATGACTTTGACATTGCCTATGTCAAAGGGACTCAGAATGTTGGTGTTGATGCTTTGTCTCGCCGTCCACATTTGAGCTCAATGGTTGAGATTTCAGAGGATTGGAGACACATGATCATAGCAGAGTATGCCAAAGACTCTTGGGCTTCTGGCATAGTTGATGGGTCAATACAGGACAACAGATATTTAGTTGTAAATGATCTTATCATTTACAAAGGGAGGATCATTTTGACCCCAGGATCGGAGATGAGGGACACAGTGTTGAGGACCTTTCATGATGCACTTATGGCAGGTCATCCCGGGTATTTGAAGACTTACAGGCAGATTCGGGAGCGTTTCACTTGGAAAGGGCTCAAGTCAGATGTTCTTTGGTACGTCAGAGAGTGTCCTATTTGTTAGCAAAATAAACAGGGACACACATATCCTACAGGGTTACTTCAGCCACTTCCAATTCCTGATAGGAAGTGGGAATGCTTATCGATGGATTTCATTACGGGCTTGTCGAAGGCCCACAACAAAGATTGTATTTATGTAGTTGTTGATCGCCTCACGAAATATGCTCACTTCTTTCTGATCGCAGCTACACATTCAGCTACACAAGTAGCTGAGCTATTCTTCCATGAGATATTCAAATTGCACGGGTTACCTCAGAGCATTGTTAGTGACAAAGATAGTTGGTTCATGAGCAATTTTTGGCAGGAGCTATTCAGATTATGTGGGATTGAACTTACTCTGAGCACCAGCTACCACCCGTAGACGGATGGTCAGACAGAGATTGTTAATAAATGGGTGGAGGGATATCTCAGGAATTACATTGCGGGGTGTTGATGCGTGTTTCATGACACAACAAACATTTTAGAACAAAGTGTCACAGATGCTCTATTCTCTCTTGAAAAACTACCTCCTATGCTAAGATTGCAAGTAAGGTCATGGGGTAATTCCAATGTTTAAGATGAATGCGAATAGGCTCTGTGGTATGGATGTGATTTGCTGTGGGCACAATTAAGATTTTGCAAGCTATTCGGAAAAGCAGAGACATAAATGCAGTATCATTTTGGATTTTATGATTTTATAAAAAAAAGTGAAAAAGATTAAGGGTTTTAGGGATCCTATGCTACTCCTAAGAAATCAAGAGAAGATGAGGATTAAATGAAACCAAATAAACAATACTCTGTTTCGCCACGTTAAACGACAACTACACAGAGCAAGTGCAATCTTCTAAGAATGTGCTTGTGATTTTCACGTAATGAATAATTACCATCAAATACAACAACAATTATTCAAACAGAAGTTAAGCATCCACGATAAAGCTCAGTCTAACTTTGCACATTGGGTGAAATCATCCACTCAAAGAAAGTATGAGCTTGGTTTCACCAATCTCCATTATCAATCTATCATCCTTCTAACACACATCATAATTCAAATTTACTAAGAGAGAAAGAAAATATGCGACCATGCAACTATTCGACAATCAAGTATTCAAGGCACCTCATGCATTTGAGCTTCATTATCAAAGTAGTGTTTTCACAACAATCTCATAAAAACTCTCTCTTTATTTCTACAATCTAACTATTTGCTCTAACTTCTTAATCTCCAATCTCTAATCTCTAATGCTCTAATTATCTCTAATCCTTCTAATGAAAATAAGAGAGTGAGGGGGGGGGTTTATATAGTTTTCAAAATTACAATGAACGGCCGAGATTGATTCAAGATCAATGGCCCAGATTAAACAGAACTAAACCCTAATTAGGGTTTCTAAAACCTCAAACAGTTAACTGAAGAGAACTCTAGACATCTGGAGTGGCATCCTTATCCACTTGTGTGGCCTCACGTTCGGCGAATCTGGACACGATCAAGCCGACCTCTTCCATGGCAATGTCGGGCAGCATGCTGACATTGTACTCCAGCAAATCCAAGCTCTCAGCACACTCTGCAAAAGTAGTCGCCCATGCTGGTTCCTTTAGCAAGAAAGAACTTCTGATGGCCATGAAGTCGAATACTTTGGTGAAGCTTTCTTTCATGATCGGCCCGGTGGTGGAGAAAATTTTCTGTACTTGTTCTCTTAAATTCTTTGGCCGCAAATGTTTCTTTCTGACAGCATCCTTATCGAGCATATCTGCAGCCATTTCATAAATTTTACTTTGAATTTCTTTTGTTTGTTCTTCAATTCTGGCACCATCCTGCTTCACTTTTTCGAGGACTCCTCTTCTTGAGATCAAAGCATAATACCATCCATTAAAATCATATGCCGCTCCGGCTTCAATAACCTTGTCCTCAATCAACCTTTGCTTTGAGATGTTCTTCAATTCCCGGATACATGGGATGATCCTACTTTGAATATCTTCGAGACTACTCCATGATTCCGCCAGGTCTGCAACTCGTGATAGTATAAAGGAAGCTTGCTCATTTACTTGTGCCAACTTTTCTGCAAACGCCAACGCCTCTTCTTTCCTTCCAGCCATCCAGTTTTTAGCTTCTTTCGCTGTAGTCAGCTCTTCTTCAAAATTTGCACCTTATGAAGAATTTGGAGGTGGAAGCGCTGCCTGGTCACCTTCATTTAGTGGCTTGGTCAAGTGCTGGATGTAATCTTTTAGGCGCTGAATTTCTTTTTTATACTCTTTCTTCTTGGCAACTTCTTTTTCTAACCTGGACTTGATGGTGGCCACGGAATTGTCCAAGTCTTCGACCTCTTGCCCTTTTGTTGTAGGACCCATGTCGATGGTCGTGATAGCATATTCATCAGGAGCAATTTCATCTTGGAACTTGTCGGCTGTAGGTATTGCAATTTGTACTGTGCGGTTGCCAACCTCATCTCTCTGGATGGTAGAGAATTTCTTGGCCTTCTTCCTTGGGGCAGTTTGCTCTAGTCTTGCCAGAAAATCTGTGTCATTGTCCTCCTCAGGAACCTCCGTTGGCGCCTTTCTTTTCAATCTTTCTTTCAGCCACTCTGGGATTGTTGGCTGCTCAATTGCGTCCTGTTGTTGATCTTGGACATCTTGTATATCTTGAACTTCCCGCTCTCCCTGAATCTCCGGCATACTTTGAACTTCTTGGACCAATTGCATACCCTGAATTTCTTGGACGGATGGGTCATCTTGGATTCCTTTGAGGGCGGAAATCATTCCTTCCTCGAATTCTCCATCCATAATATCTGTATCATTATCTGATTCTAGGATTTTTGTGCTTGCTGGAGAAGGTTGGTCATCATCTTCTACTTGTATTGGCTCCACATTTTTGACTAGAGAAGGGATCTTAGCTTTTTCCAAAGATTCTCTATCCATGGCGAGTATTTCTTCTATGTTCCTGGAAGTGGCCGACTGAAGGGGTTTAGACCTGTGCTTCTTTCGAGAAGGCGCTTCATCTATCACTTTATCCTTGTCCTGTCTTGTAGATTTATCAACTTCTTTCCTTTTTCTCGAGTTGGCAGCATCTGTTGGTTCATCTCCACGAGATGCACCGGCGTTTGAAGAACAGGACTCTGTATCGCCCATCAATTCATAGGTGAATTGCACATTTCTCTGTTTCAAAATCTCTACCTGCCGATCTATCCACCACTGGGAATATTTGAAAACGGGCCGCATGAGAGTTGCTAGGTCACCCATCTCAGGCTCAAACCATCTTATAGGGGGGAGTGGCTCATTTTCATTGAAGCTTGGCTGCAAATAGATTCCATCATCTTGTAGTTGATCAGGCACTTTGAAAAGCTCGGTAGTCCTTATCATGCTTAATGGTAATCTCGACCACAGCCTCCTTCTTACGTCATATTCATCTGCTGCGTTGGCCCAAAAGTCCTCTAAGTCAACTCGATGCTTGTACCTCTCTCCGTCCATAGTTCTGATGTGATGGAGCAGATCAAAATTGTTCCTGGATTTGTATGATATGAATGGATATTGTTGAATTTCCAGTCGAGCAACCTCTGCTGCTTGTGCCATTGGACATGACTCCTCCATGTTGCCGATGAAAAAAGGAAAGGTGACAGCCGCTTTCTGCTTTGGTCTTTGAATATTCTGATACGTTTCTAATTGCCTCAGCACTTCCAGCAATACCATCTTGTTGGTCGGATAAATAGGCAGTCTGTAAGGATTTCCTGAGAATCCTTGGATTCTGATATAAGTGAACTTAGGATACTGAATGAACCAGAATCCATACCGACTGATTAGGCTCTTGGCTTCATGTGAGAGTCTTTGGTGAGTTCCGCCTTGGAGAAGCCGGGTGATATACATCAAAAAGGCGTCATGAGCTCTCCGGAAATGAGACTTCTCTTTCAGTTGCAGCTGTGGATAGCAATTGTAGGCTTTGAATTGCCCTTGGCCATTACCAACCACGCCTTTGCAGGTCAAGCCAGGATATTTGTAATATCTTGCAAGTGAATATACGATGTATGAGCTCATGTGAAAAGTTTTGGTCTCCTCAAAGTTGACTAACTGCTCGTGCAGGCTGTCACTAATCATTCTGGACCAATTGAACATCTTGACTCCAGTGATTATCTCATCAATAAAATAGTACATCCAATTTTCGAAAGGTGCACCGTGGGAACTGCGTACTATTCTGTTTAGTAGCAAAACAATGTCGCCATAGTCCTCTTTGAAATGGGTTCTGATCAATTTCTTTGGCATCTTGCCTGCAGCAGGCTTAGGTTTTAGTAACCAATTCTTGTTTATGTTGGACGCACAGAGATCTTGCTGGCTCTGGTAAAGCTTGAGTGCATCTTGCTTGGTGCGATAGGATGTTCGATTGTACACTGGAATTCCAAAGGTTTCTTGGATTGCTGGCTCGGACAAGTAGGCAAGGATTCTTCCATCAGGAGCTTCTATCTGTCTGTCTTGTGCATTGTAGTGTAGTGCGCATTCTACCATAAGCTCCGGACATTCTTTTGCTGGTGGAAATCCAGCCGCGTGGACAATTCCATTGCGCATCATCCTCATGGAAATTGGTGTAGGCAGACGTCCATCAGTCCCGTACATTCTCTTCCCGAAGTCCTCGAGATCAACGCGACCAAGATCGGTGTCCACAACGTGCTCCCACTTGGACTTGATTTTCGACTGTGTTGGCATACCTTTGCTAGCAAACTTCATCTTCACTGCTTCGAAAATAGATCTGCAAGAAAAAGTAGAGATAATAATCAGAATTCGAAATTTAAAACAGTTTGAAAGACATTCCAGCTAATTATCAAATTAGACTTCGTAAGAAATCAAGCTGGTAAGAAAATAAACGATGAAGTTTCATGCCAAAGTGAAGTAGGCAAAGTAAATCTGCCTGTGACTTCTGGAGAAGTGATCAAAATCTCAATGCAAGCTGATAAAATTCTATTTCCTTCACTTGGCTGCAAATTTCCTCAACAAGTTTCTTCTCACACCTTCTTCAAAAATTGAATGATTGCACAAATGAGAAGTGAAATCACTTATAGAGGTGAGAAGATCGATCCTTTTAGCAAATTTGCATTGTTTCCTTCGAATTGAGTTTGAACTCATCTTTCACTTCGCTTCCGGGTGGCAAGTTTTATCTTCAATGATCTTGTCCGGGAAAGTTTCCAATTTCATCGCCAGTTCAACAAAGCTCTTTGTCTTTCTTTCCAATTTTGAATTTTTCAAGACTTATCCTTTTGGGTGTTGGAAAGTAAATGATTAAAATAATTAAAATAATTATTTTATGTGTCAATTCCAACCCATTCGTTTTATGGCGAATTATTTTTGTCCAAGGCAATTTGATTTTCGAAATTTTCCTGCCAATGCCTTAGGCGAATTTTCATTTTGTCCAATTTTCTTGCCATAACTTACATCGTCCTCCAACTTATTTGGCCATGAATTTCTTTCTTTTTCCAAAATCATTTGGCCACGTCCAATTTTACTTGGCCATAAATTTCATCCTTGTCCAAAATTATTTTGCCATGTCCAACTTTATTTGGCCATAATTTTTTGATTTTTTCACAATTTATCTAGCCATGGCGAAAATTTTCTCTAAACACTTGGGCGAATTTTCTAAGTGCCATGCATATTTTCATTTTCCAAAGGTTTAGACTTAGGCAAAATTCCAAATTTTCACTTTCCTAAACATGGCGGACTTGCTCCATTTCTTCACCATTCAACCTTTTCTTTGTCTAGGCCTTAGACTTTTCATCTTTTACCTTGGGCGGACTTTCTACATTTTGTTGCCATCTTCATTTTTTCTTGGCTACGCCTTAGCCATTTTATCCTTTACCTTGGGGCAGACTTTGGTTTGTGTCAAGCCATTTCTCTCATGTCTATGGCGGACTTTGGCTTGTGGTTGACCATTTGTTTTTTGCTCAAGGCGGACTTGCCTTGTTTCTTTGCCAATTCATCAATATGGTGGGCGGACTTTGGTTTGTGGTTAACCATTTGCTCATTGCCTTAGACTTTTTCTTCTTTTCAAAGGGCGGACTTTGCTCACTTTGTTGCCATCTAATTTTTTTGGCTAAGGCGGACTTTGGGTCTTGGCTTGCCACTTACATTCTGACTTAGGGCGGACTTCCTCACTTCTTAGGCCATTGTCTAATGCTCAAGGCGGACTTTGGGTATGTTTAGGCCATTTCACACTATCCAAGGCGGACTTCCTTCAGCTTATTGCCATTTTCCTTTTTAACTTGGGGCGGACTTGGTCACTTGGACTGCCATCTCATTGCTTTGGAGGGCAGACTTTATCCTTTGTCAGGCCATTGGAGCTTTTGTTGAGGGCGGACTTTATTAAGTTCCTTGCCATTACCAATTTTTACCCTGCCACACAAGGGCGGACTTGCTTGATGGTCTTGCCATTGAACATATGAACATAGGCGGACTTCCTTGCTTGGATAGCCATTGGAAGGGGAACCTCATCAGATTTCAGGCCATTTCCTCTTATGTCTAGAGCGGACTTGCTCAGATTTGTTGCCATAAGCATCTTAGCTGAAGCTTCTACCATTAACTTGTGAGCTGAAGGTCTTCTCCATGATCAACTCGCCATGACTGCTCAGATTTCTCATGAATTTCCAGATTTCTCATGTGTCTCCCAGATGAATTTCTCAGATTTTTACATGTGCCTCAGACTTTTATCATTTTCTTGATGATTTCATGACTGATTTTTCATCTAACTCACCATTTTCTGTGCTTTTTCCAGAATTCTCTGTGATTTTCACCATTTTTGAGCAAATTTTCCAGATTTTTTGAACTTTTTATGTGATTTTCCAGAATTTTACCAAAATTTCAAAAAAATTTCGAATCGATTTTCTGAGAGTTTCAATGATCTTTTCGAACTTCTGAGTGGATTTTTGAAACTCGTGACCTTTCTAAATATAGAAACTTTCTAAAAATAGAAATTTTCCAAAAATAGCAACTTTCCAAAAATAGACCCTAAAAAATAGGGATCCCAGAATTGCCCAAAAGTGCCAAAAAAGTAGGTCCTAAAAAATAGGGGGCCCGGGGTGAGAAACCCTAAAAACTTGGAGGTGTCGGAATTGACTGAAACGACAGTCGATCTTCGTCTACCAGGCCCTCTAAGCACGATGGCGATGTTTATACAGTAATCCAGGCTAAAACTCATTGACTCGACTCGGGTGACCATTCAAAACTCGGATTCAAAACCCTCAAACGAAGAGCAGACAAAACGAGGCACGCGAAAGCAAAACCCTAAAAGGCAAACAACAAGGGTCCCCATTTGCAATGGGGCGAGGTGTGAATTAGGTCACAACACGGGGCAGCAAAGGGGTTGGGTTAAGTGGATTTATCTTTGTGAGTACTACTACAACACCACTTACCATCTCTCGATTCAGATTGCATCGTTTATGGCCTTGTATGGTTATGAGGCCCCTAGTTTTCTTGACTTACTGCTGAGTGACAGTAGAGTGCCTAGTGTTGGGGATCTGTTGCAGGAAAACTAGGATATTATGAGGGATCTTCGAGAGAATATACAAAAGGCACAAAATTAGCAGAGGTAGTACGCAGATAAGAGGAGAGTTGAGCATTCATTCGAGGTAGGGGATATGGTGTACTTGATGTTGCAGCCCTATTGATAGTCCACTCTCAAGAAGAGTGGTGTAGAGAAGCTTAAGCCATGATACTATGGGCCTTTTAGGATCATCAGACGAGTAGGCGAGGTGGCTTATGAATTGGAGTTACCGGCAGACAGCAGGGTGCATAATGTGTTTCATGTGTCGCGCCTCAAGAAGGCGTTAGGACATCGCGTTGTTCCTTCCACCACTTTACCACCCCCGGATGATGAGGGGAAGTTGATTTTGGTACCCGAGGCCATTTTGGATGTCAGAGAGAGATAGTTACGGAGACGTGTCATTAGAGAGTATTTGATTAAATGGAAGGATTTGCCGGTTGAAGATGCTACATGGGAGAGTGAGGAGATTCTGCAACATCCAGAGTTGAGATTGCTTGGGGACAAGCAATTTCAGAGAGGGTGGACTGTAATGTCCCCTTCTTAGTAGCCATCGCAGTGATTATTTAGCCTTTATGCTCCCAAAGGCTAATGGAGAAATAAGGGAGAAATTATTAAATTAATTATTTTGTAAGGTTATCAAATAAATAAATAGTAAAAGGTAACCTTATATTTAATTAATTTAATATAGTGACTTAAATAAATTATTATATCATAAAAGTCACTAAAATAAAATAATATTATTATAATGTTTTAAAAAGGGAAGTTTCTAGAAGGGGCCGACCTAGTCTTGGAGAAAAGCATATTAAGGGGGTCAGCCATTGCTTCAATCATCCAGGTTTTGACAATTGTTTGATGTGTTCATTGTGGAGAATTCTACAACCATTGATCATTGGGAACGAAAACTCCTCTTGATTAGCATAAGTGAGGTGGTGAAAGATCCTTTGAAGGGTTGCAGCGATTGGAGGAGATATTTTCAGTCTTCTCATCAGTACAAATTTAGTGGTCAAAGGCCAAATTTGTGGAAGTCGATTAAGGAAGGTATAGGAGAACATTTTCAGATTGGTGGCAACAACGATTGGCATTTTTGGAGTCGATTATTGCATGAAGAGCATTCTGATTTGTCATCTCAGTAAGGGTCGACCAGCATACCAAGAGGCTGCGATTTTACTCATACAGTCCAAAACTTGCATCGATTTCATCAAGGGTTGGAATCGCTCCACTCAAGAGGTATTGGCGATGATGTTTGGTGCTTATTGAAGGTGATTGAAGGCTGCTACAATTTTATATTAGAAGTTCATGCCAGAACAGGGGTGGCTGCATGAGAGGCACAATTTGGCTTCAAGGAGACTCCATTCTTTGCACAAGGATCTGACACATCTTCATCATTCATAGGAGCTTCTTTACATCAGGTTCTTTCATATTTTCTAGTGTATTTGGCATCATCTTTTTAGTTGTATTAGTCGCTGCCCTTAAGCAGCTGTAGATGCACGTTTACATCAGTTTAGTATCTGCATTGGGTACACCATAGTAAGCCAAGAGTCTTGGCCATTTGCTTGTCATTTCAGTTTGTAAACAATCTCATTACATTCTAATATCATTGGAGACACAAGGAGTTTGAATGTCAAGAGTTGTTTCTCTCATATTTAGTTTGCATGCCAACTGTTTGTATTAATGTCTAGCTGCTGTAGGTACATATTTACATTGTGTAGGTCATCTATATGCATTTGAAAATACAAAAAGAGTTGCATTTACATCTTAGAAGATTGTTAGACAGTATAGTGGACTTTTTCAAGCATTTTATCATCATTTGCAATCATCAACACAAAAACAAAACAAACTGAAACCAAAACAGCAAGTTCAGACTTTGCAAGCAAAGTGTTTGACAATATTCCTTGAGGGCCTAATCAGCAAACTTAAGGTCAGATATTGCAAGGGATATTACAAAATAAGTCTATAGAAGGGATTGAGTAGCATAATATGTGTGAGTGAAACTGTGTTATGATGGATGTTTGAGATTTTACAGCGAGGCACTTTGATTTTAGATGATGGAATCATGACCGGGTTTCTATATTCAGATTCGCCTGGTAAAATACTTGAATCTCAATAAGAGCATGCAATTAGGTAAAATGGATTATTTCTATGATGTTGATACTCCAACCATTACCACCCTTGAATCTTGTTAAACATAACACTACTATTGTTTTGTTTGCCTACATATCATGAATTGAAGTAAAGATATAGTTAGTCCATTGGATGCCTTACGAAGAGGCATGTTTCTCCTTTGATAGAGTTAACTGCATAATCTTAAGAAACTAGTTTATGCTCCATCTTAAGAACATTCTTGGAGTTGACGAACCCCTTTTTGTTGAATCAGCACCCCCTCGCTTGATGTCTTCCTCATCAAAATCTGAGAAATTTGACCAAGGTTGGATCTTCACTAGCAGCCTATGTCTTTATAACTGGAAAAGCTTGCATGATGATGATATGATGCTAAGAAAATGGGGTAAAATCAATAAGTGGGTCACACAAGGGTTTTCACTGAAATGTTGAAGGAATATAGTTGGTTGGACCCTAAGGATAAAAAAATTAAATACAATATAAGAGGTAGAATATAGAGCTTGAAGTCTCCCTCATCAAAATCTGATGAATCTTCACTACCAGCCTATGTCTTTGTAATCACAAAAGATTGAATGGTGACATAATGCTAAAACGATGGGGTAAGATCAAGAAGTGGGTCACAAAAGAGTTTTCACTGAAATGTTGAAGGAATATAGTGTGATGGACAGGCCTTAAGGATAACAGTCAACCTAGAATAACTAGAAAATAGGAGCTAGAATATCCATCCAGGGTTTGGATACATTTAGGTCACACCCAAGCAAATATATCCTACCAATAATACTTGTCATAATGAAGATAACATGATGCACTAAGAACATACCATACAAATAAACCCTAATCTAAAATCACCGAGCTAATGTTTTTTTTTCACTTCTATAAGTAAACAAGTAGAGATAGAGAAAGAAATTTTAGGTTTCTTGATTTTTGGATTTTTGTGATAAATAGTGTACCATGGGGATGTGTCCTGCTCCCTTGGGCCCTTCTCCCGCTGATTTCAACATTCCAAGGACAAGATGTCCTTGTAGCACCCACATTCTGGGGATGGTCATCCTAGGGATGCTGTTTCCAAGACATTCATGTGCCCTAGGGATGCTGAAACGTTCTCACAATGTTCTTGGGGTATGCAGGTATCTCAAGGACATCAAAAGATCTTTTAAATGGGAGGGGGATGCCAAGATGCTCCCTCGACTCTCCTAGGGACCTATGGACATCCGCAACCTTTTTTTGGAAAAAGGGGAGTGGGGTTACTCCCTTTGTAAACCAAACCCTAAAAACTAAGAAATGAACTAGAAGAAAAAAGGGAGAGCTGATTTCCTCACAGAACTAAAAAAGAAAGAGTTGGAGATTCACACTTAACTATAGAAGGAGATGGGGGAAAACAAGAAGAGGAAACAGTCAGTGAAAACAATTCAGACATTGCAGGAGCTAGGACAGCCTTTTCAAGAGCTTAGGCAGCCATACAAGCAGCTGAAGGCAGCCATTACAACCACTGAAAGTGAAAGGCAGCCAACATAAACCAACTAAAGGGCTGAAATGAGAGAAGTTAGGAGCCCTAAATTGATTCTTTTTTTTATTTTTATTTGTTTTGGAAAACAATTCAGTGCAATACCTAGAATAAATTTATTGTTTTTCTCTTCTGTTCATTTGCAATCCAACATTTGCAAAAAAACCAATATGGTGCATTTGGTATTTGCAAACACAACTTCAAGCATTGAAATTGAAAACATTTTAAAGTCAATGGGGGATATGGGGGATGATAATACAAATTCAAAGACGATCAAAAAGGGGGACTGAGTTTGAAAGTGGTTGTGCAACTGGAATTAGAAGGGGATTCAAACGTTTCTCAATTTAGATGAGACCATATGCAAAGGGACCCTATTAGATGTAGGAAAATCGACAAATATTTAGGATTTCCATTTTCAATAAGAACAACACATGCAAACTGTTTGTTTAGATGTAGTTAAGTGAGATAAAATTGGACGGGTAGAAACAGTTTAAGTTGAGTCTTTCAGTAGGACTCTTAACACCTGTTTTTCTTGAAAAAGAGTCACTATTTCAAATATTGAGTGTAAGAAAGATATTCTAAAAACATATTTTAATTTAATTCTGATTTCATGTAGCATGCTTTTTTTTCTGATCTGTGTATTTTTTCGGTAGATTTGTGTAAAAGCTGTGTAATTTTTTGCATGGTATCAGAGCCGGTTCATCTAACAGTAGGTACTCTTTTGAAATTATGAAAGTTAAAGATAGAGAAATGGCCATATTCATTGCAGCAGAACTTCAAAGGCTTGTTGAATGTTTTGATTGGGTTGGGTTTAATCTCTGAAAATTCATAGTAGAGATGCTTTTGCTGAACAAATACTTTCTCAAGATAGTTAAAGGGACTGAGACTAAACCTTCAGAAGTTGCAGAATTTATCAGTAAGTGGAAGGTAAAAGATGGTAAGACTTGTTTCTATATACGTTGAGTTTAAGTGATAATGTAGTGCAGTTCAATAACAATGAATTCTGCCAAATTGATTGTTATTGCAGCTGAAACAAATAATATACTCCCAACACAAAATTGATTTTTACAATATTAAAGCCATTTTTTCTGGTTTGATAAGTGGGGCATGAAAATGTGTTTTACAGATGAGTAGGAAGCAAACAAGAATGACAATTGACAGCAATGTGTTCTCTCATTTTTGTCTACACATGAATGCCCATATGGGAAAAATGAATGCCAACATGGAAATGGCATGTGGGTTGTGACTGTTCCCAAGACAATGTTCTATTTGCAAACAATGATGGATGTCATTGGGGACATGAACAACAAAAAGATAGACAATAGGAATGTTGCAGTCAATTAAAACTAGTGGTAGCAATTGTAAACCTTTAGAACCATTATTATTTAATAGAGAAACATTTAGAGAAAAGATTAGAGTTGCAGATATACAGGAGAGATGTTTTCCTGGGTTAATGTGTAGGTCGTTTGAGTTTTGTTTCATCAAGCATTGTGCAATTGATTCAAGGTGCTAGTAGTCAAATTTCTTTACAATGATGAATCTAGCTGTCCTAACTCCTAAGTAATGGTCACAATTGCTACTTTCAACATGAAAGTACAAACGACAATAGTTTCATATGATGGATTTGGAGCACTTGCACATAATTATTGATTTCAATGCCGTAACACATACAACAATTTTATTATCATTTTTGGAATAAGAAGCATCGCCACACTAAGAAATTGATGAAGGTGAAGAGTCATCATATGGAAGCAAAGAGTTAGCTTAGATGTGAAGAGATGAGACAAAGTGTCAGAAAACCAATCTCTAAACTATTTTAGTGAATAGGACCCTTGGAAAGATGATGGGTAACTCTTGGAGAGTTCTTTCCATGGAGGAAGAGAGGTAATCTGCACTTAGCTGCCTAAAACATATTAGTACCTGCTATTAATGAGTTTCCCTAGCAAGTCTCGTAGTTGTTGTAACATGATCTGTATCTGACTATAGTAATTTATTTATGCAGTGATAAAACATCCACATGTAGGGTTTTGCTTTGCAGCAACCGTGCTTGCATGTAGCATGTTTAGCAACCCCGAAAAAGTTGAGACAAAAAATGGTTTGTAGTGACCAAAATAAGTCTCTTCAGCTTGAGTTGGGTTAAAAGCATAGGATGTATTTGTACTGTCTCCATCTTAAAATAAAATATTTTCCACGGTAGCACCATAAATAGCACATAGAAGAGTAACACCCAATACTCCAAGAACTCCCATCATATGAAATGGATTTAAGGTCCAATTATGAAAACCTTGAAAAAAGAGGATAAATAGGAAAATAGCTGCTGCATTTCTGTAACTAATAAAGAATTATAAATGTATTCATTTAATTTTGTGTAGATTTGAGTCCATAATCGAAGCCTATCCTTGTCTATCTCAAAACTCCACATTTTTATAGTAGGGACAAAGTTTGGTTGCACTGATAAAAAGAATGATTTCAAGGTCTACACTTGTCACTGAAAACTCAAGCCACCATAATATGGTCCATACACCATACTTCACTTTGTTGGAGAGAATGTATCTTTCACAGATCTTCTTCCATGCTTGCTAATGCATCAAGTTTTCAATGTTAAGCTCTTAAAGCTGTACACCTTTTCTCAAGTCTTTCATGGTCCAACATTATTGATTACTGGTTTGAGCAGTGAAATAATTCATGCATTGATACTGGTTGTAAAGCTATATGTTTAGAGCCACCTGCATTGTATTACCGCTTTAGAACTACCAAGTTAGATTGCACCAATATTGGCACTGTTGAGTTGGCTACCCATATTCAAAATTATTACTTTGTCCAATGCTTCTTTCAATAGAATGTCTTAATGGCAGGTCCCTTTCATTTTGGTTGAATATTTCCGTTTAGACCAAAGTGTTTCTTCCTTGCCTCCTAATTTGTTGGTTGTACTTTAACCTTACCTATCAGTGATAAAATCTAATGTGGTGCTATTATTCAAACTCTTTGGCCATTTCATTAGAATTGAGTACCCATCCTTCCTTTGCAAGCCATTCTTGAAACAAACATTTAATTGTATACAAAATCACACAAAATCTATTCATTGTTTTTGTTTCTGTTAGATGAAGATGTTTATAAAGAAATTACTCTACTTTATGTTGTACTTCCCTCTTGCTTGTGAATTATTGGAAGAGAGAGCTTCATCTACAATGTTTCTTCTTCTATTCTCCATGTCACTCAGTTTCCTCTTTCACTAAATAAAATTCTTACTGAATTTTTTTTTATTGCATATTACCCTGCTTTGTGGTATCCACCTTTGGATAATAATCCAATTTGTGGTCTTCAAAATCAATCTTATTTTCTCTCTTTTCTTGTATGAATATATGTTCTTATCCACACTATTTTTTTAGGGTATGGAGTAAATTATTTGAAGAGATTTGGGTGTTATGATACATCTTGAGCTGCCTTACCCTTTCCTGTTCATATTTCTCTTCCTATTGAGCTTGTCTATAATATTTAGATCATATTCCCTAAATGCAAGTTTTGGGCACTAGAATGATCTTAAACTTTTGGTTGGCATGCTTACAGGTGGATTACCACAAGCTTGAGCTACAGATGTTTGATGAAAATTCTACTGAACTGACATGCATTGATATCAGTTTTCATATTAAGGGTATCCTTCTTGCCAAGTATTAAAGTCTGAAAACAGAAGTCCCATCTGCACCAAACTATGGAATTGAATTGCAAATCAATTACATAAATCCCATCTGTATACTTAGTTGACTGAATTAAGATGTTTAGGATGCAAGAAAAATCTGCTCAAATGGCTTCTATCTGACCGACTAAAAATTTGGAGGTATATGGAATTAGTGAATTCAGTAATATCAATGAGTTTTGCAAATTTTTGTTTGTGGAACCTTTCTCTGAGGTGATCGATGAGACACAAATGGACTTTACCTGCATAGTTGGAATGTTATACTTACGATGTACCTTGTGTTTCATGATTTTTACTTGAAAAACTACATTAAAGATGAGTTTTAAAATCCTTCTAACATATTTAATCTGTCACAAAAAACATTGACATATGGAACTCAAATATTTGTGTGTTCTTGGCCCCTAAAAGTGCTCAGATGGAAGAAATCATGTTATGATTATTTTTTCTAATTATGATGATACAAACTTTGAAATAGAAATATGTGAGCATATTACATTAAATAAAAAGAATATAATTTTAGAACCATATGAAATATGATAGTTTGAGAAATGAGACACAAGAACGACAAGGTTGCTTTAAAAGGCAATGCAACTAGACATTCCCTTGAGGTAAATTTAAAATTAAAACATTATCACATAAAATCGGAGGTTTGTCAAAATACTGCTTTTTATAAGTTTTAAATAGAATACTATTAAAAAGAAGGGCAAGTCCCACTTTTACATGAAGTGACATGCAATTGATGTTTAATAATTGCTCTTGGTGCAAAAGCATGTAGCTCATCTAAGTTTTGACATTCCAAGTGACAAATGGCTTATTCCTCTTAGCTTTGTTTTTCCATGGTTATGACTATAGGGGAAGATGATTATCGAGCAATTATTTGTGGGGAAGATAGTTTCTTAGGAATAAGATTATTTGGGAATTGCTTTTGTGTTTATGATCTTGTTTGGATTATTCTTATAAAATGAGCATAATTTGTGAATTAGTCGGAGATATAAAATTTAATTGATTATATTTTTTTAGAAATTAGAACTCCATTTGGTTTCATTAGTATAGAGAAGTTTAATCATTTTAAAATTTATGCATATAGAAGTACAAAAAGCAAGTAAAAACACCAGTTGGAATACAATGTCAAGTTCAATTGAGCATGCAAAAAATGTTGTTACTTCATATATGGTTCCTCCTTTAGAGGGTTGGATGCACCACAAATGAGCAATGCAAGGGCAGTCCTCATGAGAAGGAAACAATCAAGGGATCTCACTCATAGATAAATGAAGGAAAATGACTTAGGCATGAGAACAAAATCAACAATATCACTCACTAGAACTAGTAGAAAAATATACTCAAATGGCTTCTATTTGACTAATTTAAAATTTGGAGGTATTTGAAATTAATGAGTCTAGTAAGTCAATGAATTTTTCAAATTTTTGTTTGTGGAAGCTTTCTCTCTAAGGCGATTGATAAGATATAAATGGACTTACTTGTATAGTTGAAATGTTATGATGTACCTTGTGTTTCATGATTTTTACTTGAATGACTACATTAAAGATTGAGTTTTGAAATCGTTTTCACATTTAATTTTTCATAACAAACATTGGCATACGGAACTCATATTTGTTTGAACTATTGGCCCTTAAGATACTTAGATAGAAGAGATCATGTTATGATTATTTTCTTAAATATGATGATACAAACTTTGAAATATAAATATGTGAGCATATTGCATAAAAAGAATATATTTTTAGAACTGTATGAAATATGATAGACTAGGAAATGAGACACAAGATTGAAAGGGTTGATTTAAATGTAATACAACTAGACATTCCCTTAAGGTAAACTTAAAATTAAAACACTACCACATAAAATTAGAGGACTATTTTTATAAGTTTTAAACATATAGTATAAAAAGAAGGATGAGTCCCACTTTTTCATCAAGTGAAATGTAATGGATGTTTAATACTTGCAAGCAAGAAAGTATTTTCTAATTACAAAAACACTAAAAGATATTCTAAATTAAAAGCATGCTTGCAAGTCTTTGATTATTTAGAATGCAATGCCATTTATATAGCTTCCTTTCTTCTTTTTCAATCTCTTTTTTATCATGCATGCATACTCTTTGGTGTACCCCATATTAAAAATTTTGCTACACTTAGGCATATTGAAGAAATGGTTAAAAGTCTTGTCAAAATTGTCAAAAAGGTCAAAATTGGGGTTTGCATGTCTTGCATTAGGGTCAACAACTCAAAATTTACAAAATCTGACGATCTAGGTCTGCTCAGAACAACCGAGTCTACAAAACCTAGATCTCAATTTTTTGACCCTAAATTTTAAGAAAGTTTATATTTTTAGAAACTTTCTAAAAATAGAACTTTTTTGGGTTTCTTTTGAAATGGATACTGGAATTTTTTTCTAAAAATAAAAAATTTCTAAAAACAAAAAGTTTGGCTTCTATGGTTCAAACTGATTTTGATTAGTCGAAAATACTTCCTCATCAAGCTGGTGCAGTCAGAATCACAAAAGGACCAGTTTTGCCTTAGTGGGTTTATTCTACTTTCTCAAAAGCTTTTCAAGAGCTCCAAGTCCATTAATGTCAACCAGTTGCTAGGTGTCAGATTCAAACATTCAAGCACTGAACAAAAGATAAGAAACGATGAACGTGCACACAAAACAAAGAATGTAAGAGGGAGGTTGTGAAAGTTGAAAAATGCAAATTTTTGGCTAAGTCTGGAAACTTCAGGCGCCCCAACTCAGTCTAGGCGCCCAAACACTCATGCCTTAGAAATTTTTTCATCCCACGCAGTCGAGGCAAAGGCACACACGACAAATGAAGGAAGAAGTTGAAATTTGCAAAATAAAAAACTAAGTCTAGAAGCTATGGGTGCCCCAAAAGGAGATAGGTGCCCAACTTTTCTGGAGGTCAAATGATGAAATTAGAGTTTGTGCTCCCAAACAATGTTGTTCAAAAACTTCTCAGCTTTGCGGTGAGTCCAACAACATAATCATTAGATCAACCAATCAGCCTGGATCTCAGATTGAATGGAGAGGTCTCAACCAAAGTGGCAGAATGCAAACCATGAAAATAACAAAAAATATTCTAAGTCTGGGAATTCTGGGCACCTAAGGTGGCTAGGGGCGCCTAGCCTTTTGGAGGACCTAATCCAACAATTAGGGTTTGCAAATGTGCTCAATCTCTTTAGGATTCTATCAGCTTCGCAATGGCTGTCTTCGTCCGATCATCAAACTTGTTAATCACCGGCAAATCCAGATCATACTGAAGGTATAACATGAAGGTTCAAATTTGAAGGTTGAAAATCAAGCAAAAATGGCTAAGTCTAGTAATGGTGGGCGCCCTAGAAGGAGATAGGTGCCCAAGGTTTTGGGGCATCAAATGGATGAATTTGTAGTTTTAGCCTCCAACATGTCTTCTCCAATCTTGACCAGGCTTTCCAACGCAACTGTCAACAGGTCCATCGAAGTTGACAAGCATTAGATATTATCGATTGATCGGAGGGGTAAAACCATGAAAATGTCAGAATTCAAAAGCAAAGTGAAAAATCTCAGAAAATAAACTAACTCTAGAAGAGTTGGGCGCCCCAACTAGCCAAGGGTGCCCAAGCTTTTGACCCCCAAAATGTAGCTTTCAAGAGATGAAGCTTCCAGAGAACCCCCCTTAGAATCCTTTGAGCTATCCAATGAGCCCAACCATCAGTTCGTTGGACCTCCAAATCATCTAGAATTGCAAAATCATCTAAAAATGAGAAAACAAGCGAGAAGTTGGAAAATATGAAAACATGACTATCTCTGGTGCTCATGGGTGCCGCAGCTAGCTAGGGGCGCCCAAACATTTGAAGGCTTGAAATCAGTTTTTAGGGTTTGACATCTCCAAAACAATCATCTCAAATTTAGTTAAACTACACAACATAGTAGTCAGCTAGATCATCGAACCTCTTGAGCTCCTAGAGTTGGAGATTCATCTAAAGGGTAAAAAGAACAGTGATAAGAGTTGAAGAACATAAAAATGACTAACACTGGTGATCATGGGTGCCCAACTTTTTGAGGGGTCAAATAATGTTTTTATCCAAAGTTGCCTCCAGGATAATCTTCTTAGAATCAGTCAGGTTCCATGATGGATCACTCCATCAGTTCACAGGATCCTCTGAGCATCCTAGGAGAAGATTGGCGCCCAAGGCTCAATGCCTTAGAAATTTTTTCAAGGTTTTCATCGTTCAACATTCAAACGTCTACATTCGATGAACTTGCTCAGGATTGGATGCAAAAGTTTTAAAGTAGAAAATGAAAGCAATTTTTATCCTAAAAGCCTATTTAAGAAAGCTTTTGGATTCCATTATTCATTTTTGTAGGTTGGTGTCTAGAGCAAGAAGATTTTCTCTTTTCTTTCAACGAAGATTTGAAGACCCAAACAACATGTTTTTTCAATGTTCTTCATAGTTCTGAGATCAGTGAGCAAGGAGGAACACTTTTTCGTGCTCCAAAATTCTAGGGTGTTGCTTTTTCAAAACAACCACTCAACTTTTTCCGTTTCTGATCACATGTGTCTCTCCGCTTTTTCATCCTCTTCAACATTGTGAAACTTTTCCCTCTTCTAGAAATTTCTTTTTGACCACTTTTTCATGATGGATTTATCTTTTTCAGTTTCTGAGCATCTAGGTTTCTCCAGAACATGATTTTCTACAAAACCCAGGTCCCAACTTTTTTTGGAGAAATTGCTTTTTCAAGGTAGATCAACATTCTATTTTCAGCAGCACTCTCCACTTGAAATCAAGAAACAAATCAACTTTTTGGCGTATGTGATCAAGATTTAAAAGAACAATCATGTAGAAGCTTTATTTCATCTTTCTTTCTATTCTCGTCTCAATTCTTATCTACTCTTTGAAGAAGAGAAAGAAAACAAAATGTAATAGCTGGCATTTCCTGTTTTTATGCTTTCTTATGTGGTTTGATGTTTATTTTGTTTAGTTTTAGAAATAAAGTTTGCATGTTGGCAAGCCTTAGTTGTAAAAGCAAGGAGATTTTAGGGTTCCCTACTCCTCTGCTTGTGTATAAATAAGGGCAACCTTGCCCATTATTTTCTCAATGGTTATTGTGATAGCAAATTGCAAGCCTGTAATGCTGCAAGTTGTTATTCAATGTCAGTTCACTTTGTGTAAGAGAAAATTGCAAGCCTCTTTAGCTACAAGTTCTTGTTCAGTGCATGTGTCTTGTGTTGATGTATTCTAGTTTGATGGCTAAACTATAAGCCTATTTTGCTACAATCTTGCTATCCCAAAAGTGTAAACTTTTTTTTTGAAATTTGAGGAAATAAAGTCTTGTGCCTGCTTTGTTGCCCTGATATAAAGTCTCAGATTTTTGTTTATTGTGTTATGCTTATATGATCTCCATTTTAGCGTGCATTGAAAGTAAGTAGATGTATGCTAGAAGAAGAGTTTATCTAAGTATTTTTTCAGAAAATCCTTCCTTGTTCATTTTTTACTCTCTTGCTCTGCGTTTACTTGAGAAGTTAGAAACGTCATTAGAGTAGGCTTAGCCGCAGTTGAACTTCTAAAACAAAAAATCTCAGCTACGACACTTGAGTTTTATAACCTTGTGCTTTTAGCTGAACAAAAAGATAGGAAAATTAGTTTTAATTTACTTTCTTAAGCAACATCAACAAATAGGGAGCTTCCCCTCCTAATTTGAAGAGAAGTTTATCTAAGCATAGTTGTTTGTTTCTAATCCGCATTCTAGAGGTGCAAATTTAAACGCCAACAATTTTATGGCGCCCACTGTGGGGCACGAGGCATAAAACTTCAAAGAAATCTTGCACTTTATGACACGGGAATGACCATCTGGCACTTTATTGCGTGATCTAGCCAGAAGCAATGGGTGATAACAACAATAAGGTTGGCAGGAATCTAAGACGTCTACCCCCATTACCTTGGGGTATCAACATTGGACCTTTGGTTTTGCGGGTAAATCATGAGTTACCTAAAGGGTCAAGGAAGCACTTTCCACGATTTCACAACGATGGAACTCAACATCCTAATGATCATCTTTCCGTCTTCTCAATGGCCTGTGCCATCTTGCACATGGCACATGAAGACATTTTAGTGTGTCTCTTTGTGGAGACTCTTGTGGGAAATGCTATCGACTGGTTCAATCATCTAGAGTCGGGCATTATTACAAGTTGGGAAACTATGAGCGAGAAATTCTTGGCAAGATTCAAGCCTACTGAAGACAGTCATTGGTTGTTTGCTCAACTTGTAAATTCAAAGATGGAGTACAACAAGCCCATGAGGGAGTTTGTAGCAAGATTTAATCGTCTTGTTACATGACTTTCTTCTACACTTAATCCATCACTGAAGATTTTGATGAGTTGCTTCATAAATGCTCTTCCATCAAAGATAGCCTTCTTCTTGAAGATGAAAAGACATACAAAATTGATGGATGCGCAAGAACACGCCATCGAGTTGGAGGATAATATGGTTACTTTCGACATAATGAAGGAGGATTCAATCAGACTCCTAGTTCAGAGTTCTACAGATCCACTGCTATAGAAGGTAGCCAATGAGATGCTTGCACTACCACCACCACAATATTAGTTTCAGCAATTGTACCAGCCAAAGAGAAATAATTTTCATCCTTTCAATAATTACAGGAAATAGTTGCTAGCACTTCCGCCAAGACCAACAGTTGAAGTTACACAAAATGCAGTATTTTGTTCTTTCCATGATACTGACACACATACTAGTTCTACATGTCCTAAGAACTTAAGAATGAATCAGATTATGGGATATACTGAGGTTGCACCCAGTTCCAGTTTTGTCCCTACACCAAGTTCGAATGTTGTCTTACCACAGACAAACAACTTCAATGGTGACTCCGCTATGGGAAACTTTCAAAGTGAACCCATTATTGAAGAAAAAGAATACCTTTGCCACTACTCTCTTGCAGCAAATCACGAAAGACACTCTTTGCCTGTGTTTACAAGTGCTTTGCACTTGCAAGCGCAAAAGGAAGAAGAAGAGAGGAAGAGAGCTAACGAACAAGAGAATGCTAAAGTGGTTGCTCAGGACCCATCTCCAACCGATTTCGACATTGTAAACTCCATGATGAAGATGAAAGTGCAAATTTCTCAGTTGGAATATCTTCGTGATCATCCTGAGCAATTGGATAGAATAATACATGTAAAGAAATAAGCTTCAATTCAACCTACATTGCTTGAGTCATTTGTTCTAGCGGAAGAAAAACCTAAACCTTTCTATATATATTTATATATAGGAGGATTCAAATTGAGCAATTGTATCATTGATTCAGGAGCCTCAGACAATGTCATGCCTCTACAAGTGATGAAAGTATTGGGACTCTCATGCACAAAAACTCAGAACAAGTGTTATCCACTGGAGTCTAAGTCGGTGCCATTGGTCGGACAATTGAAGGACGCTCAAGTAAGGTTGGTGGCTTTTCTAGAGAAAAAGTTAAAGATGCCCATCCTAGTGGCTGACATTCCAGCCAGCTATGAGATGTTGAGCCGGAGCTTCTGCAGAGATCTTGGTGGTGCGATGCAATTAGATTGGTCATTCACAACCATTCCTATGGAGGGAAAAATCAAGATAGAACCTAAGCCCAAATCCCAGTTCATGGTGGTGAAAGTCCCAAACCCCCCAACCCAAATTCTATATCAAGGAACGGGTCCTGGTAATTGTGTAACGTTGTCAGAAATAGGAATTGAAGACCAAAACATTGCTTGTTCTGAAAGGAGACTAATAGAGTATACAAAGTTATGGACAATGCATTTAGATGGGGGTTGTTCAACTTTAGGTTCAAAAGAAGGGAAAATGATCATCTCCCCTAAAGGATTGCTGCAATTGGAATTCACTGAAGCTGAAAAATAGACGCTTCTGTTAGGCCTCAAAAATGTCAAAGACATGGGAATTGAGCTCCTATGTGTTAAAGGGGATGTGGAGTTGATCGATGAGCCAATCAAATGATATTTCCAGGTCAGAAAGGATCATCTACGACATTATAGAAATCGGGCTTGGAACACGATCGATTGGTTTGAAGAGTTTGACAACAGAGACACCCCAAAGATTGACAATAGAGACATCCCGAAGATGAATGACACAGACATCCCGAAGATGAACGACAACAAAGTTGGTGACTTAGTGGTCCTTGCTTCCTTCCTTGCGCCATACTCTGACTTTTGTCAAGGTTCCTCTGCTTGGATGCATGAAGATATGAGAATCTACATACCAGGAGATTTGTCTCCTATGATACCCATGCAAAGAGAAGTAAAGCCTTTCAGGCATAAATGACATCCTTCAGGGATTGAGTAATTTTCTTTTGTTTTTGTGATGTGTTTCCCCTTTCCTTAATGTGTTTGTTATGTTGTGTTTCCCCTTTCTGTAATAGTCTCATTGTGTTTTAGGTGATTTCTTTTAGGGAAGTCCAACTATTAGGTGATTCTAGGAAGTCTTGTCATATGTGACTTAGGGAAAGTCTTGCAATAGGTGATTAGGAAATGATGTTGACTCTAATACCCAATGGATAAGGCACTGGTCTAAGCTTAAAAATCCAAAGATTCTTTGGTTCTCCTATGTCGTAATTATCCGCCATAGTCCCTAGACAGAGCCAAATGTTCTACCCCAAATTAATTTTTTTGCTACACTTAGGCATATTGAAGAAATTATTAAAAGTCTTGTCAAAATTGTCAAAAAAGGTCAAAATTGGGGTTTGCATGTCTTGCATGAGGGTCAAAAACTCAAAAAATTTAAAATATGATGATCTGGGTCTGCTCAGAACAACCAAGTCTACAAAACCCAAATCTCAGTTTTTTGACCCTAAATTTTAGGAAAATTTCTATTTTTAGAAACTTTCTAAAAATAGAACTTTTGTTGGGTTTTTTTGGGTTTCTTTTGAAATGGATACTGGAATTTTTTTTAAAAAATAGAAATTTTGGCATCTAGGGTTCAAACTGATTTTGATTGGTCAAAAATACTTCCTCATCAGGCTATTGCAGTTAGAATCACAAAAGGATCAGTTTTGCCCTAGTGGGTCTATTCTGCTTTCTCAAAAGATTTTCAAGAGCTCCAAGGCCATTAATGGAGGTCAATCAACTACCAGGTGTTAGATTCAAACATTCAAGCACTGAACATAAGATGAGAAATGATGAACGTGCACGCAAAATGAAGAATGTAAGAGGGAGGTTGTGAAAGTTGAAAAATGCAAATTTTTGGCTAAGTCTGGAAACTTCAGGCGCCCCAACTCAATCTAGGAACCCAAACACTCATTTCTTAGAAAAATTTTCATCCCACGTAGTCGAGGCAAAGGCAAGCACATCAAATGAAGGAAGAAGTTGAAATTTGTAGAATAAAAACTAAGTCTGGAAGCTATGGGCGCCCCAAAAGGAGATATGCGCCCAACTTTTATGGAGGTATGATGAAATTAGAGTTTGTGCTCCCAGACAATGTTGTTCAGAATCTTCTCAGCTCCGCGGTCAGTCCAACAACATAGTCATTAGATCAACCAATCAACCTAGATCTCAGATTGAATGGAGAGGTCTCAACCAAAGTGTCAAAATGCAAACCATGAAAATAACAAAAAATATTCTAAGTCTGGGAACTCTAGGTGCCTAAGGTGGCCATGGGTTCCCAACCTTTTGGAGGACCTAATCCAACAATTAGGGTTTGCAAATGTGCTCAATCTCTTCAGGATTATGTCAACTTTGCAATTGATGTCTTCACCAGATCATCAAACTTGTTAATCACTAGAAAATCCAGATCAAATTGAAGGTATAACATGAAGGTTCAAATCTGAAGGTTGAAAATCAAGCAAAAATGGTTAAGTCTAGTAATGGTGGGTGCCCCAGAAGGAGCTAGGTGCCCAAGCTTTTGGGGCATCAAATGGATGAATTTGCAGTTTCAACCTCCAACATGTCTTCTCCAGTCTTGACCAGGCTTTCCAACACAACTGTCAGCGGGTCCATTAGAGTTGACAAGCATAAGATATTATCAATTGATCGGAGGGGTAAAACAATGAAAATGTCAGAATTCAAAAGCAAAGTGAAAAATCTCAAAAAATAAACTAACTCTAGAAGAGTTGGGCACCCCAGCTAGCCAAGGGCGCCCAAGCTTTTGATCCCCAAAATGCAGCTTTCAAGAGATGAAGCTTCCAGAGAACCCCCCTTAGAATCCTCCGAGCTATCCAATGAGCCCAACCATTAGTTCATCGGACCTTTGAATCATCCAAAATTGCAAAATCATTTGAAAATTAGAAAACAAGCAAGAAGTTGGAAAATATAAAAAAATGACTCTCTGGTGCTCATGGGTGCCCCATCTAGCCAGGGGCGCCCAAACATTTGAAGGATCAGAATCAATTTTTAGGGTTTGACATCTCCAGAACAATCATCTCAGATTCATTCAAACTACACAACTGAGCAGTCAATCGGATCATCGAACCTCTTGAGCTGTCAGAGTTGTAGATTCATTTGAAGGGTAAAAAAATAGTGATAAGAGTTGAAGAACATAAAAATGACTAACACTGGTGATCATCGGTGCCCCGGGTAGCCAGGGGCGCCCAAATTTTTGAGGGATCAAATAATGGTTTTATCCAAAGTTGCCTCCAGGATAATCTTCTCAGAATCAGCTAGGATTCACGATAGATCACTTCGTCAGTTCACAGGATCCTCCAAGCATCCAAAAATCAAAGTCAAACGGAGGTCAAAATCAAGCAAAAAGTTGAAATTTCAAGAAAATTGGCTAAGTATGGAGAGGAAAAGTGCCCTAGGAGAAGATTGGCGCCCAAGGCTTAATGACTTAGACATTTTTTCAAGGTTTTAATCATTCAACATTCGAACAACGTCTATGTTCGATGAACCTACTCAGGATCAGATGCAAAAGTTTTAAAGCAGAAAATGAAAGCATTTTTTATCCTAAAAACCTATTTAAGAAAGCTTTTGGATTTCATTACTCATTTTTGCAGGTTGGCATCCAGAGCAAGAAGATTCTCTTTTCTTTCAACGAAGATTTGAAGACCCAAAGAACATGCTTTTTCAATGTTCTCCGTAGTTCCAAGATCAGTGAGCAAGGAGGAACGCTTTTTCGTGCTCCAAACTTCTAGGGTGTTGCTTTTTCAAAACAACCACTCAACTTTTTCCATTTCTGATCACATGGGTCTCTCTGCTTTTTCATCCTCTTCAACATTGAGAAAGTTTTTCATCTTCTAGAAATTGCTTTTTAGCCGCTTTTTCAGGATGGATTTAGCTTTTTCAGTTTCTGGGCATCTAGGTTTCTCCGGAATGTGATTTTCTACAAAACCTAGCTCCCAACTTTTTTTGGAGAAATTTCTTTTTCAAGGCAGATTAGCATTCTATTTTCAACAACGCTCTCCACTTGAAATCAAGAAACAAATTAGCTTTTTGGCATATGTGATCGAGATTTAAAGCAACACTCATCTAGAAGCTTTCTTTCATCTTTCTTTCTATTCTCGTCTCAATTCTTATCTACTCTTTGAAGAGGAGAAAGAAAACAAAATGTAATAGCTGGCATTTCCTGTTTTTATGCTTTCTTAGGTGGTTAGATGTTTATTTTGTTTAGTTTTAGAAATAAAGCTTGCATGTTGGCAAGCCTTAGTTGTAAAAGCAAGGAGATTTTAGGGTTCCCTACTCCTCTGCTTGTGTATAAATAAGGACATCCTTTCCTGCTATTTTCTTAATGGTTATTGTGATAGCAAATTGCAAGCCTGTAATGCTGCAAGTTGTTATTCAGTGTCAGTTCACTTTGTGTAAGAGAAAATTGCAAGCCTCTTTAGCTGCAAGTTCTTGTTCAGTGCATGTGTCTTGTGTTGTGTATTCTGGTTTGATGGCTAAACTATAAGCCTATTTTGCTACAATCCTACTGTCCCAGAAGTGTAAAATTTTGTTCTTGGAATTTGAGGAAATAAAGTCTTGTGCCTGCTTTGTTGCCCTAGTGTAAAGTCTTAGATTTCTATTTATTGTGTTATGCTTATATGATCTCCATTTCAACGTGCATTGAAAGTAAGTAGAACTATGTTAGAAGAAGAGTTTATCTAAGTATTTTGTTAGAAAATCCTTCCTTGTTCATTTCTAACTCTCTCGCTTTGTGCTTACTTGAGAAGTTAGAAATGTCATTAGAGTAGGTTTAGTCGTAGTTGAACTTCTAAAACAAAAAATCTCAGCTACAACACTTGAGTTTTATAACCTTGTACTCTTAGCTGAACAAAAAGATAGGCAAAATAGTTTTAATTTACTTTCTTAAGCAACATCAGCAAAGAGGGAGCTTCCCCTCCTAATTCGAAGAGCAGTTGATTTGTGCATAGTTGTCCATTTCTAATCCGCATTCCAGAGGTGTGAATTTAAATGCCAACACTCTTCTATGTTGCATGCATTATTCACATCTATATACAAGCATCCTTTTTTATGTGCTTACATCATTTTCTATTTGTATGTGAATTTTTTTTTACATGAAAATAATGTTGTTTACTTTCATCAAATATTTTAAGCTAATTCTAAACACTTTTATTTACAAGCATCTTTTTTTATGTGCTTACATCATTTTCTATATGCATGTGAAAATTTCCTTACATGAAAATAAAGTTGTTTGCATTCATCAAATATTTTAAGTTCATTCTAAGCACTTCTCAAACAATAGTTGAGACCCCTTTATACTTTAGGATGTGTTATCTATCTGACTTTTCCCTTTCCTAGTGTTCACAATTTTGTTTTCTACTAGTAAATTAAACATTTGTGTAATCTTTTTTTCATGTTTTCACTCAAATCAAAATTTCCTTTCTCCAATGTTAAATCTTTATTAAATTCATGATTATTGCTTTATCATACCTTTTCCTCTGCACGTTCCATGTCCTTATTTCCACCCTTGTAATGCACCACTAGCTCAAGTTTTGAGATGCGTGTATCATCTTCTTTTCATTCATATCATTTAGGAGATTCCTTTTTGCCAATCCATTTCTTTCAAATTCTTCAATGTTGGTCTTTTCATTTTGATCCTTAAATTTTCATAACACATACTTTTCTTTTTTTCACTTTCCATTTTTATTATCTCCTATTTCGACCCTATTTTTCTTAATAGTATGTTTCTTTTTTGGTTTTTGGAAACCATCATCTTCCACTTTTTTGGATACGTATACTAGTAGTTGCACTTTTTCTTTTAAAGTAATTGGGAATTTATGTTCTTGAAGGCCATACTCATGACAACTCCAACAAAATGAAAATTTTTCATAGACAATCAATTGAATATCCATTCAAAACCATCTAACTTCAGAATAAGGATTTTTGGTAAAGGTTTGACAAGTTCAAATATTAGCTCCTCATATTTTGGCATATTCTACAAAATGATTGAGGTACAAATTTGATCCCCAAGGAATTCATTGACCATTTTGAATAAGATATTTCAACATGGTTTACACAAAAGGTTTATAGAGTTGAATACATATAGAGGCTTTGCAAGGCATTTCTTCTATAGGTTTGAAGCCTATGTGCCAATATTTTAGTAATATGTTGGTATTCTAGTAAAATGGTCATGTTGAAAGATATGGTCACAATCTATCTCATTTGTAAAAGTGGCTATAAAATACCCACAAGGGCAAGAATGTATACCATTCTTTGAAGCTCCTCTAGAGCTTATTGGTCCAGTTGGACCAATAGTATAGATCTTCAATGGGTATTGCATAGCCAATAATTTATAAACAAGCCTCCTTATGACCAATGTGTGGATATTATCTTGTAATTAATGGTAATGTATTTTTGGTCTTCCAACAGAACATACCATATATTTTGAGGGGGGGTTACCATCTACTTTTTTGTTGCCTTGGAGATCATTGAAATTATCTTTCTTTCTTTTAATTTAATTCTACCACTCTTGCAACTTGATGAAAGTAGTCTCTAGTGTGGTTACATGCACCCTTGTTTTCTTCTTGTATAATTGTTTCCCTTAGCAAAGGAGTTGACATTGAAACCTTTAAGATTTTATATAAAAAACACCTTCAATTGCTCAAAAATTATCGATCTTGCACCAAACACCTTCTTTGCATGCATAGAGAGCTCCTTCCTCAAAACCTTGAGCAATGGGAGAAAAATTATTCATTTTGTTCCTCTCACATTGAATCAATTCATCTCTTTAAAAGTGTCAAAGCACACTCTCTCACAAGTTTGTCAAAACACACTTGATCTAAAGGAACATGCTTATTTAATTGCCAATTTTAGAATATATGTTTGTGGGGACAATATATTACTAAATAGAACTATGCTTTATATGGCAAAAATGTAAGTTCATGAGAACTATGCTATAAACAAAGATGAGTGATTGATAGGAATTGGATAAATAAAACACTTACATTAGAGTTAACATCACACATTCTAAAAGTGTAGTTACAATTATAGAAAGATTAAAGGTCAAATTAATTATTATTTTTCGAGTTTAGATAAGGCTATGGTATAAAGTAGTACACATTACATATTTGTGATAACACGTCTTTGATATTGCTCCTTCCCAACTTAATTTATTTTTAATTATATTTTTACGTGAAGGTGTTCCTTATATGAAGTGCACAAGCTAATTTGTTAGATCAATGGTTCAAGCTGCTTAAGAAAGGTTGCAAGACGATTAGATTCATCTTCGCTGTCCATTTATACGCTAACTCATTATCGCCAAATTTTCTTTTTATACATGCCATGCTCCATAAATCGGTGCACATATATATCCATAGCCTTTTTGCATGTGCTATTCCCCCTTGCATTAAGCGTCACATGATATATTTAATTTTATCCTATTACGTGTTTTTTTGTACAGTTTATTGATATTACTTGGTTTTTTTGCTATTTACTATTTTGCATGCTTTTTTAAAAAAATTAATTTTACTTGGTACAACTTTGTTTTTATTATACTTGTAGACATCTAAATTTGACCACTTACATTTGGTCAAATTTATCCTTTTTCATCCAAATATACTCTTATTTGCATTAATTAAGTAATATTACTATTATTTAATTAATACCCTTAAAATCCTCTAAACCCCTAAGGTATTTAGTTAAATAATTAAATACCTTACCCTTTATTCCTTTCCTCCAAAGAATGAAATAAATAATCCATTTTTTAATGCCTTTCATCTCCCATCCCCCATAATCTTCACTTAATCCTAATCCACCTCCTAATCCCATCATTAGGAGTGTGCACATGTATAATCCATGATTAGGATGTGTCACATCCTCCAACTTTTGCAAGTTGGCTCTTAATCTTCATTAGCCACCTAACTGTCTTCTAATCATTGATTAACTAGTCTAATAAACCCCTTCGTCAACTCTCCCCATTCCCCAAGGAATTTTTAATTCCTTTTTGTCTTCCCAAGGTCCTCTCATGAAATTTTTAATTCCATTTACAATTCCCATGTCCTTCCTAATGGAATTTTAAATTCCATTTTATTCATCCAAGGTTTTTAAAGAATTTTTAATTCCTTTTATCATTCCCATGTACATTGAAAATGAATTTTTAATTCCTTTAGTCAACTCTTTGATCTCAACCCTCAATTTATTTTCCTCTCTCAATCTCCACCATCAATTTTATCTCCCTTGGTTAAATGGCTAACACTTAGCCATTTTTGTATTCTCTACCACCATTCTGAAACCTTAACCATTCTCAATCTTTCACACATAGCCAAACCCTTTCATCCATAGCCATTTTCATCCATCCTTCCATCCAAATCAAGTTACAACAAGTTGCTATGTTGCCGAAATCGATCTAGGAGCACACAATCGAATGAATCAACAAGGCCAACCAACCAATCAACTTGGACAAGGTAACTCGCTCTCTTTGTCTTATTTTTGTTCAAGTTCAACTAGGCCAATCTTGAGGTGTTGTTGTGTTCCCTTGCTTGCTTTTCGTTTCCATTTTGCATTTTAGATTAGGAGAAAAACACTGCACACATTTCTGACACACTCGGTGGGACCCACATCATGGGTCTTTTCTTTCACGTTTGTTGTTGTTTCAATTTTGCAGGTTCATATTTCATGTAGGGGAAAATCCACTTCGACAGGCGAATTTGCACCTTACAGGGGAAAATTTTCATGTAGCAGGGTCAAACAAATTTTCCCTTTCTATGCAAGGGGATGAATTTTCCATTTCAGGCAAATTTGATCAGAATTCTGGGGTAAATTTTCCTCTCAAACAAGCGAATCTGCAAGTTCAAGTGAATTTGCACTGAAGGAAAATTCACCCATCCACCTAAACAAGTGAATTTTCACTGAAGGAAAATTCACACATCCATCATAAACAAGCGAGTTTGCTACTAGTTTGGGCGAATTTTCTCTTAAGAACAACCAAAGTTGCTCTTGACAGGGGAAAATTTTCTCAATTAGACAGGTGAAGTTGCCTCTTACAGAGGCGAATCTGAGGTAAATTTGAGACCTGAATCTCTTGTTTCTAGCTTCATTTCGATTATGTTTTTAGGTACTAATTCACTAACCTATCTGTTTGTGAGTGTGTCTTTTCACTAATAGTTTGTGTAGCTTGTCTTTGTTTGTCCAAGACTGGTGTTGGAAACTACTAGCGCGTTTGTTGTAGGACGATCAGTCGAAGACCCCTTAGGTAGTTTGTTTGTCATTTTCACACTAATCTAGGCCCACATAGCTTTAATTAGAGGTCAATTAACTTGTTTGTCATGCTTATGAGTGGACTGTTGATGTATCCAATCCCCTTGCGCCATTTGGAAATCTTGGGCGATGAGAAATCACAGTTCACTCTAGTCCAGTTGAGTCTACCTAGGAGGTGCTAGTGCATCTAAGCTCTCCCCTTGCACTACGTGCGAGCCTGGGGACCAACTGAAAACATATAGTATCTTCTTCCTTTAGTGGGACCTACCCGGGATTTCATCACCTGGGGGACGATCCCAACCACATGTTACCAACAAGGTATATAAAGGGGGGGAGTGAAAGTTGAACCTTAATCCAGTCACGTCATGTCTATCGAAGCGTCAAAGCTAGGGTGATACCTAGATAAGACGTGAAGAGTTGGTCCAAGTTTCCAGTACCTGACTGGGGCTCCTAACTCATGCTTGTGATAGGATGGTGTTCACGGTTGTGCCCCACATACCGTGTGTATATCAAGGAATCCCTAGATAGCCTTGTTCAGCCTAGATAGAGACCCATGTTTTAGCCACGACTTGGTGTAGTGCAGGGGATGCGCATCGTAACTCGAAGTTACTCACCATGTACTCCCTTAGGTTGAGATAGAAATCCTTGTGGTGGACTATGATAGCCCTCAAGTGAGAGTGTGAAGGTGAGCTTGTGGCATTTTTTGATGACCTTGTGCCACTGGAACGCTAGCTATCCGCTTTCGTGAGAAAGGGTGATCTAGAGAACCACTCCGGTATCACAAAGTATTAACCTTGGGTTGTTCGATCAAGGTGGTGGGCCTACATCAAGTTTGTAATCCCTTATCACTAATTCTAGGATCGTGTTGCCTGGTGTGTCTTCATTGTGCTATACCAATACTTTTCTTTTTAGTTGAGTTAGCCTTGGCCTTCTGTTTGTTGTTTGTTGTGCTTGCCATCCTTTGCCACTGTCAGTCCTTGCCTTTCGAGGCATATTTTCACCCCTCAATTCAGTCCAAGTCATCCTTTTAAGCGAATTTACCTTCGTCAGAGGCAAATTTTCCTGTGGGTCACTTTCTTAGGCGACCCTATTTTTGCCCGTTCTCTGGAATAGTTGAGTCCGTTCATCCCTCAGGCGAGTCTTTCAGTCCCTATTTGTCAAATTTTCCCTTTCTCCAAGAATAGGTGAATTTATCTTGTCCTCGGGTGAACTTGTTGTCCATAGGGGCATTCTCGTTTTTAGTTTGTTTCCCCCACCTGTCAAATTTGCCCTTTCTCCAAGGATAGGTGAATTTTCCTTAACATTTGGGCGAATTTGCCTCATACTCAGGCGAATTTGCTTGTAATTCAATCCCATCCCTCATCTAAGTCTTCCCCATCAATCTCATTCAGGAAACATGAGAGTTTGTTTGTCTGTTAGGTGAATCCCATTTTTAGGAAAATTCATTCCCCATCCGTACCTTTCAAGAAACAAGCAAGCTTGTCACCCCGTTAGGCAATCCTGAAAGTCAAACCTACTCATTTTCCACAGTTTAGGCGATCCTGCTAGCTATTTGGGTGAATTTTCTTAGTGTTTGGGAAAATTTGCTAGCAGTTTGGGCGAATTTGCAATTGTTTGGGTGAACTTGCAGCTGTTTAGGCGAACTTGCAGCTATTTGGGCGAATTTGCAGCTGTTTAGGTGAACCTGCAATCAGTTTGGGAAAATTTTCCTAGAAAATTCACTTGTTCTTTGTGTCAACTGAGTCTGGGCGAACCTGTTGTCAGTTTGGGTGAATTTTCCTTGCAAATTCACCTATTCCTTAGGTCCTTTGAAGTTTGTGCAAACCTGCTCCCTGTTTGGGAAAAATTGTCAGGTTTTGGGCAAGTTTTCTTAGTGTTTGGAAATTCGCCTATTCCTTGTGTCAGCCATAGTTTGAGTGAATTTTCCTTCGCAGATAGGAAAATTTGCTTCATCATCCCTTAACAAGCGAATTTTCCTTCACAGATAGGTGAATTTGCCACTAGAATAGACCTTCATCTGTCTTCCCATCATCATCATTCCCGTCCATCGACACTTTCTGAAAGTCATCATTTCCTCGACCAAATCACATAGGTGCATCTTAGGACATCCCTAGATTGCATATCCATCATCGGTTCATCTGTCCCAATCACCTAGACTTTGTTTTAGGGGTTTTGATTTTGATGCAAGAACTTCCAGAGGTCATAACTTTTGACTCAAGTGTCCGTTTGGGCTGAAATTTTACGGGTGGATGCATTATGAGGTGGCATGTGGATTCCCAACCAATTTGTTTACCCCCAATTCGGCACTTTTTTGAGGCTTGAAACTTTCATCTTGACCCTCAAAATGGCAATTTAGTGTTTTTTTCTAGTTTTTTAAAAGTCATTTTTGTTAATAACTCGAAACTCATGTTTTGGATTTAGGATGTTAGTTGGCAATTCATCCTACCTTAGTTCTTGGATTTTTTTTGGAAAAAAATGGACTCTCAAAGATATGCATGTGAAATTACCTAAAATGGAAAAATTTGACAATTTTTGAAAACTGCCAAATCTGGAAAAATCCGATTGTCAGCACCTTACGTCATCTAGTTAAACCCCTGCACTTGGTTTAAAATCAATCTCATCACATCCTCCAATCATCCTAATCTGAGCTTCAATCCAATCTGAATCCGAGCTTTAGTCCATCTACATGCATCCAAGATCTTTTGATATCAAAACAAATCTTAAGATCCCTTCTTCCATCTTCTAATCCATCCTATTTATCTTTTCATCACCTCTCCTCTTCTAATAATTTATTCCCATCTTCTTAATACATATCCATCCAATCCAAAATCATGAATCCTTATCCTCCGTCCGTGCAACCAAGAATAGTAGTCAAGGGAAGTCCCAATTACGTTGAGTACAATATAGACCCCCTTGATGCTATCATTGCTATCAAGCTTTCCCTGAGCATCATCCAAAATCCAATCACTCACCCAAGAAATTCCATCATGCCTTCACCCACACCTACTAACACTCCTTATGCTACCTTTGACAAGGGATATCCAGTGTCTTCCTCATCCGCATATTCATCATATCCTTCATCCACATCTTTCTCTTATCCAACATACACGTCTTCCCATCCGAATCCACCATCTCAATCTTCCCATCCTAATCTGCTATCCCAATACCCTTACTACAATCCACCACCCGTATCCACTTATCCTAATCCACCATCCACGTCCTCCTATCCTAATCCACCATCCCAATATTCCCATCCTAATCCACCTTCCCAATACTCCTACTACAATCCACCACCCACATCCTTTTGTCCTAATCCACCATCCATGTCCTCTTCTCCTAATCCATCATCCATATCTTCCTATGTTATTCCATCTTCTACTACATCATATCCAAATCCTCCACTCCATGATTCTAATCCATCATCCATATTCTCCTATGTCACTCCATCTTCCACTCCATCATGTCCTAATCCTCCACCTCCAATCTCATTCCTCCATCTAATCTCAGTCCACCAATCCATAATCCTTCATCTATTCCCATCACCCTAGCTAAGCCCATAATATGCAAGTTTCTCATTCCAGAAGTTCTCCAAGGACTCATGACAAAGAAGACATCCCTAACTCCACATCCTGCAGTCATGGAACCATGCCATCCCAATCCATCATCCACAATCATTAGTGATGAGACCCATCCCCATCCCACACCTATCATTACTGTTACCACCCCTAGCACCACCCAAACCATTGAAACCATCAAATCTACTGAATTAATTGAGCCCCCATCTCCTACTCCGAAAGCCGCCTAACCCATCCAAGATAACCGAACCCCATCACCATTTTCTACTCCTAGATCCACCCAAATCCAATTCACTCTTCCCACTTCTAGTATCATCGAAATCCATTCTCATGAACTTCATGAATCCTCCATCCTTCCATCTCCCCCACTTGAGGAGTCCCTCCAACACTCTATCACCATGCCACCCACACAAGATGAGTCATGCCAAGAGCTTGATCCAAAGCATACCAACATATCTCCTCTTCCACATCGAGATCCTTCCATCCCATCCACTCCATTTCCAAATCCTACTAGCTCATCCATCCCATCTCATGATCCCCTTGTCACTCAAGATCCAATCACTCCATCACATGAGCCCTTATCACCCACGACCACAACACTAGATCCTATCACAGCACCTAATCCCTCTCCTGATCCCTTACTGCTCACTCCTCCCAATCAAGATGGTGCTACCCCATCATCTTCATCTCATGATCCTCCATCGTCGCCTAACCCTACTATCCCCACACCACTTTTATATTCCCTTGGTACTCTCACATTCATCCATGGTGGTTTCCTTACAGAAGAGGAACCGAGCATATCCGCCACCCATCCTACTCCACCTAATAATGGACTCACATCATGTTTCCAAAATAATAAGCATCCTACTATAGATCAAATGCTCAAGAGAATGAACTATCAAGGAAAAGGTTTAGTCCTTCATGAGCAAGGTATTTTAGAGCCCATCCATGTCAAAGAAAATTTACATACACAAGGTCTTGGATATATCTCTCAAGACTCGCAATCCAAAAATGTTGGTACAACATCTATACGTCCTGAACGAGCCTCCTCCAAAAGAATAATAGGCTCTTACCATCACTCCACTAAACCATTTCCCGCCATCCCCCTCCATCATATCACCTCAAAACAACCATCCATATTCCTCCTTCATCTTTTGAATCCATTTTGGGTCCTTATGTCCCTCCATCCACCATCTCCCATCCTTTATCTACTCCATCTATTTTGGGTCCTTATGTCCCTCCATCCATCATCACACATCCTCCAGGTACTAAGTCCATTTTGGGCCCTTATATCCCAAAATAACCCCCTCCATCTCATCCTATTCATCTTTTTATCCACCAATCACCTATCCATGTCACCCATCATAAACATCCCACTCTCATGTTCCCTAATCAAGATAAAAAAGGCATGTACCTACACATTCCCCATCCACATATCATCCCCAAAATCCTACCTCCATCACTCCATTCATGTTTCCTCTGCATCGTTCATCTCCTCATACCCATCCTGTTGCTATTAAAAGCACTTTGGATGCTAAAATAAAAATGCATACATCTAAAAATCCACATGAATCTAAAGCCCATCATGTCTCCTTAAAAAGACATGTTGATGAAAAGAAACATCAAATCCAAAATCCAAATCAAACCCACATGCCACAAAGGCCCACCAAAGCAAAAATCAAAACCATGTAGATCCCAAAGAAAAAAGATGCAATGCCTTCAAATGAAAAATCTATAACAACATCCAAAATTTCTAATCCAAAAGATAATCATACACATCCTCTAGATCTTAAATCTATTTTGGGTCCTTATGTCCCAAAATTCACTATCCCATCTCCTCCATTATCCCCACATCCTTTCACATCCACCACCATATGTGCCAATGTTGGTCCTGAAAACATTTCCCCATCACACATCCACCCCATCATTGCACCCATACACTTTCCAACATCCCATCCATTATCCCACATATCTCCCACATCAAATCCCTTTAATCCATTCTCTTGCATAATCCATTTATCCTAATAAGGTTGTATCAACATCCAATAGTCATTCCACACATGGGCTCTTAATACCTCGTATGGAACTTGATGCTTGAGTCCTTCATCCATATCCTTGTCACGTACATTCTAAATCCACTTATCCACATCCCTCTCCTTATCCATCTCCATCCGCATACTATCCAAAAATCCAAAAATCCAAAAAAATCCAAAAAATCCAAAAAATTCAAAAAATTCAAAAAGTCCAAAAAAGTCAAAAAAGTCAAAAAAACAAAAAAAAAAGTAAAGAGATAGTTTTTCCAATGGTGAAAACTTGGAAAACAAGCACCTTGGATAAGTACCATGATGAAAACCTGGAAAACAAGCGTCATGTGTACATCTCCCATCCAACTTACTTCCTCACTTGGGGGCACTTGCATCCCCTTCATCCATCTCCTCCATTCCACTTGTCTTATGTATCCTACCCATCATATACAATTTCTCTCCAATCCCTCCATCCTTCTTGTGATCTTGATAAAGATAGGAGCACCTATCTATGCATGCTTTGGACACCTCTTGGTATACATTCCCTTCATCCATACATTATTGTATTCCTTTTCCACATCCATCTACCTTCCTTGTCCACCAATCGTGCTACCATCAATCTCCCTTCCTTATCCATGCATCCTATCCATATCCATCTCTCCCTTATTTTCCTATCCTTCTATCTGCCATCCCTCATGTCTCATCATACATGACATATTTAGAGCAGGGCATCTCCTTCTTTGTGACATAATCCTTGGAGACATCATTCATCGATCCTATCATCCCTCCCATCTCCCCATCCTTATCTTCCTATCCATCCAAACAATCCCTTCCATCCCCCATCCTTATCTCCCTATCCGTTCATCTCTATACTCATCCCATCTCATAATCCCTTGTTAGTGGTATCTGGCTATAGGCTTCCCCCCATGCAATCCAATTCCATCTATCTCATCGTCATCACTCCCATTTCTTTCGAACATCTTTCCAATTTTTTGTCACTTCTCATCACTCATCTCTCCATCATGTCATCCTCCCAATTCATCTTTTGATGATTTGGATAACTATCCCATCCATGAGCTACACATGATCACCACCATCCTATCCACCAGGTCTATCTTGTCTCATCATATTAGCTCCATCATTTTATCCATTTATCATGGTCATCTCATCATCCTTTATCCATGGTCTATCATAGGCCTTTATTTGAACTATGTTGCCCCTACGCTTTCACATAGGCAAGGTCGATCATTTGATCAGCCCCCAGGGGACTTTGTTTGTCCTATCTTTGTCCTCTAGCATGGTCTCCATTGTCCTCTTTTCACTTTTATCCATGGTCAGTTGTCTGTCTTTTCTCGAACTATGAGGGCTTTACGCTTTCACGTAGGCAAGGCTAATCTTTGATCATCCCCCGTGCCCCTAGGTCTTTCGGGTGTGTCAGTCTTGTGTCTTGTCTCTCATGTCTTGTGTCGTGCCATCAAGTATGTCCTTATCTAGTTGGTTCTTAACAAACGAGATCCACTAGTATCATGAGGTCCAATCAATTTTGAATATCCTGAGTCATGACGATCACTTAGTTTAGTCTCCATCTTTGGTCTTAACAGGATGCATCCTTCCTCATCAAACCAATTCAATACCATCCACCTTTTGATCCTGTGGCAAAGGACATTTGAAATTGATTGCTATCTTATGGTGCTTTTGGAATTTTGTTTATCATTTGAGCTTCCTATCATACCTTGCCAAGGTCACCATGATCCATCATATTATGGTGCGCTTTGACAGGTAAAGATAGGGGCATATCTTGATCTTTTGTTTGTTGTTGTCTGCTTGGTTGTCCCGCATAGTACCCACCAAGATCCTTGTGGTCTTGTGTTAAGCTTGGGCATCTTTTGTGTTTGTGGTTTTCCAACATTGGACCTACCAAAGCCCCCGTCACTTTGGGATGTTGGACTAACCTTTTTCTTTTTGTGTCAGTCCCATGCATGTGGTACGACATCACCTTGGTTCTTCATACCTTGGTGCATAGTATCTCATGCTATATCAAATTAAGTTCTCATTACATGGCAACATAATACATAACAATTAACCTGCTTGATTTGGTTCCTATCCATTTATCCTTCATCACACTCCTCATCTATCTATCCTATCTATTTTCATCCATCCACTTTCTTCATCCTCAACATATCATCATCTCTTCAATTTTCTTAGGATAATATAGATTGGTTATTCTAAGCATTTTTTCCTCCATCATTTTCATTCATTTCAACAAGCACATATCTCAATCCAATCCTAATCCATTCAATCTAGCACAAATCATCTAATCACATCCTTGGTCTTGTTCCTAGCCTTGCTACAAGCCTTGATCCAATCCTCATTATCGTCATCATCATCGAGATATATCTTTCCCTCATCAACAAAAATCTTATCATCATCATCGTCCTCATCATCGGGATGTATGTTTCCCTCATCCACAACACTTTCATCATCATCATCAGGATGCATTCTTCCCTACCCTTTGGTGTTGTTTTGGGATGTATTTTTCCCTCATCCACAACACTTTCATCATCATCATCATCGAGATGCATTCTTCCCTATCCTTTGGTGTTGTTTTGGGATGTATCCTTCCCTCATCAATAACACTTTCATCATCATCATCGAGATGTCTCCTTCCCTATCCTTTTGTGTTGTTTTGGGATGTATCCTTCCCTTATCAACAACACTTTAATCATCATCATCAGGATGTAGCCTTCCCTATCCTCGTGTTGTTTCGGGATATATCATTCCCTCATCGACAAAACTCCATCCATCATCAATCCATTTTGGCTTGTAGCTCGACTGGGGCAACATCACCTTTGTCCTTGAATCTCCTATCACTCATCATCCTCTCTTATACATCATTTTGCATCATCTTCCCCATCTCCCCTTTCATCATCTTATCCATTTCAAGAGCACACCCGTGTTCTCTCAAACCCGCATGTCCTCTCAAGGGGGCATCCTCAATCCCTAATCTTCATCTTCACTCCTATCATCTTTCTTCCTAGTTACTCCTTCAAATGACTTGGGCATCTTTTCCAATCTAACCATGTTCTTCTTGGTGCTATCTTTTAATCTTCTTTGAAATGATGCTACTTCATAACACCATCCCAAAGAAGGGAAAAATGTAGACATCTAAATTTGACCACTTACATTTGGTCAAATTTATCCTTTTTCATCCAAATATCCTCTTATCTGCATTAATTAAGTAGTATTACTATTATTTAATTAATACCCCTAAATTCCTCTAAATCCTTAAGGTATTTAGTTAAATAATTAAATACCTTACCCTTTATTCCTTTCCTCCAAATAATTAAATAAATAATTCATTTATTTAATTCCCTTCATCTCCCATCCCCCATAATCTTCACTTAATTCTAATCCACCTCCTAATCCCATCATTAGGGGTGTGCAAATGTGTAATCCATGATTAAGATGTGTCACATCCTCCAATTTTTGAAATTTGGCTCCTAATCTTCATTAGCCACCTAATTGTCTTCTAATAATTGATCAACTAGTCTAATCAACCCCTTAGTCAACTCTCCCCATCCCCCAAGAAATTTTTAATTCCCTTTTGTATTCCCAAGGTCCTCTCATGTAATTTTTAATTCCATTCACAATTCTCATGTCCTTCCTAATGGAATTTTAAATTCCATTTTATTCATCCAAGGTTTCTAAGGAATTTTTAATTCCTTTTATCATTCCCATGCACATTAAAAAGAAATTTTTAATTCCTTTAGGCAACTCTTTGATCTCGGCCCTTGATTTCTTGTCCTCTCTCAATCTCCACCATCAATTTTATCTCCCTTGGTTAAATGGCTAACACTTAGCCATTTTTGCATTCTCTACCACCATTCTGAAACCCTAACCATTATCAAGCTTTCACACATAGCCAAACCCTTGCATCCATAGCCATTTTCATCCATCCTTGTATCCAAATCAAGTTACAACAAGTCGTTATGTTGCCGAAATCAATCTAGGAGCACACAATCGAATGAATCGACAAGGCCAACCAACCGATCAACTTGGACAAGGTAACTCACTCTCTTTGTCTTGTTTTTGTTCAAGTTCAACTAGGCCAATCTTGAGGTGTTGTTGCGTTCCCTTGCTTGCATTTCGTTTCTATTTTGCATTTTAGATCAGGAGAAAAACACTGCACACAATACTTACTATTAACAATTGAATATTATAAATATCTTATGAAATTTGAACGGGAAAACATTAATTCAAAAAATCAAAACATAATTATTAAAAATGATGAAAAATGATAGACGAGAGACATTATATAAATGAACTAAAAAAGGTTAGATTTGCATTTATCTTTAAAAAATTAAAGTGCATTTATTATATGTTATATTTTATATAATGTGAATTTATATTTAAAATGTTATTTTGATTATACTTATTAAATGTTATATTTATATTAAAAATTATTAAATACAAATATAATATAATATATAATAAATATTTAATATATATTATATAATATAAATTAAATTATACATAATATAATGATACTTGTTATTGTATATAATATTTTATATATACAAATTACATTATTATTATATATTATGTTCTATAATAAAAATTAATAAACACAAATATAAAATTAATATAATTATTAATAATATATAGAATTAAAAAAATTACATGCTACATTAAGTACTAAAATCTCACCTATTTCAGGAATCAATTATGTTTTAATAATTTTAAAATCAATTCTATTTTAACATTTTTATTTATTTACTATTTGATTATATATGTACTTTATATAAAATTTATATTATTATTATGTTTTACTATTATATTTTATGCTTAATTTTATTATTTTATATTTATAATATTAAATATAATCATATTACAAATAAATACTATTTAAAAAAATATTATATATTATATTATATTTAATAAATTAACTTTTTAAATATATTTATTATTTGATTATATATATTTAATATAAAATTTATATTATTATTATTATATTTTATACTTACAATATAAAATATAACTAAGTTTTTTATCGACAAGTTGGCTATTATTAGTTAGTTTTTAGTATGTTATTTATTTGTTGGGTTTTACTTGATTTTTTTATTTTTCCTGTTTTAATAAGTTTTATTAGATGTAAAAAACAATGGCTATTATTAATTTGTTTTAGTTTTTTTAATAAGCTTTCTCTGATATATATCTTTGTATTAAGCGTTGTTAAGAGCTACTTTGTTTTTCAAAGAATTCTGCAAAGGATGCTAACTTCTTTGCAAATATGATAGTTCCTTTTGATAAATGATTTTCTAGATGAAACGATCATGTCTTATGAGTAATCCTATTTATGGATCCTTTTGTATTATGTTATGTTACTACAGCTGGTTTAACACCTATTGTGAATTTTAAGGTAAAGGTGCTTCAAGATTCTTACCAAATTGTTAGCTTCATGCCTATTGTCGGAGCTTCTCATCATTGTTCAATTGCTTGTTAGAAACCTTGTTGTGCTTTGACATCAAACAAGTGCATTACTTTTGGTTGCAATTTCTTGTATTTGTGCCATTAAAATAGTATTGTTTAATCTATATACTCTATTAATTTGTTTTCAACTTTGACATGATTGGTCATCTCTCACTAAGTTGCTATTTTAGTGAATGAGTTGCTTTGTTCATATTATTGAAGGCGTTATTGATTTATATTTGGGAGAAAATTTGATTTTGCCAATGAGCTATTTAGTTTGAATTTGAAATTCTTCAGTAGTTTAAGATTCATTCGAGATTTCTAAAATAGTAGATTTGCAGTAAGTATTTTGATTTGTAGAAGAACTATCAACCAAAGGCTATCACACTATTTACTATAATGGAGTACAAGAACTAGAAGCTCCATTTTTTAAAGGAACTACAATATTAGGTTTATGTATGTGATTGACTAGTACTTGTGTAGAATTACAAAGAAAGAAATAATTTTTTTCATGATAATGACTTTGTTCATTGAAATACCTATAAGTTTGTATGCCTAAGAATGCTCATCATAGCTAGCTAAAAAATACTGATTGCCTTTATACAGTAGTTTATTCCTTTTCCTAGCAAGACCAAAACACAAAAATGTCTTAACTCTATTTTCACTCTAAATTATGATTCTCCACGTGTGACATCCTACAAGGCTTTCCACAACTATCATATTCACTTCTTCAACCCAATATTTGTATAGCACATCTCTTGTGCATCATACAATTGGCCATATCCATTATAGTTCTATTGTGCCTTTCAACTACCACAATCTACTAAGGGGTGTATGGAGCAATTAATGTTCATGAATGCCTTCCTTCTCACAATTTTCCTTGAATCGCTCTAAACTGAATTTTCCCCATATCAAGCCTTAATGTCTTGATCCAACCACCTTATTGAATTTCAACCAATGCTTTGAATTTGAAATACCTTGTGTCAAAGATTGTGGATGAATTGAAATTCTAAGATGGTTCACATAGCTCTGGATGAATGAGATTTGAAGCCTCCCTTGCATGTCATGGCCATTCAACAAAAAATGTATTTTGATTATATCCACCAACCAAACACCCTGCACATTTATCCTTTTTCTAATAAATGGCAAACCATGAGCCATGTAAGCTTTGCTCAATTTGGCTAAATAATTAATTTGAGATTACCATATCTCTCATTCAATCAATGATTTTATTGTCCTCCAAAGCTAATGCATACATATAAATCATAGTAATGAGACTTGCCAGGACTCGACGAGTTGAGAGTCGAGTCACCTTGGCCAAGTCTTGGGGGCTCAAACTTGGACTCGGTCGAGTCCTGCCTAGACTCGCCAAGTTTGGTGGACTCGCTAGACTCGCTGAGTCTTTCCTAGACTCACCGAGTTTGGTGGACTCGCTAGACTTGCCGAGTCCAAGAAAGTCTTGTCAGCAGGACTCGCAACAGGCAAGGTTTGAAAAGTGCAAAAAATTACATGAAATTTAAAGTTAAAACTTGTTTTTTGTTTTTACTTATTGTGAATGCAAAATGATGTACGCCATGAAGGTTTGTATGGTTTTGGAGGTCTTAATTTGGGCATGGTGGTGGGGGCTCTGCCCCTCGACTCCGCCCTATATCGCAATAGGGAGCGCACCTAGGGCGTTGCCCCAGGACCTCGTGAGGGGTGTTGCCCCTCGACCGTACTGGGGGTGTTGCCCCTAGACCCCCGCAAGGTGCGTTGCCCCTTGACCCCATTGGGGGCACTGCCCCTTGACCCCTACAAGGGGCGCTATCCCTTGACCCCATTGGGGGCACTTCCCCTTAACCCTGCTAGGGGCGCTACCCCCAAACCCCCATGAGGGGCGCTACCCCTCTACCCCATTGGAGGAACTATGCCTAAACCCCCACAAAGGGCACTGCCCCTCAACCCCATTAGGGAAATTTCCCTAATACTTTAGGTTATGGTTGTTGCGTCATCCATGACCTATCTTAGACACATTCATAGGAAGGATGCAGGCTTCTTTGAGCCATAGACTTCTAGTTATTGTTTTGATTCTTTTGATATTTCATATTTGTTTGGAACATTTGATGTCATGGATTTCATATTTGATGATTTTTGTATACATTTGAGTCTTTGACTATATATCTAAGTGTGTTATTTCCTTGAGCAGCTCAGCTATAATTTGTGTTTATACTTATATGATTGATGTATACTTGTGTCAGTGACGAGGACCTTGATTGGGTTTACCGAGCAGATAGAGGCTGAGGCTATAGCCATGGTAGAGGAGGAGGCTAAAGCATGAGCAAACACATCCACAACTAATGTTGGTGAGGTTGGCATGGAGGCACAAGCAGATACTATGGTTGTAGTTGCTACATCATCTAGAACCCACCTTAGATGCCTTTGTAGGAAGGATGCAAACTCCTTTGAGCCATAGACTTGTAGTTATTGTTTTGATATTTCATATTTGTTTGGAACATTTGATGTCATGGATTTCATTTCCATGAGTTTTGTATACATTTGACTATATTTATATATCTAAGTGTGTTATTTCCTTCACCAACTCAGCTACAATTTGTGTACTTTATGCTTATGTGATCGATGTATACTTGTGTATGTGATCAATTTTGCTTCTATTTAATGATGTTATTGTTTCTTTAAGGTTTATTCAATAAAGGGTGCTTGAAACAAGTTTTAAATCCTTAAAAATCTCTAAATTTCTAGGGTTTTTTCATTTTGCCGAGTTTGCGCCTAGTCCGGGCACTGAGTCCCGAGTCCAGTCACCCTAGTTGTGTACGAGCCGAGTCTTAGTCTCGTTACTATGATATAAATTGTGACACAATCAACTAGCCTATACAAACCACCTTGTCAAATTCCTAGAGCAACCATGCTTGATGTTAATCACTATACATCAATACACTTATTTGCTACAAAATTTCAAACAATATTTGGATTTAATGTATAATAACTAATAGACAATAAATAAATAAATAAATAAATAAACCATGTTTGAAAAAATCCTAACATTCCTAATTATAAATTTTATTGCGTCACTTAGAACAATCCAAACATCCCTCTTCCCTTGTACATGTGTTCTACCATCGCTTAAAGAAACAAACTAACAACTAACTTGACATACTAGTCTCTACAATGAGTGAGAAACAAGATGATCTCTGGTATCAAAGAACTAGCAACTAACTACATCATCATTATCTCGAGAAGGCATATGAATGTATGGTTTTCCCCTAAGTCTTACTTAACCTCAACTATTGGTGACAACATTGGCCTAACTTCATGGATTCTTGTCATTTTGGGATGGATCATAGAGCAATTTCCAACAATCTTTCATCAAATGCCCAACTTTACACCAATAGCAACACACAACCAAATAGAAAATGTTTGATCCTGTACACTTAATAGATGGTCACATTTGCAGACTTAAAGTAGTAGAACTTTAAAGCTTTATGTGGGTGTAATTCTAGTATATTTGTATTGGTTGTTTGTTACCAAATACGGTTTAGGTAAAGTTCTAATGAACTTGGTCAATGTGGGAACTAAGAATAATTTTGGATGCCTTTTGTCTAAACCCCAGTATATAGCTTTTTTCTTAGGATCCTAGCACACTTCAGTTTTTGTTATTGAGCTTGAAATGTTTAGGTTTCTTGAGGTGAAGCTTCCATGTGTTAATGAATTTTTTTAGTGTTTTGAGTTAAAGCATCTAAGTTGATAATGTATTTTTTTATAGGTGCCTTGATTTAAAGCTTCCATGTGTCTTGAGTTAAAGCTTCCAGGTGTACAAAATGATGGTCTTTCTAATTCAATTCTCTTATAGAGACTGTTTCAGTCATTCCTACAAGGATTAGTTTACCTAACCTTCTCTATTGTTTTGGGGTATCCCTAGCCTCACTTCTATTGGCAGCTTCTTAGGTAAATTGATCTCAATCCCCATGTAAATTCATTTCTACTCTTTAAAATTTCACTTGAATTCTTGTGAAAATGGATCCTCTCAATCAATACTAAATAAAATTGGGCTAAAGTTTGATAATAAAATTTGGAAACAATAGTTGTATTACGAAAGGATAGATTTTTAGGTGTAGATCGTTATGTTGCCTAGATAATCAATCTTTGTTTCATTTAACTTCCATGATTTGTGCTTCCATAGAACCCATGTTTGGGTTTAAAGGGCATCATCCCTTCTACAGATAGATGTTTGTCCCCATTGGAAGTTGGGTCAGTTTCTTCCAGATAATTGAGTGAGATTAATAGACATCCTCTTCCATTTATGGTGGCATCTTTCCCCTTGAAGAACCATTCTTGACCTCTAGGCTTCTTAAATAAGACTCAGAATTTTGCTTAAAAATTCTTCTAATGGTTAGAAAGAAGAAATATTCCTTCAAAAAAGAGGCCTAGTGTAGCATGATTTTCCTTTCGCAAACTAATAATGGATAGTGGCCTTATTATTATGGTTTTTTAAAATTATTTTATATAGTTGCTATAATAGGAAATCATCCCCTATTTAGTTGTCATATAATAGATTAGATTCATATAGACACACAAACATGATCACTGCAACTGGAGTAAGATAGATTGGCTTCATACATTGAAACTAAATTTAGGATTTAAGGGTTTGGAATTTACTACGCCACAATGGGGATTGTGTACAAAGTCTACTTAGCTAACACCCAACCAAGACTTCACAAAAAAGAGGGATTAATTTCTAACTTAGCAACACCCCACCAATCTATCAACAACATTCAGTTGCATGTCTCCATCAACTTCCACTCATGTACAAAGGATGAGCACTACAGGTATTTTTCCATCTCAGGAAAGTGAAAGTTGTGAATGATCTCTTCATGCTACAAAGCACAGACACAAAATTCATCCTCCTATGTAGGTAAAGTGAACACACATGTTACTTCTAGGTGAATTCTAATGTGAATCAACACAAAAAATGTTCATGAAAACTCTTGAAAATTTCAAAGCGATCTCAAAACTGCAAGGAGGATGGAAAAACAAAAAAACCCTTCAAATATATGGCCAAAAACCCTTGAATCTAGAGGGGACAGAAACATGAAACACTATAATTTTAGGTTTGAAAAACTTCTACCTGCAAGGGGAACCAAAGAACCCTTCAACCTATAAGGATGACCAGAAAAATCTTCAAATGTGAGGGGAGAACAAGAGACAAAAAAATAAAAAAATAAAAAAATCAAATATACGGCCAAAAACCCTTAAATCTAGAGGGCACAAAAATAAGAAACACTATAATTTGAGGTTTGAATACTTGAGGTTTTCATTATTGAGCTACCAAAGTGAGAAATTTCCATTAAACTTCCATGTTGATTAGTTGCCTCATGCACCTCAAGCAAGCAGTTATCTCGGTGACCAGTTTTAAGGTCTGGAGGCTAATTCCATGGATTAAGGTAGTTTTTGTATTTCATCATTTTGGTGAGTACTGTAGTGCTAAGGTCTACTGCCTTATTTAACATTGTATTCATAGTTGTTAACCCTATGGTTGGGAAGTTCTCTTTGTGCTCCCTTTATTATGGTGCATTTGTCTTTTTGTGGGAGGTGAGAGAGGGGTCCAACTATAAAAATTCCATGCCCTCTCACTACCGTCACTCATGAATCCTAGCAACTGTGAAACTATATACATGTGCTTGATTAGAAAATTGCTCCATACATAAAGACCATACTTGAATAAACCATTCTCTTTGCATTCTAGCAACACAAATTTATTTAGTTTATTGTTATTTCATCCACATTGGATGGCAAGGCAAGGAGAGGGAAGAGGCGATAGTGAAATGAATAAATAGCATGGCTCATAAATCATTAGGAATATTAAAGGGTATTTTGGAGGGAACGTAGAGCAAGTAAAATCCTATAACATTGCATTTAGTCTGCCATATTCCCAAAAGAAGTAATATCTATAAGGAAATTAGAGTAGTGGAAACAATTTCCTACACCAATCTTGAGAAGAAATATTATGTAAAAATTTTAAAAGTTGAACAAACAGTTACAAAAATTCTAGTAACACATTCATAACAAGAAAATAGACAATTAACACAAACACCAAACATATGTGGGGAAAACCCTTTCAGGTGAAAAACCCCACACTCCAAAGCCTGCTCAGTGTATTTCAAATCCAACAAGAAGATTACATACACGTGCAAAGCAAGTCTTTTATAGGAGTATCGCTAGTAAAAAATTTTAGAAGAATTATGGGAGCAATTTGACAGCATAATAGTACCTACAAACTCAACACACAAAACTACTTCTCAAGCCTTCAATTTATAGACTTATGGCTATACAAAAAACCACCAGTAGTTTAGAAAACCATGTGCTTGGCTTCTCCACCAAGATTTCAGTCTAAAAATAAACTCTCACGTCCAAATTGATATTCCCCATTTTAGACCCTTACAGATGTCATAAAATTTGTCATAGAATCTCAAAAAGTAGTCCTTCCATGACATACTATCACATATGCTTCTTTTGACATCTAATAAACCAATTTTAAATGCATTGACAATGTATAACAACTGTAGAAAAATATTAAATATAGAATAAATACTACAGGAAATATGCAAGGTTGAGACACTTCATTTCCCAACATTCTCCCACTTGTCAAATACCTTGCAAGAGCCAGGGGAAACATACCATCATGAATCAATTTCTAAGAGTTGAAAGGCCCATAGACTCCGAACACCACCTGAATTTCGTTGTGATCACAGGCTTAGTTAATACATCTGCAACACTTTCCACTGTCTCTACCTTTTCCAGCTTCACCCTACCATCCTCGACCATATCTCTCACAAAGTGATACTGAACATCAATTTTTTTGGTCCTAACATGAAAATTCGGGTTCCTCGCAAGGAAGATTGCACTCTGACTATCACAATAAAGTGTAATTGCACCTTGTTTCAATCCAATATCTGAACACAAATGCTTCAACCAAATGGATTCTTTATAGGCATGAGTAGCTGCCATGTACTCTGCCTCAATAGTGGACAAAGCGACCACAGACTGTCACTTGCTCATCCAACTGATTGCACCACCATTAAGAGTAAAAACATATGCACTGGTGGACCTTCTGCTATCGACATCATCAACCCAATCTGAATCTACAAAACCATGAATACTCAGGGAATGTTGATCTCCTGTACCATGAAAACATATAGAGTACTCTATTGTACCCCACAAATATCTAAAGACCCTCTTAACTGCATCCCAGTGCACTCTTCCAGGATTAGACATAAAACGAGAAAGAACTTCCACTTCTTGGGTATGTCTGGTCTTGTATAGACCATATCATACATTAAGCTTCCAACTACACTCTGGTAAGGCACTCTGCTAATGTCTTCCATCTCCGATGGGGATGTAGGACATTGTGAAATAGAGCTCACTTCGTTACCAATGTAACAAGAACACAAAGTGGTTTACAATCCTGCATGTTGAACCTTTGCAAAACCGAACAAACATACTTACTTTGGCCAAGCCATAACTTTTTTTTCTCACAATATCTTTTAATCTCCATCCCAAGTATGTGTTTTGCTGCACCAAGATCTTTCATTTCAAATTTTGTAGAGAGCTAAGATTTCAATTCTACAATCAAACCTTTGCCTTTCCCAACAAACATGTCATCAAATATAAAGCAATTACCAGGAAATAATCACCATCAGATTTAAAATATACACAATGATCAAATTTAGACCGCACAAATCCCAAACTCAACAGATATGTATCAAATTTCTGGTACCACATCCTAGGACTTTTTTTAAGGCCATACAAAGATTTCTTTAACTTACAAACCAACTTGCTTTTACCTTTTATCGCGTAGTTCTCTGGCTGTGTCATATAACTTTCTTCCTCCAAATCACCATGAAGGAATGTAGTTTTCACATCCATTTGTTCCACCTCTAGATCATAAGCTGCTACAATAGATAATAAAAACCGAATGGATGTCATTTTAGCAACAAGAGAAAAAATATCACCATAATCAATACCCTCAACCTGAGAGTATCCCTTCACAACCAACCATGCCTTATACTTTCCAACATTTCCATCTGAACCAATCTTTTTCTTAAACACCCATTTACATCCAACAGGTTTCCAACCTTCAGGAAATGGTACAAGGTCCCATGTATCATTCCTTTTAAGAGTTGTGATCTCTTCATCCATGGCTATTTTCCAAGACTCTGCATCATTCTTGCCTAAAGCATCTTGCACAGATCTTGGTTCATCAATGTTAGTAGCTCAAAGAAAATATACACTTCCAATCATCAAGTGAATACCCATACCTTTGAGGTGGTTTCCTCTTCCTTGTAGACCTTCAAATACGCTGAGGTGGAGGTTCTTCCACTTCTTCCTCCTCTTCTGAAGATTCGGAGCTTGATGAGCTCTCCTTAACTTCTTGTCTATTTTGGGGTATTGATTCAACTTCCTCAAGCGTAGAAGGAATTTGAACCACATCCTTTTTTTGTTCAATTTCTTTATGTTGTTCTAGCTGAAAATTAATAGGAGAAGATTTAGTCTCTCTAAAAGTAACACTTCTGGAACAAATTACTTTTTGTGCAACAGGGTCCCAAAGATTGTATCCTTTCACACCATAGTTGTAGCCAATGAAGATACATTTGACAGCCTTAGAATCCAATTTTGTTCTCTTGTCCTTCGGCACATGTGCAATATATGCCTCACAACCAAAAACTCTCATATGTCTAAGTGAAGGCTTTTTCCCTGACCACGCCTCCATTGGTATTTTATCAACAAGCACTGATGTAGGAGATATATTTATCAAATAACAAGGAGTGGCAACATCTTCAGCCCAAAAATTTTGTTCTAGACCAGCTCCACTCAACATGCTCCTAGCCTTCTCCATCAACGTTCTGTTCATTCTTTCTACAACCCCATTCTGCTGCAGAGAATACAAAGTTGTCTTTTGTCTTTTGATCCCACAATCTATACAAAATCTATCAAAATCTACAAAACAATACTCACCGCCATTGTTAGTCCTCAAACATTTAATTTTCTTTCCAGATTGAGTTTCTACCACAGCCTTGAACTCCTTAAAATGACTAAAAAACTTCATATTTACTCTTTAAAAAACATAACCATGTTCTCTTACTGAAATCATCAATAAAAGTAACATAATAAACTGGTTTACCAATAGAAGAAATATCAACAGGACCAAATACATCAGAATGAATCAGATCCAAGATACATGAAGACTTATGAGAAGATGAGTAAAATTGAACATAGTTTTGCTTGCCATAAGTACAATGTTCATAGAAATCAAAGTCTAGATTGCAATCATTCAACCCCTCAACGAGGTTCTTATTTTTTAGGGATTTTAAACCCTTCTCCTCAATGTGGCCAAGTCTTTGGTGACATAACATGGTCTTCTCTATAGGAAATTTTCATTCAATAGATAGAGCACCCTTGGGTACCCAGAAGCCATGACCATCCACAAAAGAGGAAACCATCTCTTTTTTCAGTGAAGTAGTTTCTAGCTTAATCTTATTAGAAGTGCTATTGCATTCAAATGTGCATGCATCAAGCTATTACAATGTACCCAATCTGCTTCTTCTTGCTATCACCATAGCACCTCTCACCATTTTCACACCTACTTCAGAAAATTGTACATGCACACCCACACCTATTAGCTTGTTAACAGATAATGCATTTCTTGCTAGTCCTGGGATATGCAAGACACCATCAAATCATCTAACTCTACCATCAAAAAATTTCACATGAATACTACCATGGCCAACAATATCAAGGAAAGAGTCATCACCCAAATACACCTTACTACCATCATAGTTTTCATACTTACTAAACCAGTTTTTGTTAGGAGTCGTGTGGAAAGATTCACCTGAGTCTATCAACCATACATTAATAGATAATACATTTCTTGCTAGTTCTAGGATATGCAAGACACCATCAAATCGTCTAACTCTACCATCATAAAATTTCACATGAATACTACCATGGCCAACAATATCAAGGAAAGAGTCATCACCCAAATACACCTTACCACCATCATAGTTTTCATACTTACTAAACTAGTTTTTGTTAGGAGTCATGTGGAAAGATTCACCTGAGTCTATCAACCATACATTATCACCTACACGAGTAGCCAAGGCTATAATAAAGGCATCTCCATCTTCCTTTTCAGACTCAAAATTAGAATCTTTCTTCTTCTTCTTCTTCTTCTTCTTCTTTTTCTTCTCTTCTTTACAATCCTTTCGAAAGTTTCCAGGTTTGCCACAGTTCCATCATATTTCCTTGGAATTACCATGAGATTTTGATCTCCCCTTATTTTTGGACTTAGAATGGCCACACTGCTTCTCATCTTTGTCTTCCTCGAACACTCAAAGCCTCTTTGGCATTCAGAGAGACCTTCCTTCTCATCTCTTCAAAGAGTAGAGAACCAACAACATTCTCCATCTTCAAGATGAAAAAAGTGCTCCCAATGGCCATGACTAGGCTGTCCCATGAGTCTAGCAGCGAACACAACAAAATTTGGCACCTTTCTTCTTCATCCATTTTAACCCCAACTGAGGTCAACTGGGTCACCAACATATTGAATGTTTCCAGATGCTCATAAATTTGTCCACCTTCTTCCATTCTCAAGGAATACAACTTCTTCCTCAAGAAAATCTTATTTACTAGATATTTGGCTTGGTATATCTCACCCAACTTCTTCCAAAGATCTTTTGAAGTGGGTTCTTCATGGACATTTATCAAGATTGAATCTACAAGACATAATCTAATGAGACCTTTAGCTTTTCTATCCATTACATCATATTTTTTAGCCAAAGTTGGATCTGTAGGCCTCTGGACATTTTTCATCCACTGCATCCCATAAATCTCTATCAATCAACAAATCTTCCATTTTCAGCTTTCACATTTCAAAGTTCGTATCGGAAAACTTCTCTACCTCACTCCTCCCAGATATGCTCGAGCCATTCGAAAAAGATATCTACACAAGATAAAAAATTATCCTCTGTGCAAGCTCCTACTCAAACCTTGATTAACAACCCACAACTGAAACCAAAGGTGATCAAGCTCTAATACCACCTGTAAGGAAATTAAAGTAGCGGAAACAATTTCCTATGCCAATCTTGAGAAGAGATATTATGCAAAACTTTTAAAAGTTGATCAAACAATTACAAAAATTCTAGCAACACATTCATAACATGAAAATAAAAAATTAACACAAACACCAGATATACGTGGGGAAACCCTTTCAGGTGAAAAACCCCACAGTCCAAAGCTTGCTCAATGTATTTCAAATCCAACAACAAGATTACATACACGTGCAGAGTAAGTCTTTTACAAGAGTATCACCAATAAACAATTCTGGAAGAATTCTGGCAGCAATTCGACAACATAACAGTACTTGCAAACTCAACACACAAAACTACTTCTCAAGCCTTCAATTTATAGAATTTTGGCTATATAAAAAACCACCAGCGGTTTACAAAACCATGTGCTTGGCTTCTCCACCAAGATTTTAGTCTAAAAATAAACTCTCACGTCCAAATTGATATTCCCCATTTTAGACCCTTACAAATGTCATAAAATTTGTCATAGAATCTCAAAAAATAGTCCTTCCATGATATACTATCACATGGGCTTCTTTTGACATCTAATAAACCAATTTTCAATGCATCGACAATATGTAACAACTATAGAAAAATATTAAATACAAAATAAATGCTAAAGGAAATATGCAAGGTTGAGACACCTCATTTCCCAACAATATCATCCTGCAATTCAAACCTAGGACACGACTCAACCTATCCTTTAGCACTCTTGGGCACTCCACCTTCAAATCTTTGGCTTTTTACAAAATTGAGCTTATTGTGGATATAAGTTCCATTCCATGAACAAATGACACAAGTGCATTGCCATCAAACTTATGATCCATGACCCTATTTCCTACCATATGTCCCTAAAAAATAATTTTATATTAACAAAAAGGTTTGGAATTGTTGTGTTGTGGTACACGATGGGTAGATTCTAATATTTTCTCTATGACAACTAACAATTCAATAAGAATTTTGAAGCATCTTGTTACACCCTATTTCATTATTATCGAGTTACTTTCACCTTCATTAGTAAAAATGTTGATTAGAGAAAATAACTACTTTAATATGTTTACCAAGTAAACGAAATATGGAAATATGCATTAAGATGTTATTGTTTTTGAAGAATGAATATGTTTTATATTGATGATATGCGATGAAAGAATATGTATTGCAATGTGAATATTTGAACACTTTGTCAATACAAATATTTTATGATGTTAATATATTATGTGTGAACGGCTAACTTTTGTGGCAAGGTGTTAAGTTGAATGCAGGAACATATTTGATACCTCAAGTACACGAGGGGGAGTATCACTCAGGAGAAGAATTTGGTATGGTAACCTTTAATGAAACCTAACTAAGCTCTCACACACTCACACCTTAGTTGGCCTATTTGAGTCGAGTTAGTTCAAGAATCGTTAAGTACCTCTAGTTGTGTTTATGCATAGTTTGTGCTTGGTTTTGGGTCTTGATCTTTGATTTCCCTTGGGTTGATAAGAAGATAGGTTAACATTTGCAATTACCTTGAGTATAGTTGGTTTGTTTGAATTGTGATTGCTTTGACTGAATATATGTGATCGGGTCTTTAATTTAAGTGAGATTTCTTCTCTTTTGTGAGTTCATATTTATATACTGATCAATGAAGTATATACACTATGTGTATAAATGACAATCGATGAGTACATGAATATAAGTGTTTAAATGGTGGTCGAAATAATGATATATATAATATATATATATATGTATATAGTAAGTTGACGGAATCGTAAATACATATAAGTTAATATATGTATATATGCATATAAATATATATATTATTATTATTGAAATGTGTGTTAATGCATATCATAGGAGCAAGGTTTATATGTTAGAAGGGGAATGAAAGGCCACATGTGAAGGCCGATCTGGAAGTCTTAAAAGATCGAAACGCCAACATGATGATAGTTAAATGTTGCACCCTTAATGCGCTTATGAAAGGGAGTGAAAGCATAGTGTAGAAGAGAAATATAACGTTGCACAAAGAGTAATGTGAGACTACGTCAAAACAAAGAAAGAGAAGTCTGTTTGCTGTGGTGTAAACATTTGAGAGGAAAGTGAAACTGCTTTAAAAAGCCTCTATGAATATGTCAAACTAGTCATGTTTTGGTGGCACTTTGCTTAAACAATGCAAACCAGAATAGAAGTCTATTGCTTAACTGAATCTAGCATTTGAAATAAGTGGAAATGGTCAAAAATGCAGATGGCCAATTTAGTCGATCTGTAGGGGAACCAATACCTTGCTTTTCTGGGTAACTCTCTTGCTGTCTTGTGAAGGGAGTCCACTTATTCCTGAGGCCGTATATGTGTTAGATAATTATCAAACTATGCTGCCACCTTTCTTGTTAAGTTGCTGAATCTGAAAAGTGTCATATTGCTTAACTAGTTTGCAGGCTACATAAGCTCACATTTTTGTATAAATAGAGGCATCCTTTACCTCATTTGGACACCGAATTTACTTTCTGAATTCACTTGCATTCTGCTACATTATTCCTGTTTGAGTTAAGAGCTTATTGTGAGGAGAGTTGTGAGAGAGTTATTGTGAGAAGTAGTGGAATTGGAGAATTGTTGAAGAGTCTTCAAATGGATCTTGGAGAGGATTAAGCTAGGAAGTGTGCTTGTTCATTTGGAGCTTGCATAAACAGGCATGTTGATTTCTACTTTATTTTATGTTTGAATGCCATCGAATGTGTTTGTTTATCTTGTTTGGAAAGATGCATTAAGTTATTAGAATGGAATAGAATGAAATGCTACTTGCATGATCTTGTATGTCACTTGCTTGAGAAACCTATCTAATAGGTTGATACTCTTACATACCCTATATGGGAAAATAGAGGATACTATTATTTATAGATAGTCTATACAACACGTATATAGAAGAAAAGAGAAATATGGATTACCTCAATGTCATGCAGGAAACCTGAAATGAGTCAAGATCATAATGCTAAGAAACCTTTGAGATGATAAGGTTAGAAATATAAACAATAGTGATGGTGTGTAAGATATGTCATCAAAAGAGTTGATGTCATGCAACCCATATCAACCTATGCTTAAATGATCACTTGATCGTTACTTAATTATTGATTAGAACCTAGGTTGTGACTAACCTACTTGGTTAGGATGTTTACTTGACCATTGATTGAAGCACATATGATGGAATTAACCTATATAATTGGATTGTTCACTTGATTGTGGATTTTATATTTGAATAAAGTACTTATTGTTGAATGTTATACATGTGATTTAAGTCCTTTTATTGAAAAGTTTATACTTTTGATGGAATACATTTATTGTTGTGTTATACTCTTGACTTGAAGACATTTTATTGATAAGAATATTATTTTTGGATTGAGTTCCTTTATTGTTTAAAGATATAGCTTCATATAGAGTCCTTTATTGATAGGAATATCTTTGATGTCATTTATTGTTGAGACTATACCTTTGAGCTAAGGTCATTTGATGATGAGATTATACTATGATAAGAATCATATATAGTTGTGATATGTTCTTGAATGGAATCATTTATTGATGAATATACACATGATAAGATGAAGCTTATGTAGCTATACTTAGATTAAGAAGTTATTATTTGTAAGATAAAGCCATGAGGGTTCATAGGTCATTCCTGGGAATTAGAGTATCCAATGAAGGGATAGCTTAACTATGGGAAATACCTAGTAGAGGTAGCATTGAGAGTTTAAAGGGGAATAGGTTGTTCCTAGGGTAAAAGATTACCTCATGAAGGAATTATCTATGCATAGTGTAAAAACGATCTTGAGACAAATCAAGCTAGGGAAGTGTATGTGATCTAGGATGACTTTATATGAAACTTTGGCCAAAGTAGTGTAATTTTCCACTAGTTACGCTATCAATTTCACCGTATTCTTCAAGATTTCCATACAAGTTAGGACATATACAAGTTCTAGTCATGTAGGGCACAACATAGAGCTCAGTTAGGCCATAGTTATGAGGTTATCAAACCAACTTCTTCATTGGAGGGTAGGGTTGTATTTCCATATATGGAAAATGTGTGAGGGACTGCATAAGAGTCCATGGATGGTAGAAAAGTGCTTGAATGATGCTTCCCCCCTTCAATTGATGGTCAAGGTTTGGTGATGTTTGCGCCATTATTGGAGACAACTAAGAAGCTTGCACCAAGGAAAGATGACATCTAGAATGTATGCACCAATGCGGTAACATCTAGATCATTTGAGGAAGCTCAGAAGAGCTATGTATGTATCTTGTACCCATTTATATGGAAGGTTGTATTCATGAATGTTAAACATGAGTTTATTCAATATGAAATCTATATTATTGAAAGATTTGTGAGAGTACAATGAATTACAATGAAAGTTTGGAATAGTGTTCATTTCAAATGTGCATGTAATTTACTTTATAGAAAAGAAAAGAAAATTATTGCTATGTGATGGCATCATGGTTCATTCACCTAAGGTGAAAACTTTGAAATTTTTACTAAGTAGAACACCAGGGTTGTTACACACCTTTACCTCAAGGTTCAAAGCAGGTGTTAAACTAGCTGCAATTCTTGTAGCATAACACAATACAAAAGGATCCATAAATAGGGTTACTCATAAGACAAATTTGTTTCATCTATAAAATTATTTATCAAAAGGAATTATCATATTTGCATACCTTTAGATACTTTTGATGTCAGAAATGGAACATAGATTCTCGCAAATGATTCTCCATTAATAAAAAATTGATTTGATTGGAACTCTGGGAATTCCTCGAACCACTGCTCTCAATGCCATAGACAATGAAATCTCCAATTCCAAAAAAAGTGTTATTTAAACTAGTTTACCATCGTGCATGATCTCTTTACATGAAAAATCCCCTGCCCCCCTATATCTTAACACTGATGAGCAAGAGACTCTAGGATTGGCAAGGCCATGGGTAGATAGAGTTGGAGCCACCTAGTGCCTTATGTGCTGAGAATTTTTTTTTTCCAAAACATCACATGCCAGCAAGCCCATGCATGACCACTTGTAAATCTTAGTAGAAAATCAATTAATATACTTAGTAATAACTAAAAATATACACACATAAATTAAATTATGAAGCTTAATAATAAGTTTATTGTTTATTATTAATTTTTAGAATATATATTATATACTATATTTTATATAATGCAAATTTATTTTAAAATAATATTATCATTGCTTGTCATTTCTACGATTGCTTGGTCTAGATAGTTATATTTATATTTAAATTTCAACAAAGTCACAATTTTTTTAATTTACTTTGAAATAATTATAGTAATTCACTTTAAAATCTATTTATTTAAATATTTAAATTATTTATTTCTTTTTCTTTTATTTACATTAATACATAAATTTGATTATAGGTATTTCAATTTATAATGATCTTTCTTTTACTAAAATGTGAATTAACATGTTTTAGATTTGATTCAGTTTGAATAAAAATGATAAATTATGTTGCACCTCTTATAATTGCGTCTTGATTTATTCTTATACCTTCTATGTATTCATTTTTGTCTTAGGAAATGGCTAAACATGCAAATAATAATGCCATCATTTCAATCTCTAGTGAAGATACAGCCAAAAATATACATATCCCCTTCATTCTAATAGATTTTACAACCATGCTAGCAGAGAAATGCCCATCTGTTAATAAATAAAAATGCCTTGGAACTGGCGTTCAACATCTTTCTTCGAATATTATGAATAGTTTCCATACAGTTGTATGCAAGTTCAAACTTGCATGTGAAACAAAACCTCTTGTCGAGGCAATGGATATCAAAAAGCTTCAAGAAATGTTGACAACATTTCAAGACAGTTACATAAAACTTGAGGGACTATACATTACCTTCCTTAGGGAGGTTTACTATAATCAACACTACCAAAATGAAGCAACCTCTTCTATCATCCATGCATATGAGATGTATTTTCAAAATGTGTGAAACAATTATTTCTTTTTACTATGTACACATGATGGAAAATGTATCGACACGCTTGATCCTGATTACTAACACCACTTCATCCTAATCATCTCTTTGTCTAAACCATTTAATCGAATAGCCCTTATTGGATTAAATTCATCAATTTTCCTCTCTTAATTAAATAAATCATTATTTATCTAATTAAGTATTTCTCTTTTGTTAATTAAATTAATCAATCTGATTTAATTAACCCTAGGTCTCTATTTAATTAAATAATTCATTTTATTTAATTAAATCTCTAAGGTCATCTTATTACATTAAATAAATTAAACCTTATTTTATTTAATCTAACAATCATCCCCTTTAGTTAAATAAATCAAAATCTTCATTTAACTAAGTCTAAATAATTTTCCTCTCAACTTTGATTTATTTAAATCCTAAAATCTAAGTCAAAATTGTCAAATCACCTAATCTCCTCTCATTTAATCAAATCCTAATTAAATCTAATCTTAATCCATGTCCCATCCTCTAGCTTTTGCCACTTGCAGATGAAAATAAATTTAATTCATTTATTAAATCTCTATTTTCTCTCAACTTGGCATCTTTAGAGAATATTCTTCCAAATTTGAAAATCCCTCCAAGTGGACTTTGTCCTTCCAACAAGACATTCATTCATTGTTACATGTCCTTGTGCATTGAGCCAAGTGACATTTAAGTCATTTCTTTTTCCCTCTTGCATGTCATTTCACTATTTTCAAATTTCACCTAATTGCATTTATGGGCACATTTATCAAAATGTACACATCCTTTGCCCATTCACATCTTGACAAGTGGCACTTGCCCATTGGGTGTTGAATGATCCTACATTCATCCCATTTTGCATTTATCCACCTTGTCCTTCTATAAATAAGAGGCTTCTCTCCTCATTTTGATCATCCACAATCCAAGTAGAATTACTAGATAGTCATTTTGAATTCATCCACAAGCATCCACAATTTGAGCAAGCTTACTATACTCAATTTTATTCTCAAGCATGTATCCATTTCCATCAATTTTATCAAAGTCTTATCTAGGTTATGCATATTTTTCATCATGGAGCTCAAGTGAATCTTCAACAAAGTGGATCAACCTTCATCACTCATCAACATTGCATCATTGGAGTTGGGAAAGGGCTAATTTTCACATCAAATTGGCACCAATTCCCCTATGGGATCAAGAGTTTGCTTGTTTAATTAGGATTTCATTGCTTTTTTATTGTGTTCTTCATTCTTATTTCCTATTTTGAGCATTGTTAATAGATTTTATGGGGAATCTTAATTCTTACTTGCATTTGATCTAACTACGTGTTTGTTTATTGTGTTTTGCAGGTACTAGGATTGGGGTTCTACACTATGTAAATAAGGATGTTACTATTTTGTCACTATGTAACCTCACGCAAATAGAAATATTACTATTTTGTCATTTTGTAACCAAGCTATACCTATCTATGAATAATCTCTCTACAATAAATAAAGACACTTTTTTCATACATCTCCTTCTAAAGATGCTCATTGTAAAGTTAATAATGCATATTTTCATATATTAGTGTTGTGCTAAGTCATTACGACACATAAAGGTTTGAAAGAATCACTTGTAATCCTACTTTTATTTCACATTCACTCTCATTTAATTTGACTATTTTTTTAAACAATTTGTGCAAATATTAATAAATATTAAATTTATTATAGTATACAATAATTATGAATAAACTTATGTTAACCAAATGTTGCAATTATTTTAAATACATTTAAATTAGAATATTGAATTGATCCTATATATTTATAGAAAATTTACAAATTATATTATTTAAATTAATTACCAACACATTTTAAAAAAATCCATCTTTATTCTTCTACACTTTATATTTTATGTTATATATTTTACTGTTCCATTTCTATGGTATATAGTGTAATTCTTAATGTTTGTGCATATTTATATGTTGTAAAGGTTTTTGATCATATATGAAGAAAGCCTCTTTTCCATATTTTTTATCTTCTAAGAACAAAGTTACATTGTAAACATTAGCAAATGAAAGGGAAAAGCAAAACATTTGTGTCAAAATGAAATGCAATGAGCACAACACCATGCAAGGAAAACTAATATTAACAAAATATTACAATAAAATGAACAAAACGTTGTTGATGAAGCCTCTGCATCTACACACTCTTGTCCCAATAACACACCACACCTACAAACACTTGCACCTCAAATGCAAAGTATACATCAACCCAACCCATTTGTTCAAATGCACCCTTATATACCTACATCTCATGATTTTTTGACTACTAGAAATAATTTCCATTCAAAATTAGATAGTCTTTCAAATACATCAACTTGTATGGTCTACATGGAAATATATCCAAGATTTAAAAATAGAAAGTCAAATGGAATCACTACTTGTTTTAGATGTACATTTGAAAAAGGCAACCATTGCTTCTCAAATTGGAACAACATGGACCTGGGTGAGAAACCAATATGTTTACCAAGTTGAGGAGATGTTGATAGTAAGGGTTATCCCAATCCTTCAAGTTAGCTATGCAAGGGGGGACAACTAAAATACATTGGAAACACTATTTGTTTCCCTCAAGATATATCTATGATTGCAACCTACTTGCCTAGGCATATTAAGGATTTGGATATACTAATAATTATCAGGAAGAACATTGAGCAACAAACATATAACTTCTATGTTAGTAGAGGGAATTTCCATGAGTCATTACAATATAAGAAGTGAAATGACCCATACTACAAAGATATGCAAATAGATGAGCTTGCACTGTTAAACTTACCCCAGACCTCCTATATGCAAAAAATTCAAATCATGATCCCATAGATATAGGCTTAGTGGAAACAAGCGATATAGAATATGATCCCTTAGAAAATAACATGTTGACCACAACTTCCTTTGTGGCAAACTTTTCGCATGCATGAACATAAGTGGAAGAAGTGTGCTCTTTATTACAACTAGATTCAAGATGAAAAATGTCAATTGTTGAATGGCCACCCATTTCTCCATCTCCTATAAATGAATACACCACGAAAGGATTATTTGTGATGGAATTCCCCACTTTTTTTCCAAAAGGGAAATATTTATTCAAACAAGAGTGTATCAAGGAAGTTAAGCTACATGAGTACACTCTCCATCTTCTAAGGTACCATGATAATAGGTTTGGCCAACACTCAAGATTTAGGTACTTCATACTGAATATTATAATGCACCACTGTAGCCAAGCCACTACATCTATATTTATCAATAAACAACTTGATGGTTACCTACCATCAACAATCTTTCGCGTTCGCCAAAGATTAAAGGACATGACAAATGACAAACTTGTTGGTGCAGGGGCACCTACAACCATGTTGCAAAGTTCATTTTGGTAGCAGTCTGTCCTAAGGGACTTTGGGTGAGTCTTGGAGTTTTAAGTGCTTTTTCTTAGTAGGCATTGAAAATAATGTCTAAGAAGACCACTCTTTTATGTATTTAGGGATTTAGGGATTTTGGTGGTCAAATGTGCAAACATGCACTCTTTCTTCAAAATTGTCAACTTTTCCATGAAGGAAAACTATTTAAATTGTAAATGGGAATGCAAGAAAAGAGTTTAGGGGTTTTATTAGGGATGAAATAAATTTTTTAAGTGGTCTTAGGTGTCTTGACAACAAAATTGCATAATGATGCTTATTTAGCAAACAATTGTCAATGTTAGCATTTTGAAGCCAAATGAAGGTTTTGGTGGTTAAAGGGTGGTTATAGGCATTGGGGAAGGTTGTCTTGATTTGTAAATTTATAAATACATCTTGCAAGCCTAAATAGAGGTTTAATGAAATGCTTTTTGAGGAATTGGTGCTCTGTAACTTCAACTTCCAACTGTGAATTTTTCAAGCATTTTTCTGAGTTTTAATCTCTTCTTACTATGTACTACCTAGTACAAGCCTCCAATGATTTTAAATTCATAAAATATTGTGGTAGCATTTCTTAACATACATTTCCTTCTATTTTGAGGCTTCTTTAATCAACTTTGTGAAAGGAAATATTTATTGTTCTTGTTCTGCCTGTAACAAGCCAAGAGGGTTTGAGTTTCACTTACATTTAAGGATGGAGCATTTCCTCCTTCTGTGGTGACCTGTGATTTGGAGGAAAGGCATGTATCATGTTAATTTTAAGTTTTATGTTCTATTGGGATCATGGCAAGGCGTCTATAGGGCTGGGTGATGTTACCCTAGGCTAGAAATGTGGGTTTTTGAAAACTAATGAGACTAAAGGCCTAATGAGTGTTTATTATGTTTGTACAAACCCTAATAGAGTAGTTTGATATTTTGGTTGGGCTTGGAAAGCCTTCAAAGGGTGAAATACTGAAAACCCTAAGTATTTGTAAGTAAATTGAGGTTTTTGGAGAACGATGGATTAGAGAGTTGGAAATTTTCAAAAACCTGTGGATTTGGGTGTTTTGAGACACATTTAAGGACTTTCCAAGAAATGGATGGGTTAGGAGGAGTTTGAAGAACACTTTGTTTGTAAAACATGGCTAATTCTTGTAGCCTTTTTGCAGGGCAATTTGATGATTCTCCATAATGTTCCAAAGAAAACTTGTGTGATTGGTTTGGGAATTATGTTGGGGTCTGAAAGGATGCTTAAGTGATGTTGAGATGGTCTTTTGGTGGCCTTCTCTAAAAGATAAGCCCAATTGTTGAGTTTTGGATTCTATAACATGTTGATGTCTTATTGAGGTCTGATCAGTTTTGAATCTTCTCCACCTTGGCTCTGCATCATAGTGATATCAGAGCATCAAGAAGTAGATTTGTTTACATTTTGCAGGTTGTGAAGAGAAAGGAAGAAGTGAAGATTTTAGCATTCAAAGATGCCTCCAAAGAACAAAGATATGGCTAAAGAGATGAAGGAGATGAAAGACAGACATGCTAGAGAAATCAGAGAGTTGGAGGAAAGAATCATAGCCTTAGAGACAAACAAAAGAAGGGATGTGGAAGAGAGTGAGTCATATGAAGAGGAAGATGATGAGTTTGAAGATATGGAAGAAGAGTTTGACCCAGAGGATCAAAGAATTGCAAAGTTGGTGAAGGAAATTAGGAATGACAAACCTAAGGTAAAGATTGATGTTCCTAAATATGGTGGAAGTTTAAATGATGAAGAGTTACTTGACCGGATTTCTGCATTAGATAACCATTTTGAATGTGATGAGGTTCCTGAGGAGCAAAGAGTAAAGATTGCAAAGACAACATTGCAAGGCCATGCTTTGGTATGGTGGGACTACTTTCAATCAAAGAGGAGGAAACAAGGAAAGTCTAAAATCACCACATGGGACAAGATTGTATCTAAACTCAAGGGTAAATTCTTACCCAAAGATCATCAAGTTCAAACGTTTAAGAAATTGTAAAGCTTAAGGAAAAAGCAAATGGACATTAAGTCTTATACCAAGAAATTTTATAAATTAAGTTTAAGGTCTGGTCATCATGAAAATGAAGATGAAAAAGTTGCAAGATATATGGGTGGTTTGAGGTTAAACATACAAGATGAATTGGTTTTGGCTAACCCTAGGAATGTAGAGGAATGTTATCAAATGACAATTAGGGTGGAGGAGAAAATGAAGAGAAGACAAGATAAAGCAGCTAGGGGCAGAGGTAATGCATCAAGAGGAAGAGGATCTATGCCTAATCCAAATCCAAACGCTGACAATCAAAAAGATGCCATGAAAGGACAAGAGCAATCTGATTTCAAAGGTGGATGGAGAGGCACAAGGGGCAGATTTGGAGGAGGTAGGAGTTCCAATGTGTTTTCAGGTAGATGTTACACTTGCAATAAATTTGGCCATCCATCCTACAAGTGTCCTGAGAAGATTGGTGCTTCATCAAGTGGAAGTAAAGGTGATAAAAGAGTTCAACTTGTGCAAGAGGATGAATAGGAGAGAACTAGTTCATCAAGCCATCCTGCAAACCCTGAAGTTGGAGAAGCTTTGATGCTACACAAAAAAAATTTGAAGACTTCCCAAGAAGTAGAACCATTGCATAGGAAAAGGCTATTCAAAACCACTTGCAAGAGCAAGGGAAAGGTATGTAAAATTGTGGTTGATTCTAGCTCAACTAAAAATAGGGTTTCATGTGAAATGGTGAACAAGTTAAACTTGCAAAGGATTCCTTATGAATTTCCTTGCAAGGTATCATGGCTAAGTGATGGTCAATCCTTGTTAGTGAATGAGAAGGTTGTGGTAGATTTCCAGATTGGTGATTATAAAGACAATGTTATTTGTGACATTCTTCCAATGGACTGTTGCCACATACTCCTAGGAAGACCTTGGCAGTATGATAGGTGTGTGATGTATGATGGGAGAGAAAATGAGTATACTATAATGAAGCATGGTCATAAGTTTGTCTTAACTCCACTTGTAGAGGATGTGAAAGGTAAAGCTAAAGTGATCATGTGTGGGAACAAGGAACCTATAAGTGTTGTGAAAGAAATCAAAAATTCTGATGTTGTAAATAATTCTAGGTCTGGTAATGCAGGAACAACAGATGTGAAGGTAAAAATAGGGGTAAAATATGGTTTGATAGGGAGTAAACAAGAAGGTGTGTTAGTTGGGACCATTGAATGTCCTATTATTGTAGATATAGGTGTGAAACAAACAAGGTTTGTAGGTACAGTGGTTGACAACCCTGATAGGATGGTGGAGAAACATGGTGGTAAGGTATTGGGACTGATGACAGGGGTAAAAACACAGGGTGCACTGCAGGGCAGACTTCAATAGAGAGATGAGTCTAATTCAAGGGAATTTTATGGTAATTGTAATGCTGACCATTGTTTATGTGCAGGTACAGGTGATAGGAGACAAGTAGATGTTGAACCAAGAATGAAAAAAGAACAAACCTCAGGTCTGAATATGCAAACACAGTCATACGCAAGTGCAAGCACACCTCCATGTGCAAGACAGTTTGGGGTGCAAGGTCTGAACCAATGGAAGGATATTATTGATCTGAGGACAATGTATGGTGGATGGTGGGGTTGGTATCAATCTCCACTCATGGGACATGAGTTTCTTTTAGGGGGGTTGTATGGTGCAGGGGCACCTACAACCATGTTGCAAAGTTCATTTTGGTAGTAGTCTATCCTTAGGGACTTTGGGTGAGTCTTGGAGTTTTAAGTTCTTTGTATTAGTAGGCATTGAAAATAAGGTCTAAGAAAACCACTCTTTTATGTATTTATGGATTTTGGGAGTTTGGTGGTCAAATGTGCAAACATGCACTCTTTCTTCAAAATTGTCAACTTTACCATGAAGGAAAACTATTTAAATTGTAAATGGGAATGCAAGAAAAGAGTTTAGGAGTTGTATTAGGGATGAAATAAATGTGTTTAAGTGGTCTTAGGTTTCTTGACAACAAAATTGCATAATGATTCTTATTTAGCAAACAATTGTCAATGTTAGCATTTTTAAGCCAAATGAAGGTTTTGGTGGTTAAAGGTTGGTTATAGGAATTGGGGAAGGTTGTCTTGATTTTGAAATGTATAAAGAAATATTTCAAGCCTTAATAGAGGTTAATGAAATTCTTTTTGAGGAATTGGTGCTCTATTTCAATGTCCAACTATGAAATTTTCAAGCATTTTTCTGAGTTTTAATCTCTTCTTACTATGTATGGCCCAGTACAGGCCCCAATGATTTGAAATTCATAAAATACTATGGTGGAATGTCTTAACATACATTTCATTTTGTTTTTAGGCTTCTTTAATGAACTTTGTGAAAGGAAATCTTTATTGTTCTTGTTCTGCCTATAACAGGCCAGGAGGGTCTGAGTTTCACTTTCATTTAAGGATGGAGCCTTTCCTCCTACTATGGTGACCTATGATTCAAAGGAAAGGCTTGTATCATGTTAATTTTAAGTTTTATGTTCTATTGGGATCATGTCAAGGCATCTATAGGGCTGGGTGATGTTACCCTAGGCTGGAAATGTGGGTTTTTGACATGAAAAGGAGGAACTAAAGTAGTGTTTTTGAAAACTAATGATACTAAAGGAATAATGAGTGTTTATTATGTTTGTACAAACCCTAATAGAGTAATTTTATGTTTTGGTTGGGCTTGGAAATCCTTCAAAGGGTGAAATACTGAAAACCCTAGGTATTTGTAAGTAAATTGAGGGTTTTGGAGAACGATGGCTTAGAGAGTTAGAAATTGTCAAAAACCCATGGATTTGGGTGTTTTGAGACACATTTAAGGACTTTCCAAGAGATGGAGGGGTTAGGAGGATTTTGAAGAACACTTTGTTTGTAAAACAAGGCTAATTCTTGTAGCCTTTTTGGAGGGCAGTTTGATGATTCTCCATAATGTTGCAAAGAAACCTTGTGTGATTGGTTTGGGAATTGTGTTGAGGTCTGAAAGGATGCTTAAGTGATGTTGAGATGGTATTTTGGTGGCCTTCTCTAAAATATAAGCCCAATTGTTGAGATTTGGAGTCTATAACCTGTTGTTGTCTTATTGAGGTCTGATCAGTTTTGAATCTTCTCCACCTTGGCTCTGCATCACTTGCAAATCAACTCATGCGATTTAGCTCGTCAATTCATGGCACCTGACTATTTTTTAACCAACATCGAGGGGATATTTCAGACATGGACATTCAAATTGGATGCCCCACACTTTTCTTCACCCTTAGTGCAGTAGACATAAAATGACCAAACTTGCATTCCATCATGCTGACCAAATCACCTACAAATCCTTCTATGGCTTCAAAATGGAGGATACAAAATATTGTTCAAAATCCACACCTTACTACACTGTACATGCACCACAGGTTTACTGCATTCCGTGAAGAGGTCTTGGGAAAACTTCTTGGTGCAACAAAATATTAGTATAGGTAAAACCCTTTTTTTTCTCATTATCTTATATTACATTCTTTCTTTTATTGTTTCCTAAAAAAAGAAATTTTTAGGTATGAATGGCAATACAGAGGCTCTACACACATCCATGGTTTCCTATGGCTCCAACAAGCACTAGACATTAGCAGATTAGAATGGAATAATGAGCAATCAGTACAAAATGCACTTGATTACATTGATAGATGTCTTTGCATGGAACACACGAAGCATTGAATTGACAAAAAAAACATTTCATTGATCTATTCTTGATTATCCTTGTTTGATGGATACAACAATGATCATGTCAACCAACCCTTCAACTGACTATAGTGAATTGGTCAACTGTGTTGAACGCCACACAAAATGTACTCTATAAACATGCCTTAGAAGGAAAGGGACATTTGTTGTATGTTGTTATAAAGCACCCTGGACCATGCAAGATCTGTCAACTCTTTCAAATGATGAGAATTCCCAATTGAAGCACACCCAAGCATGCAATGATGAACGCCTGAATTTCACGTCCCATCTATACTAGCTATATGGATGGCTAATGTAGATTGCCAACCTATTCTCTCAATTGATGTTGTTCTCAAATATATTGCAAAGTATGTTGCTAAAGCTGAACACAAATCTGAAACATATCATGCCATGTTATCTTGCATTTCAACCACTTTTGATTATGAAATTCTTTCCCCTGTAGATTTTTTTAAAATTCTTACAAACAACCTTATTGATCGAGACACTAGTTCCCAGAAGAGTTTCCACCTTCTACTAAATCTTCCCCTCTCCATATCTAGTAGGACCTTTGTTTATTTAAACACCAATCAACACAAATTCCAATGGGTATCAATATCGGCCACATCAATGACAACATCACCTACCTACATTGATGCTTACATGGCACGACCCATATAGCTAGAGACAATTCCTCTCATTGAAGTGACCCAAAAATGGACCTTTAAAGCATCTAGTGAAAATAATCAATGGAAGGAGTTCCCAAAAGAAGCAATTGTTCAAGTCTCCCCTCAGTTCACAATTGTCCTTGCAAAAGATGACAAAAGATTGCATGAATTTTGTTGGACTAAACTAGTACTATACTGGCCATTTTGTAACATTGAAAGTGAATTTGGATCCATGGAAGATCAAATAATAACACAGTGGGATAGGTTCTCTTTTACTTACTAGTCATGGCATGTCCACCACACACTAGTAGAACCAATCAAAGAACTTGATGCAAGAAACCCGTCTAGTGCAGAGTCTATGATGGAAGACGACAACCTCAATGAATGGAAAGTACTATCAGGTCTACATCCAAACCTTCCTATTCAGCTAGATGCACTAGCCATGAATGGCGAGATATGCACTTCAACCCACAACAATGAATTGTAGCTACTACTTTCATAGACTCCAATCGGCCAAAATTTCAAGTACACCATATTCTTAATGAACAAAACCATACTACCTTCTCTCCACATCAACGAAGTACATTTGATATAGTTTTGTCCCATCTAATCAATAATCCTTTGCAACCACCGCTTACATTAATTGTTCAAGGAACTGAACGAATTGGAAATTCGTGCACCTCATAAAGAAAATAAGGTCTACACTCATGAGTTCAGCTACAACACACCAGTCACCATTACTACTTCTTGCACCTACAGGTGTTGTTGCATTCAACATTCAAGCATCAACAATTCATTGTTCCCTTTGAATACCAATCAAAGAAATGACCCCCTACAAGGACAAATGCTTGCAACCTTCCAAGAAAGCATGTACTTCATTCGGTACATTGTGATAGGTGAGATGAGCTTCATTGGGCCAAAGTTGCTAGAACGAATTGACATGAGGCTATGTGAAGCATTCCCCAGCCACAACCACCTGCCATTTGGAGGGTGATCAATCATTCTCTTTGGTGACCTAGGCCAACTACCTCCAGTCAAATATATCCTCGTGTATGCTTCTACTTCCTATGGAAGAAAACTATGGTGCACCTTCACAATGACAATAACATCTACAAGAATATTCTAACAAATTGGTGATGATCCTTCCCAAATTGCTTTTCGTGCACTTTTCGCAAATCTCCAAAATGCAGAGCCTACAATAGAAGATTGGAAAGTTCTAATTTCACATTCAAGTTCCTCACTCACATCTATAAAAAAATTGGCTTTCTTGAATTCCATACATCTATTTGTAACAAATGAATTGGTCTCACAATATAATAAACGTATGTTGTTATCTTTGGCAACACCTGTTGCACTATCCATTGCAGAGCAACTTAGGGGGTTACCATTCTAAAATCTAGATGAAGAACAACTTCAAGCTAAGATACTCTTGTTTTTTGGTCAAGAAGTTATGTTGTGCTCAAATTTATGGGTGGAAACGGGGCTCGTGAATGGTGCACTTGGTCAAGTCAAAGCAATTATATACGGTGATGACAAAAAACCACCTCAACTTCCTTTATTTTTTGTTGCTTATTTAAAACATTACATTGGGCTGGCTTGGGATCATAACAACCCAAAAAATATACCTATAGCCCCATTAATTTATGGCCTTCGTCGTCAAATTCTGCTAAAAATGGCATGGGCATTGACAATTCACAAGTCACAAGGCCTTACACTACAAAGGGCCACAATCGATATCAACAAATCTGATCGACAAGGGTTGACAATCACATCTATTTCAAGAGTTCGTGAACTATCATGCCTCTGCATAAAACCTTCCTTCACATTCCAAAGATATGCACACATGCAACATAGCCTATTTGTAGCTCAACAGAAAACAAAAGAGGAATGTTTGAATGCACTATCACAAAACAACAATTCACACACCTAGAGAAGCTTACAATAACTACTGGTATGCCCCTTTATTTATCTCATATCTACATCATCAACTAAGCTTGCAACAAAACAAGTCAACACAAATTTAAATTTATTTTTGCATGTAAATTATATCTCATATTTGCTTTATTACAAGCTCCACTCATGACTCATTTACACTATGTTCCCATTGTTGAACATCTACAAAAACAACTCTACCAAATGTGAGAATGAATTTAATTTACTTTACAACTTCAACATATTGATTTTAACTTGGTTTTCAAATAATAAATAAGTCTATTGTTCAATACAAATACAATGGAGTTTGAAGTGATCATGTGACAATGCTGCAAAAAAAAGAAAGTAATTTATATCTATAGTATTGTGTTTAAACAATATAAACTATATTTACAACATACTATATATATCCAAAATGTATGTCTAGAGACATTTACATTTTTATATCAAATGAATTGAAGTACACTATCATTTATTTAATAATTTCCTCTTCAATCATTCCATGAGTCTTTTCCAAAATTAAGCATCTAACTATAATCTAACCTATGAAACATTGTTCAATTTCAACCAATTTGCCTACACAATCATTGCATTTCTATTTTATGAAGTTATACATCTTTTACAAATTTAACCATCCACCTATAAACTAACATATGGAAAAGTCTTAATTATAACAATGTGAATTTTTTTCTACTTATGACATATTTTCAAAATTCGACAAAACTATCTACTCAACTTTAAAATTCTCATAAAATTATTTAGCGTGCCCATTACACACAAAAGGTATGATTGCTAGTATTAAGTTTTTTTTAGATATTACTTTGAGAGACCTTGGTTAATAAGTTGGTTGTGCAACATTTAATAAAATATACTTATTTTATGGAAATAAAAATCCAACTAAAATTTATTGGCATACACAAGTTTTTAATAATTTAAAATAAAAATGTAACACATGTTTTATATAGTTGAACACAAAAATGTATTTTGTAACAAATATTTTACATGATATACATATCAAGGTGCTTATAATATATATTTTAAATATAAAATTATTTTTAATTAATGAATTTGACATTGAAACAAGTTAAGACTATTTGTATTATCTATTTCGATCAAGTTAACACTATCAATAAATTGCTCTACCTTTATTAATTCAAAATTGAAAGAAACAATTTATGCATTCATTCAAATGTTGTTATTTCACGTTTACAATTTTTATAATTACTAGTATATATATCTTAAATACATCTATCTAAAAAAAAAACATAAATTTTACACACACACACACACACACATATATATATGTTTATATAGAGACATGAATTTTATGCATTGCTTATTTTGAAATTATTATGTTTATTACAAATATTAATAATTTGACATATAAATGGGTGTCAAATTTAAGATAAAAAGTAAGAACATTTGTTAACACACTTACTTCATTACACTCTATGTACTACTGTTGTAGAATTTCTCTTGTCATTGGTAATTATATTGTAAATGTGGTAAAAATTTATATTATTTTTTAAACTATTTTGACAGTGTATATTTAAGATGAGAGCATCTTATCCTATAAAATAAAGAGACTATAATTTGGAGAGTTGAATCTTTGAACAATGTTTTCAACTTTAGGTTGTATATTATTATTAATGTTAATATGGTAAAAATCTTTATTTTATTTCTTTGACCTATTTTAATAATTTATATTCAACACAAAAGCATCTTCTCTTATAAAATTGTTGGTGTTTTAATTTGTCACTTTCGTGATAACACAAAACAAAATAGTGGATGATTCAAATTTACACTAGAAAATCCATAATTTAATCTACTGCAAAGCTTAAACAAAAACAAAACTATTAATATGACCATTATACAATATATTATTTAGAATTTTGTAAAAAGAATAAAATAAATAAATAAACTCAACCTATATGTTTTGAGCTCAAAGGCTAGAACACAAGACTTTGAATAACTCATTTTCCCAATCAATTTTCTTACTTTATGATAGCTAAAACATAAACAAAATGCTATTCAAGGATTAAAACAAAGATATCCTTAGAGTTGTATTTATTACTAACTCAATCTTAAAAATATATCACATAAATAACACCTAGAAGTATAAAGGATGAACACAATTAATTATCACAAAGTATTCAAAGTTGATTCATAGATTTGAATGCCAATGTCGCACAAAGTTAATGTAGATCTTCTTATTAATTAGATTATTTCTTAAAAAATTACAACAATTCGGATTGGACTTAACAAAAATCTTGGTAGAAAAAGCAAGCTTTAACTTGACATTCATTATACAAAGACACTTAACAATTTAATTGATCTCAAACTCGAATGGCTATTTTTGCACCATAAGTTTGACATCAACTCTCATTACATTATATGTGTAAATGGCACATAGATAGTTTTCTAGTTACAACTTCTTGAAGCTTTAAAAATAAAATAAAAAATAATTTCTTCGAAAAAAAATCTTATCCTCTATAAAATAACATAAAATATTACTTTCTTTCCATTTCTACTTCTCATATTAAGTGCCCATCTAAATCAAGGGTTTCGATCTTTTGATTGTCTTTAATCTATTTTAACTGATTCTCAATCTTGGCTTGGGCATCAATTTGAATAAAGGGAATATACTCATCACATTTTCTCCTTTATTTTGTTTTATTTTGCTTCCTATCTTCATTTGGGCCCATACACTAATTTGGGTGCTACCTTTCTTTTGGTTCACACTTTGTTTTGATGAGAAATATATGTTATTTTAGTGTTTGATTTAGTTTAGGTGCTCATTTATTTTTGGTGGAAGTTTTGGTTTATTAATGCTAATTTTTGAATGGTTAATTCACAAATTTAATTTTTTTAAAATTTATTCTATTCTCTATTTTGAACACTAATTTTAATAAAAATAATATACTTTTCATTGCATTTCATCTTTTTGAATTATATTTTCATGTGACAAATCTTGAAACTACTGTAATAATTTTTTGACTGTGCCACCCACTATTTTTCATCAAAAAAAGTAAAAAATATAAAATAAAAATAAATATCCAAAATTATAACATTATGTTTTCCATTCGTATCTCCTTAATCGAGGCCATAACAAAAAATAAAAATCAATTTTAAAAAAAACGTAGAAAGTTTGATTTTTGGGATTCATTGAAACTTCTTGTCTTAAATATTGGACCTTTCGAAGCAAAAATTTTATTCTTGGAAGATGATTCTCCCATATGATTTTGTCTCAATGTGCTAGGAAATATTTTTCTTGGCCTTAATCCTTCTTCCATGTGCTTGGTATCTACCATCATAATCTTTCTATGAACTTCATAATTTGTGTCCTTGTCTGTGCTAGTGTTGAAACCTCCTTTAATATTTAAAGCTTGAAAATATTTATGATGAACAACCTGCAAACATTGTTAGTAGACTAAGATAGACCAACACTAAAGGACTTAACCATTTTTACAAGATAGATAGCATAATAGTTGACATTGATGTGTCAAAATAACTTGACATTTGACTACATCTACAATTAAACAAAATTTTAAGGGTAGAAGTTTTGGGTACCAACAATGGCTCTTTCTAGGGGGCATGGGACATACTTAGGCTATAGGAGAACTTTAGTATTTCTATAAAATACTTGGGCTAGTGTCTTATCTATGGGCTATAAATTCAAGCCTAAATAATGACGCAACTAATATGAAACAATAAACAAATACATCACTGAAAAGAAAAATAAATACTACATCATGAATGCATGGAAGTGACATCATAACCTACTTAGCTATCTATTTTGATAAAGGAGCATGCAGGGTGTAATAAAAATATTGCATCACCCAAAAAAATATATTTTAATTTCTATTAGATTTGGTGAATAAATTTTTAATAAGGGCTAAAAATAGTAGGGTTACTATTTTTAGTAAGTTGGAATTTATGCATAAATAGACATGAAATATTACACAAAGCTCTAGAATTGTGAAATTAAGCCAATGGTGAAGAAATCATCTCAATACCATTTATCATTTGTGAGATATTAATGTTTTTGTTTTCAAAATCCCTTGAAAAATCTTCAAAGTCAAATTTGAGGCACTTAGAGGTTTTGAATGGGCCCAAATAGTGGCAAAAATTCCAAATTTATTAAAGGGGCCTTTGGTAGAGAAGTGATTTTTTGAGAGCTTTCCAATGATGTAAACAGTTTGTCAATCTGATGTTTGGGTGAAAAGTTACGACTCCTGGAAGTACTAAAATTTTAAAATTTCCTTAGATCAAGAAAAAGGATAGGTGGATTCATTTAGTGCCAAAATGGAAGTCACAATTCGTTAGGAAGTGGAAAAATCATATAAAATTGTCGCAAATGGAAAGAGACTCATTATGGATGAAGAGATGGGAAATTTTTCTTCTTTTGAGCACAAAGTGAAGGTTGTTGCTAAGGGTGGCCATTACTGTCATTCTTAGACTTGCATGTCTAATTGCCTCCATATATTTCTAGCCCAATTTTTATTATAGTGGTCTTGTGACCTTGATAATTGTATTCCATTTGAATGCATCTTTGTTAATGATTTCATGAAAGTATAATCAAAGTTACATATTTGTTGGTTCCTAAATTTTGTTGTCTATGTAAGTTTGTGTTCAAGGGGGATTCCCCCTTCATCATATGGAAATAAGAAAACACATGGCTAAGTGAAACCATTTAATGGGTTGGAAAAAATAGCATCCCTTCTATTTGAGTTGAGATTTTGACTACAATAACTCAAAATTTAAAACCTAGCTACAATTTTTTCATGAACATTCTAGGTTCATGTAGATAAGAACAATCATGAAGTTAATTATTTAGTGCTAATGGACTAATGAGCATAGATTCTAGTTGATCCTCTTGCATATTGAAAAACCTCTCTAAATTTTGAAGATAATGTGCCTCTTACTCAAGGTATTTGACCAAATCTTGCAACTATAACACATATGTCAGAAAAATAAACTTCACATATATGATTTGATCCTCTTATTTTGTCCCTTTATCATAATGAATCTTGAATTCAGTTCAAACATCATTGCTTAGAAAAAGTTGAAGGTGTTGAACGAAAAATTCAATATCCAAATTTTGACTTCTTGGATCCCTTATTGGCTTCAATTGTATATACCTTGCTTGTAATTCTTCTTTAGCATTTATTTCCATTGAATCTTATCTAATAACCCCTTCAAGTTTGAACTTTCAAACATTAGATCTTTATTAGGTAGAATTTTAGAATTACATCACACTTTGGGTCAACAAAATAGTTTTGGGTTGGCACAAAGAGTTTCAGCTAAAAATCTCACCTAAAACTATTAAATTGATATAATTGGATATTAAAATTCAAACCAACTTCAATTTAAATGACAAGGTTTCGATGAAATATTTTTGGGCAAAAGAGTCTTTGTCGGAATTATTTCCTCCAAAAATGTGTATGTGGTAGCCTAGCTCATTTTTTGGATTTTTGTTTTATAGAGCTCGAATCTCGAATTTTTAAAAAATATTTTGGTTATTTTATTATGATTTTTTAAATTTATTTCAAGTAGGTTATTATAATCAAACATGAATGTGATTAATTTTTTTTTAACTAAAATATATTTATTTTAAAAAAATATATAGCACACTAGAGGAGAGAATCCTCTCTCCAAGGGTATTTTTTTAATTATAAAAACATTTAGAAGAAAATTAGCATCCCATCAAAACTCATATTGTGAGTAAATGTAAAATTTTATAAAATTACTAAAAAATGCATATTTTATCAAAAAATATTTTTTTCTCTTTGCACTATATTTTTAAGTTATCTAAGTGGGAACAAACTCAAATAAAATAAATAAAGTTGATTTTTTTTGCATCCTATTGACTCCACTTTTCAATTTTTTTAGCAATTAAACTTATTCTCTTAAATATATCCAACTAATTTTTAAAAAAATTAAAAAATATAAACATAAACTAAATTAAGTGTTCCACATTTCATTGGTTTATATCATTTTAATATTCAAAATGTACATGTCATTTTTAGGTGGTCCAAATTAAAATTTATAATTATGTTTCCTGTTTTTTAATAAAAGTGTGACATATTTCTAAAGTTTACCCTATAATGTTGGAAAAAATCTTCCTTTGGTGATAGAATTTGTCATCCATCATCTCATATTGGTAGCCCTTGAGGAAGCTAGGTTTCTCTAATTTTATTAGTGTAATTAATTTTAAAGAATATGTCTTTAAGAGGAAGAAAACAATTAATTTCACTGCTACCATTTTTATTAATTGATATTTTTTTCAAGTATATATCCAAATATTTCATTAATTCTTTGACTATGATTGAGTGCTCCAATATTGATTCTTCCACCTTGTCTCATACAAGTTCTTCAAATAATCCTTCAAATGTAGATAAAAACTATATTGATGCATCTTCTTTTGTTTTGCAATCATTGCCTTCTTGCTTCATGAAAATACCTAGATCTTCATCATGTTCTATGGATACTTGGGACACTTTATCCTCATCAAGAAATAAATTATATGTGATCTCTTAAAAAAGTTCACTATTGGTGGCTTCTTGTTAAGATTCAGGCAGATTGGAGCAATAACCATTAACAATTATATGCAGATTAAATAACACATAAATAACAATGAAGAATAACACAAAATTTTAACATGGTTCACACAATATGGGCTACATCCACAAAAACTTAGCCACCCAAATGATTTTATTATCCAATGTAAAATAGATTACAATCTCGCCAATCACCACACCACAACATATATCTCAACTGCTTATAACAAGCTTTTTGGATCCTTCTAGAATTAGGGTTGTACAAGGTCATTTTTTCATTTGATGTGTTAATGGAAAAACCTTGACATGTCAGCAAGAAAACCTTGATGTGTTAATGAAAAAAAATTGGTGTGATACCCTGAACCCCATTTCTTGTTACGAGTGTACAATATTTACATGATCAGTCACCACATACCAACAATCCCCCACTTGGAGACTGATCCTGGATGACACTGCTCCACTTGCAGCTCCCACTAGATTGTAGGTCTGGCTAGTTTCTTATGTCCACCATTATCATTCATGAAGTCCAATGGAAACTGATGAGAAAATTAGTTTCTCCTGTGTAACTTCCTTTTTCAACATATCTAAAGGATTCTCACTTGTGTGAATTTTCTCCAACTTCAACCGTCCATCCTCCAAAATTAACCGGATGAAGTGGAATTTGAGTTGTATGTGCTTAGTTTTTGAATGTAGAGCTGAGTTCTCAGCAAGATGAATGGAACTTTGGCTATCAGTGTACAAAGGGCTATCTTCTTTCCGTTGTCCCAATTCCTCCATAAAATGTTGTAACCAAATCATCTCCTTGCTAGCTTCTATAACAACATACTTAGCTTTAGTTGTTGAAAGCACAACAACCTTTTGCAGCTTTGAAATCCAATTGACTGTAGTACCTCCTACAGTAAAAACATACCTTGTAGTACTCCTCATGTTATCAATATCACCCACCAGATAAGAGTCAACATATCCTTTTAGAGCAGAATTTGTTCCTCCAAAACATAGTTTCTTTGAAGTAGTACCTCTCAAATATTGAAGAACCCATTTTATTGCATTCCAATGTTCCATTCTCGGATTGCTCATATACCTGCTCACAACACCCGCTACATGTGCAATATCTTTCTTTGTCCATACCATTGCATACATCAAGCTACCAACTATTGATGTATATGGTATCTTAGACATTTTGTCTTCCTCCTCTTGTGTCTTTGGACACATCTCCTTAGTCAACTTAAAATGACTAGGCAAAGGTGTACTAACTACTTTTGTATTTTGCATGTTAAACCTTTTCAACACCTTCTCTACATACTCACTTTGAGACAAAAATTATTTTATGTTTGTCTTGTCTCATGTGATCCTCATACCAAGGATTTGTTTTTCTACACCCAAATCCTTCATAGCAAATGAATTTTCTAATTTCTGCTTAAGTTCATTAATATGTTGCATGTTAGACCTAGAAAGAAGCATGCCATCAACATAAAGAAACAGGTTAATATAGCTACCATTACCCAATTTCTTAAAATAAACATAATAATCAAAATTACATATTTTGTAACCTTGTTTAGCCATAAAGCTATCAAATTTCAAATACCATTGTAGAGGTGCTTGCTTTAGGCCATACAAACTCTTCTTTAACCTACACACAAATTCCTCCTTACCCTTGACCTCATATCCCTGTGGTTGTTGCATGTATATTTCCTCTTCCAAATCCCCATGGAGAAATGTCGTTTTCACATCTATTTGTTCAAGATGCAAGTCTTCCACAACCACAAGACTTAAAATAGTTCTAATAGAAGCCATCTTTACAACCAGAGAAAATATTTCATCAAAACCTATACCTTTTTTTTGTGCAAAAACTTTTACCACGAGTTTGGCCTTATATCTTTTCTTGCCTCCATCTTCTTCCTTCAACATGTAAACCCATTTATTTGGAAATGCTCTTTTACCTGCAGGTAATTGAACTAAGTCCCAAGTCTAATTTTGCAACAAGGAATCCATTTCCTCTTTCATGCCTAGCTCCCACTGCTTTTTGGTATCTACCTACATTACTTCTTCATAACCTTCAGGTTCACCAGAATCATTTAATAATATAGGATATAACAATGGAGAAAATATTTTTGGAGGTCTAGTTATCCTTGTAGAACATCTAACACTTGCAGGAGTCAGTGGGATAACTTGTTGTTGTTGAGCATCAGGTACCACTAGCATTTTATTTTCTGGAATCTCATCCAACGCCACATATTTCTTTTTGTCCTATTCATGCTTCTTTTTCTATAGTCAATCCTTATACATGACCTTCTCATTGAATATAACATCTCTACTCCTAATGATTTTATGATTTTCATAATCCCATAATCGATAACCAAATTCATCTACTCCATATCCTATGAAGGTACAATTTTAGACTTAGTCTCAACCTTGGCTCTATTTTTAACATCAACATGGACAAAAGCTTCACAACCAAAGGTTTTTAGAAATGAATAGTTTACCTTTTTATCCATTCATGCCTCCTCTGGAATGCCACCATTCAAAGGATTTGAAGGTCCCATGTTTATTAAATAAACAATGGTATATACAACATCTACCCAAAAGTATAAGGGTAGTCCAACATGCAATCTCATGCTCCTTGCACACTCCATAATGATCCTATTCATCCTCTTAGACACACCATTTTATTTTGGGGTTCCAAGAACCATTTTCTGCCTACTGATTCCATTGTATGAATAGTAATTTTCAAAATATTTGCTGCATTACTCACCTCCATTATTAGATCTAAGACACTTCAACTTTTTTTGTATCTCATTCTCAACCAAAGCTTTCCACTTTTTAAAAGTTTCAAATACTTTTGATTTTTGTTTTAGGAAATACAACCATGTTTTCCTAGTTGCATCATCAAAAAAAGCAACATAATAGCAAGAGACATTGAGAGAAGATACCTGAGTTGGTCCCCATACATCTGAATGCACAAGCTCTAATTTCTCACTCTTCTCTTTCCCAGCTTTGAGAAATCAGACTCTTTTTTGTTTTCCATAAACATAATTTTTTCAGAACTCCAAGTCAATCTGATTCAAACCTGGTAGCAACTTTGTGGAGTGAAGAAACTTCATCCCTTTCTCACTCATGTTCCCACGTCTATGGTGCCACAATTTTGTTTTTGTCCCTATAGCAAGTGTTATAACTATCTCAGTAGCAATTGTTTATGTAGCAGCTAAGGTAGAAAAAGTATTACCAGTACACAAATACAATGTGCCTACTTTTTCACCTTTAGCTACTATTAATGCACCTTTAGTGACCTTCTAGTCTTTGTCTAAAAAGGTAACTATGCAGCCTTCACTACCCAGTTGCCCTATAGAGATTAAATTCCTTCTCAGATTTGGAACATGCCTTGCCTCCTATAGCAATCATTCATTTCCATTCTACAAATTTATTTTTATCTTTCCTTTTTCAACAATCTGACAAGATTCATCATCACCCAAATATACCTATCCAAAATCACCTTGAACATAATCTACAAAATATTTCCTATGGGGTGTGGCATGAAATGAAGCCCCTGAATCTATTACCTAGGAATCATTAGCATTATCTAAACACATAATTAAAGCATCCTATAATTTATTACTTGCAACATTAGCTTCCTTACTATCATCATGTTGTCTGTCTCCTTGTTTTCCCTTTCGAGACCAATAATCCTTCTTCAAGTGTCCTAGCTTTTCAAAATGCCAGCAATCCATTCTTCCTCTGGATTTAGATCTACCTTTCTTCGATTTCCATTGTGACTTCCCATGATTTGTTGGGTTTTTTCCTCTCTCCTTTGTTCTTCCCCTGTTCTCTATAGCCAAAGCATTACCCGATGTTGAAGTCTCACATGTGTTTTTTCATCGCATTTCCATGCTAAGGATAACACCAACAACATAATCAAATTTCAATGTATTTGACTAGAGACATAGTTACTTACAGTCATTACCAAGTTATTCCAGCTTTCTAGAAAAGAACATAAAACCAACAGAGCCCACACCTCTTCATCAAAATTCACTTTTAAATAATTTAACTGACGTGTAATCGTATTAAACTCATTTAAATGATCTGTCACAAATCCACCTTCAATCATTTTCAGATTAAACAAACGCTTCTTGAGAAATACCTTATTTGAGGCTGAGGGTTTTCCATATAATTTAGCCAAAGCTTCCATTAGATCCTATGTTGTCTTTTCTTCTATTATATTGAACGCCACAAATGGTGCCAGGCACAACCGAATGGTTCCCAGTGCCTTTCTATCTAGAATATCCCAATCTTCATCGGACATCACAACATCTTTCTTTGCTTTTCCTTGCAATGGCTGCCATAGATCCTTTTGATACAAATAATATTCTATTTGCATCTTTCATAATTGATAATTCTAGTCGTTGAACTTCTCAACCTTGAATTTTCCTTCTTCCATTACTCCCACTCAAATCTAGAGGTTTCCTGTCAATCAACTGAAATGCACACGGCTCTGATACTAGTTGTTAGGATTCAAGCAGATTGGAGAAATAACCATTAACAATTATATGCAGATTAAATAACCTATAAATAACAATGAAGAATAACAAAAAAGAGATCAACACAAAATTTTAATGTGGTTCACCCAATATGGGCTACATCCACAAAAACTCAGCCACCCAAATGATTTTATTATCCAGTGCAAAACATATTACAATCTCATGAATCACCACATCGCAATATACAACCCAACCGCTTATAAAAAGCTTTATGGAACCTTCTAGAATTAGGGTTTTACAAGGTCATTTTTCATTTGATATGTTAATGGAAAAACCTTGAAGTTTGAGTGGGAAAAATCCTTGACGTGTCAGTAGAAAAACCTTGACGTGTTAACGAAAAAAAAATTTGGGGTGATGCCCCGAACCCCATTTCTTGTTATGAGTGTACAATATTTGCATGATTAGTCACCACATACCAACAATCTCCCACTTGGAGATTGATCAAGCTCCACACCAAACAATCTCCCACTTGGAGACTGATCCTAGATGAAACCATTGTACTTGTAGCTCCCACTAGATTATAGGTCTGGATGGTTTCTTATGTCTACCATTATCATTCGTGAAGGCCAACAGAAACTAATGAGAAAATCAATTTCTCCCGTGTAACTTCCTTTGTTGACATATCTGCAGGATTATCACTTGTGTGAATTTTCTCCAACTTCAACTATCCATTGTCCAAAACTGACCGGATGAAGTGGTATTTCAGTTGTATGTGCTTAGTTTTTGAATGTAGAGCTAAGTTCTTATCAAGATGAATGGAACTCTGACTATCAGTGTACAAAGGGCTATCTTCTTTTCATTGTCCCAATTGCTCCAAAAAACATTGTAACTAAATCATCTCCTTGCTAGCTTTCATAGCAACAACATACTCAGCTTCAGTGGTTGAAAGCACAACAACCTTTTGTAGCCTTGAAATCCAACTGACTGCAGTACCTCCTATAGTAAAAAAATACCCTATAGTACTCCTGCTATCAATATCACCCACTAGATCAGAGTCAACATATCCTTTTAGAGCATAATTTATTCCTCCAAAACATAGTTTCTTTGAAGTAGTACCTCTCAAATATTGGAGAACCCATTTTACTACATTTCAATGTTCCATTCTCAGATTGCTCATATACCTGATCACAACTCCCACTACATGTGCAATATATGCCTTGTGCATACCATTGCATACATCAAGCTACCAACTGTTGATGCATATGGTATCTTAGACATTTTTTCTTCCACCTCTTGTGTCTTTGGACACATCTCCTTCGTCAACTTAAAATGACTAGGCAAAGGTGTACTAACTACTTTTGCATTTTGCATGTTAAACCTTTTCAACACCTTCTCTACATACTCACTTTGAGACAAAAATAATTTTTTGTTTGTCTTGTCTCGTGTGATCTTCATACCAAGGATTTAGTTTATTATGCCCAAATCCTTCATAGCAAATGAATTTTCTAATTTTTGCTTAAGTTCATTAATATGCTACATGTTAGACCCGACAACAAGCATTTCATCAATATAAAGCAACATGATAGTATAGTTGTCATTACCCAATTTCTTAAAATAAACACAATAATCAAAATGACATCTTTTGTAACCTTTTTCAGCCATAAAGCTATCAAATTTCAAATACCATTGTAGAGGTGCTTGCTTTAGGCCATACAAACTCTTCTTTAACCTGCACACAAATTCCTCCTTACCCTTGACCTCATATCCCTATTGTTGTTGCATGTATATTTCCTCTTCCAAATCCTCATGGAGAAATTGTGTTTTCACATCTAGTTGTTCAAGATGCAAGTCTTTCATAGCCACAAGACTTAAAATAGCTCTAATAGAAGTCATCTTTATAACCAGAGAAAATATTTCATCAAAATCTATACTTGTTTCTATGCAAAACCTTTTACCAGGAGTTTGGCCTTATATATTTTCTTGCATCCATCTTCTTCCTTCAACCTGTAAACCCATTTATTTGGAAATTCTCTTTTACCTGCAAGCAATTGGACTAAGTCCCAAGTCTTATTTTGCAGCAAGGAATCTATTTCCTCTTTCATGCCTAGCTCCCACTGCTTTTTGGTATCTACCTGCATTGTTTCTTCATAACCTTCAGGTTCACCAGAATCAGTTAATAATAGAATATAACAATGGAGAAATTTTTTCTGGAGGTCTAGTTATCTTGTTAGAATGTCTAACACTTGCAGGAGTCAGTGGGATAACTTGTTGTTGAGCATCAAGTACCACTGGAATTTTATTTTTTGGAATCTCATCCAACACCACATATTCCTTTTTGGCATGTTCGTGGTTCTTTTCTTGCAGTTGATCCTTATACATGACCGTCTCATCCTAATGATTTTATTATTTTCATAATCCCATAACCGATAACCAAATTCATCTACTCCATATCCAATGAAGGTACATTTTTTAGACTTAGCCTCAACCTTGGTTCTATTTTCAATATCGACATGGACAAAAGCTTCACAACCAAAGGTTTTTAGAAATGAATAGTTTACCTTTTTACCCATCCATGCCTCCTCTAGAATTCCACCATTCAAAGGATTTGAAGGTCCCTTGTTTATTAAATAAACTGTGGTATGTATAGCATCTACCCAAAAGTATAAGGGTAGTCTAACGTGCAATCTCATGCTCTTTGCACGCTCCATAATGGTCCTATTCATTCTCTCAGACACGCCATTTTCTTGTGGGGTTCTAGGAACCTTTTTCTGCCTACTGATTCCATTGTATGAACAATAATTTTCAAATTCCTTACTGCAATACTCACCTCCATTATTAGATCTGAGACACTTCAACTTTTTTCCTGTCTCATTCTCAACCAAAGCTTTCCACTTTTTAAAAGTTTCAAATATTTTTTATTTTTGTTTAAGTAAATACACCCATGTTTTCATAGTTGCATCATCAATAAAAGTAACATAATAACAAGAGCCACTGAGAAAAGATACCTGAACTAGTTCCCATACATCTAAATGCACATGCTCTAATTTCTCACTCTTCTTCTCTTTCCCAACTTTGAGAAATCACTCTTTTTTGTTTTCCATAAACAAAATTCTTGATGAACTCTGAGTCAATCTACTTCAAACTTGGTAACAAATTTCTAGAGTGAAGAATCTTCATCCCATTCTCATTCATGTGCCCAAGTCTATGGTGCCACAATTATGTTTCTATCCTTGTAGCAAGTGCTATAACTATCTCAGTAGCAACTATTTTTGTAGAAGCTAAGGTAGAAAAAGTATTAACACCTTTAGTGACCTTCCAGACTTTGTCTGAAAAGGTAACTATGTAGCCTTCACTACCCAGATGTCCTATAGAGATTAAATTCCTTCTCAAATTTGGAACATGCCTTACCTCCTATAGCAACCATTCATTTCCATTTTGCAACTCTATTTTTATCTTTCCTTTTCCAACAATCTGACAAGGTTCATCATCACCCAATTATACCTGTCCAAAATCACCTTGAACATAATATACAAAATATTTCCTATGGGGTGTGGCATGAAATGAAGCCCCTAAATCTATTACTTAGGAATCATTAGCATTATCTAAACATAGAATTAAAGCATCCTGTAATTTATTACTTGCAACATTATCTTCCTTATTGTCATCACGTTATCAGTCTCCCTACTTTCCCTTTTGAGACCAACAATCCTTCTTCAAGCTTCTCGGCCTTCCACAATGCCAACAATCCATTCTTCCCCTGGATTTAGATCTTCCTTTCTCTGACTTCCCTTGTGACTTCCCACAATTTGTTGGTATTTTTCCTCTCTCCTTTGTTCTTCCCCTGTTCTCTACAGTCAAAGCATTACCCGATGTTGAAGTCTCACATGTGCTTTTTCATCGCATTTCCTCACTAAGGATAACACCAACATCATAAAATTTCAATGTATTTGAACCAAAGACAAAGTTACTTACAGTCATTACCAAGTATTCCAGTTGTCTGGAAAAGAACATAAAACCAAGAGAGCCCTCACCTCTTCATCAAAATTCACTTTTACAAAATTTAACTGACTAGTAATCATATTAAACTCATTTAAATGATCCATCAAAAATCCACCTTCAATCATTTTCAAATTAAACAAACGCTTCATGAGAAATACCTTATTTTAGGTTGAGGGTTTTTCATACAATTTAGCCAAAGTTTCTATCAGATCCTCTATTGTCTTTGCTTCTATTATATTGAATGCCACAGATGGTTCCAGGCACAACCGAATGGTTCCTAGTGCCTTTCTATCTAGAATCTCCCAATCTTCATCGAATATCACATCTTTCTTTGCTTTTCCTTGCAATCACTACCATAGGTCCTTTTGATACAAATAATCTTCCATTGGAATCTTCCATAATTGATAATTCTGGCTATTGAACTTCTCAACCTTCAATTTTCCTTCTTTCATTGCTCCCACTCAAATCTAGAGGTTTCTTGTCAATCAACCAAAATACACGCAACTCTGATACCAGTTGTTAGGATTCAGACAGATTGGAGCAATAACCATTCACAATTATATGCAGATTAAATAACCCAAAAATAACAATGAAGAATAACACAAAAGAGATCAACACAAAATTTTAACGTGGTTCACCCAATATGGGCTACATCTACAGAAACTCAGCCACCCAAATTATTTTATTATCCAATGCAAAACATATTACAATCTTGTGGATCACCACATCGCAACATACATCCTAGCCACTTATAACAAGCTTTTTGGAGCCTTCTAGAATTAGGTTTTTACAATGTCATTTTTCATTTGATGTGTTAACAGAAAAACCTTGACATGTCAGTGGGAAAAAAAATCCTTGACGTGTCAGCCAGAAAATGTTGGCATGTTAATGAAAAAAAAATTCGAGGTGATGCTCTGAACCCCATTTCTTGTTACGAGTGTACAGTAGTTGCATGATCAGTTGCCACATACCAACACTTCTCCCATTATTTTTTTTGCATTCTCCTTTCAAATATTTGTTTTTCCATATGTGCTTGATTGCATGGATCATTAAACATATTTACCTCATTAGAACAAACTAGTGCATTTTGATTATATCCTATCATAGAGTTTTCATCAAGATCATCTCGAAGATGTTAAAGATTACTCAAGAATCTTTGATAATTTTACTTAGAACTTTTCAAAAGGTCCATCATGTGATACAACTCTAGATAATTCTAAGCATCATGATTACTTATCTCATAGAAATAACAAATATTGGTGTGTTTTCCCTTTGATGCTACCCCTAAAACTATCTTTTCACGTTACCATATTAATCACCAATTTCTATGATAAAATTTTTGTGGGACTTGGAACAATGGTCTAACAATATTTTTTCTAATTTAAGTAGTAGCAACTATTTCATCTTTGAGTTTGTGCTTCTTCTAGCTCATCAATTTTATCTTATATGAGAAAGAATGTTATTTTTTAAGGAAGAACGTTGATGAAGAAAATCAAGCAAATCTATAGAGAAAGAAAGAATTATTGATTGTTATAAAAAAAAATTAGTTGAATCATGCCACAAAATCCCTCACATGTTGACAATAAATTTTTTTTTTACATTTGTAAGTTGAATAAATAGAACATGACCATCTTTTGCTAGTTTGAGTCATAAAAGGAATTTAGTGTGCATAGTATACTAGTTAGTGATGAAACCTATAGTGAGGTGATGAAACCAATTTGTTGTTTCTCCAATGCAAAATTTCACCAAAAATTCTAATTGCAACATCTTCCTAAGAAACCCCCAATATGCTACAAGTGGTAGTAAATGGTAAAATATACTCATCAAAATGTTACATTCTATCATTATGAAAATTTTAAAAAGAATCTTAATCTTGGTGAGAAATCATAGTGAACTACAAGTACTAAAAGATTAATGATGGCTCCAAATGGAAATGAAAGTGTATGTAGATTGTTACCATTGTGTCATTAGTGATTTCTTGAAGTGGTTCCTTATTTTTATCTAATTTTTTGGGGTTTAGATTTCTTTAAAAAATTAATAATCTATTGGATCTTTAGGTTATATAATGCCTTCATAGATCCATGAAGCCAGATTACTTGTAAAGAGTAATTTCTAGGTATATTCACTTGAGTAATTGAAAATATATGATTTTTAATATATGTGTCACTATGATACTCTAATACATGAAAGGAAGAAAGGTACATGGAAATGCTTCCTAAACTAATCTTCATAGGCGAGTGTTGTACAAATTTTAATCTTTTTAATGATTACATAAAGAATAAACACATATTAAAAAATGAAAAATATATCATAACAAGTTGTATGTTGGAAAAATAATTTTGGGAGAAAAATCCACATTTCAAATTGTCCAATGTATTATTCAGTAATATTAACATGGTTATAATACACTTGTAGAGAAATCTTTCATAGTAGTTTCACCATCATATAATTCTAGAGTGTTTTTGGTAGCATAATAGTACTTACAAATTAATCATCTTTCACTCTATCTCCAAGCACCAACTTATAGGTAGTTTATAAACCACAAACCATAAGTGTTTTACCAAAATTGAGTGCTAAAACCATGAACCAAATTGGCACAAATTTCAATACACAATCTGTCTGTGCAACACTTTTGGATTATGAAATCATCCCTTAGTCTTCTCACATGGATGAGATCCTAACATGGTAAATGCTTTGTCATAACTCACAGTGCTAGCCCACATGTTAAGACACTTAAACTAGCTTGAGTGATAAGACACCCTAATTAATCAATCTTGCACACTAAATCAACTTGAGTGAAGGAGTGGTAATGTTATTTCAACATTTAATTTAGGTCATAGAACATAGAACCACCAAAAATGGCAAGCCCAACATATTGTTCAAGGAAATTTCCTCTAAAAGGGAGCATGTAAGTCACAGTCAAAGCTTCCACTTGTCATGTCATTACACCTCCTCGTAATAAAAGCTCAACTATGATACATAGAGTAGCACCAAGGCGCCACGTGTATATGTCTCTGCTCTAATAATGCCACTTGTCATCCCAGTGCACCTTCCCACAACAAATTTTAAGCATGATGATAGAGAGAGAGTGCAGACACCACATTCTCCTAAATCAAGTCAACAAAAAACTTGTGAGATTTAACACAAAAATTAGTTGTCTTGTCTATCTGCCGCTACACATCATGAAAAGGGCTCAGACATGACTCTACGGAAAGCACCCGGGAGCCACGTACCTCAAACCTAGTGTAAGATATTCCACTTGTTATTCCAACACACCTTTTTGCAGTAGAGGCTCAATCATAGCGTAAAGATGAGCGAAAGGGCGTCACATGGACCGAGAGTCAATTACTAGTCTTTGAATTATTTTATTTTACACCAACTAGTAGTGCATAATATCGTCTCACGCCTAGATTGAGCCAAGCCTTTGATGAAGCACAAGATTTCAAACTTGTTTCTTAGGCAATGCTCCCCTGCAACCAACTCTAGCAGTCCCCCCCCCCCCGCCACAGATATTTATCGCATGAATCCACATGCGTTAACTATTAAGCCCTTTAAGAAAAGGGATAAGACTATTTCTTAGGAACCTCATCTGTATCAATATTTTCTAATTTATCTACTTTAGAGTTGGCTTCTTTGTATGTGTGTTTCACCATATAGCATTCAAACTTTCCCAACAAATCAATAGCTCTCCACCAACCCTTGCAAATTCCAATTTGAAATCTTGCCTATCTTGAGAGAACTTATCACCAAAGATGAATCACCTTCCACTTTGATGCTTCTGAGTCTAAGTTCCTAGCAGAGTTGAAGCCCCTATAGCACTACCTATAGTTATGCTAAATTATTCATCCCATCTGGAAGAGGGACCGAAATTTCCCCTACAATATCCCCTTCCCAATTACAAATTATGCAACCTACACCCAACCTTCCTGGATTCCCTCTTGATGTCCCACCAAAGTTCAGTTTCTCCCATGATTGAGTAGGAGGCCTCCAAACTACATTGGCATGAGGTTCTTGTTGTCTCATTTCCCCCTGACTGTCAAATTCTAGGATATTGAGACCAAACCACTCAAGTCTCAATTTCACATCCCATTCCATGAATTCCAATTTTTGAGGATTTATTCTTGAAATCCTATTGTTCACAACCTCATCTATGGTTGCTTCCACCTTATTTTCAAAAGATGATATGTGTTCATTTCCTTTCCATGATTCTCCTATTCCATTCTTTTTCAAATCTCCCATATCAGAATAGATGGGATAATTATCCATACACACGAATACATAACTTTCCTTTTTAACAAGGGTCATGATTTGAAAAGGGATAAAATATCATTCGAAAGGGTACCTACCCAACCCATTTTTGCACATAGCTACTTCCAACACCTTTGAGTATAGGGGAAACCAAAAAATAGGTGATTTTCTTCTTCCTCACTTGACTTGCACATTACACACCATGATGGGCCATAATATCCCATTCTTCTAAACCTATCTACCATTAAAATCCTTCCTTAGATTGCAGTCCAACAAAAGGCCCTAACTTTCTGAAGGAATCTATTGTCCCAACATAATTTCCATGGGACTGAGGTCCTCCCATCCTACTTCCCAAATATCAAGAAACCATCCTTAGTGTTCTTAATGCAGCCATGGTCAGAGGGTCCTCAAAGAGAACAATTTGGACCATGCAGCAAGAGTCACACAATGGAAGCAACACAGAAAATGGAAGCAAATACCAATTCAAACATTCTTATTATTAGAAAATTCAAGTACAACTGGTCGACAACATCTGGGCTTACAGATTTGTCTCATAGGCCTGATTACAACATGCTCAATATACCATCTTCCCACATGCTCCTTAATGCGAGTGAAAATCCTACAGGACAGATTTTTCTTTCTCTAATCTCTAACTCTACTTTCCCACTTCCCTCAAATGATCAATGGTAATTCTTTATATACATTCATAGATCCAAAAAAATTTATGTCGGCCTCAAAGATTATTACAATTTCTGGTTAAAGAAAATGTAATGTGTGTGTGCATATGTCGGCCTCAAATTTGAATTTCTCCTCGGTGAATGCACAAAATGAAGTGTGGACCTAAATCAAGGTTGGGTACACTCCATAAAACAATTTGATTCATACCATTAAGATCCACAAGATACGAAAAAAAATCCACAAGCGATCAAACTAGCCATTAGATAATAACATTATTTCGGTGTCGGTTCAAGAAACTGCCACATAATCCAAAAGTGATAACTTGCCAGAAAATGAACCAATAGCGCTCAAATTTTGGGATAAGGAAAGTGAGCATGATGGAGAAGTAAATATAGATCCATGAGGTCTGGTGAGTAAACATGAAGAACTACCGGATCCACCAACTTGAACTGAACATAAACTGAAACAAAGACAAATTGGAATAAAAATACTTTTGGGTGATGCAAGATTGCCACGACCCAAGGATGCTCCTGCATCAAACACCCCTAGTGAGAAAATATGTTCCATGAGAGGAACTCATGAACACCGAACTGGGTTCGGGATATATATCCCATGCTCATTCTTGATCCAAATGTCTTCTCTATTTGTACTTCTCTTCCTCCTAACCTCCCTTCTTTCCTCTGTCAGATCCTGCAACTTCTTCTCTTTATCTTCCTTTCCTTACCTCATACCTGCACATGGTAGTAAGGGACTTTTACCACCAATCACCTTCTCCCACCCATCTGATCTATCTCTTCTACAAGACTTCACCTTATCTGGTATCTTGTTTGCAACCCAAGTTTTTTGTTGCACAACTCTTCCATTACACTCTTCTGGTTCCACCTCTCTTCCAGATTTAGCCACTAGATTTTTCTTCAAGCCCGTGCCATCTTTCAATACAACCTCTTCATCTCGATTCTCAACTCTGTAACTCTTCACAAGACTCAAGTTCCTCACTTCCTCCTCCTTATTCGCCAAAGTAAACTTTTGTCCATTCTTCTCTACCGTAATCAGACTTATTCTGCAATCATATATGGCTCCTCTATCAAACTGCCAGGGTCTACCCAACAAAACATGACAAGAACTCATAGAAAAAACATCACACAAAACTTTATCTCTAAAGGGGCCAATATTAAAGTTCACCCAACACTGCTCTTTCACCTCCTTTACATGATCATCTTGTAACCAACTTATCCTATAAGGACAAGGATGTGGAATCCTATTCAAACCAAGCTTCTCCACCATCTCCTTAGATACCAAGTTATCAATGCTTCCAATATCCACAATAACCTTACAACACTTACCTCCTGATTTGCACATAGTCCAAAAAAGATTCTTCCTCTATGAAGTGTCAACCTCTACCCTGCTCTGCCTCATCAAGATTCTCCTAAGCATTAGAGATTCTCCCTACTCTAGTTCTATCCCTTCTTCAACTACCTGCTCTTCATGTGCCATGCAATTCTTTTTACCAATTCCTTTACTTGATCCCTCAAGACACTCAAAAGATCGATGTCCAATTTCTCCACACTTGAAACATTTTCCCACGAACTCTCTGCTACCATTTCCTCACCTTTGTACCCTCTGTTTCAATTCTATACTCCACTTATATCTTGATTCTTCTTCACCTGTTTGCTTCTCCCTACTATTGTTTATCTGCTTTTATCTCCCTCTGGGATTATTCTATTGTCTTTTCTTCATTTTTTCTTCTGCCTTCAGAGCATATTGGTAGGCATCTTCAACTATAGAAATCCTCAACATACTCATCTCGTCCTGAATGTTAAATCTAAGGCCATTTACATACCTCGCCACCTTCTCCCTAGTCATCTCTCGATACCCAGATCTAATTGTCATCTTGTAAAATTCCTCAGTGTACTCTTTCACACTCATGCCCTTCTGCTTCAGGTTCTGCAACTTTTTGAACAATTCCAACTCATAGTCTTCTAGAATAAACTTATCCTTCAACATTACAACCATTTATCTCAACCAAGTGATCCTTGTTTTACCATTCTCCACTCTGTCCTTTTGCAATTCTTTCCACCATAAAGCAGTGTGTCCTTTCAACTTATTTTCTGCCAGGGCATGTGCAGGATCATGATGGGCCAAAAAGTGGCAATATGATGGGTATGTGGCTAACAACTATTTTTTTACCCAAAATTGATGAAACAAAAAGGGTTTTTAAAGGAGATTCTCATATTTCCACTGATATAAATTATTCTTTACTTTGAATTTAATAAGTAATTATTATTCATTTTCTATTCAAATTATGACTAAAGTCTTGATTGATAGGTTGATTGAAAAACATCTATAGCTTTCAAACGGTATCACATTTTTTGAATCCAAAACATGTGTCACATTTTATGCTTCACACTATATAGGATTAAAAAGAAAAATTGAATTTCATGAAGTTTTGACCAAATTAAGGTGGTCGGACATACAAGTTTTATATTTTTTAAAAGTTGTAATAAAAATTCATAATTAATTCTTTACATGGAAAAAAATTACAAAAAAATATGAATCACATCGGGCATGAGTCCTCTACTTATATATAAAATATTATAAAAAAATATTATCATTTTATTGTGGTTAGGTGGTCGGACAAACACCTACTTCTTATTTTTTCCCTAAAATTGAAGTACCCACATTGAAATTTCAAATTTTCACCAAATAGATTTGTTTTTAAAACAAACCTAGTAGTTTAGAAACTACATTCAATTTTCTATAGATTTTATTCTTACATATTTTTGAAATAATAAAGATAACTTATTCAAATTTTTATGTCAAGTTGCCTAACTCTGATTTTTCTAAATTTTTTGCCACTTAAGGGCCTATTTTTTCCATGATGATCATGCACATACCCGCCAATCTAACCCTTAATGGGTCCCTAATATCCTCAAGCTCAAAACAGTCTTCCAACTCCCCTATCCAGCCTATCAAGTCTTTTGGATTCAATGTACCAGAGAAGTTAGTAACTTCCACCCTATATCTTTTACTTACTTGTGCCACTGCTCTCAACAATCTCTCTTCTCTCTCATCTGTCAGCCCTTCAACCTCTTCAGTCTCAAGTTCTTCTATAGCTTCCTCATATTCATCTTCCAATTCAAGGTTTCTCCTCAAGGTTGTGCAAGAGGTTGGTGTTGGGAAGATGGATACAAATCAACAATTGGTTGTCTAGGATAAACATGAATTTTCTATTGGAGCTATGAAGAGTGGTGGAGGTGGATCCCCATTGCCCCTAAAAGAAGGTACAAAAGTTGGAAAGAGCTCTTTGTCCTCTTCTCACTTGGGTATTTAGCAAAAGGAACCGAAGAAAGGGGTTGGTGAGAAGACTTCCAAGCTGGGCAGGAAAAAGGATATGGATAAGATTAAATTAACTGGGGAAACTTTGGTGGAGTCAGGGTCAGTCAAGACTCTTGATTCACATTTTTCATGCCCCTAGAAATGATTTTTCTCTCATGTAATGTAAGGGGCTTGAATAGTGGCCCTCAACAAAAAGATGTTCATGATTTGGTTAGGAATCATTCTCTGGATGTTCTTTTTCTTCAAGAGACTAAATTATTTGTGGATAATATGTTGGACATGGTACCTAGGTTGTGGAAATATGGTGAATGCCAATGTGTGGGGGCTCTTGGTGCTTCCAGGGGGGGTGGCTTTCTTTTGGAACCCTTGAAATATTTTCCCTTTCTGGTGGATGTCCTCTAGATCCTCTATGTCCCTGGTTACCTCTTGTTGTGAGACTGGTGAGTGTATTTTCCTCTCTAATGTGTATGTTCCTGTTGAGTTTCAGGGTAAACAACTTCTATGGTCCCATCTTCGTTTTGTTCATAGCTTAGCTCCTTTCCATCTGTGGGTTATGGTTGGCAATTTTAATGCTATAGTGGAGTTGTCTGAGAAAAGAGGTGGAATTGCTAGGTTGGAGCCTTCTGCTTTGTTACTTAGGGATAGCATTTCAGATTTAAATCTTATTGATATTCAAACTAGTAATGGTCATTTCACCTGGAATAATAGTAGAATTGGTGAGAGTTCTGTTGCTGAGAGGCTTGACTAATTCTTGGTTTCCTGTTATTGGGTTGGAGACTTGTGGTCTACTAGATCTGAAATTCTTGACTGGAGAGGTTATGATCATTGGCCTATTAAGCTTAGTATTATTTTTTCTTGGGCTTCTGAGGATCTTCTGAGGGAGGAGGCTAGGAATTTGAAAGTGGTTGAGGAATTTGAATTGCAGGAATAGATCTATTGGAAGTAAAACACCCAGGTTGAATGGCTATAGGAAGGTGATAAAAACACTACCTTCTTCTTCAATTCTGTGAAGGACATGAGGCATGGTAATTCCATTTCTGTTTTGGTGAATGATAGGGGGAATTTCTTGCCTCGCATCAGGAAGCACCTACTGAGGCATCTGATGAAAGAGATCTCTCTTGATGAGTTGGAGGGGATTGTGTTTCAGATGAAGAGGGGTAAAGCTCCTAGCCTCAATGGTTTCCCAATTGAGTTTTTTCAAGAATTCTGGGATATCATAAAGTTGGATCTTTTGGTGGTTGTCCATAAATCCCAAAGGAATAAGAAAATGCTTAGTGCTTTGAATTCCACCTTCCTTGCTCTCATCCAAAGTGTGAAGGGGTTGATAGGTTATCTTAGTTTTGACCTATCTCTCTTTGCAATGTGGCATATAAAATCATTTCGAAGTTAATGGCTGAAAGGTTGAAGAAGTGGCTTAAAGTGTTGATTTCAGAGGAACAAAGTGGATTTGTGGTGGGTCAAAAAATTATTGACGGGGTTGTTATTGCTATGGAGACCATCCACTCCATGGACAACTCTGATGAGAAGGCAATGTTCATTAATCTGGATATGGCTAAGGCTTATGAAAGGGTTAGATGGTCTTTCCTATGGAAGATCCTTGTTTCTTTTGGTTTCGGTGAGGAGTGGATCTGATGGGCCATGAGCTGTGTCACATTTGTTTCCTTCTCGGTTTGATAAATGGAGATCATTATGAACTTTTTGGTGCCTCTAGGGGTTTGTTCCAAGGGGATCCTCTTTCTCTATATCTTTTTCTGCTTCTTGTGGAAGGTATTAGATTTTTGTTGAAAATAAATGTGGAGCTTGACATCATTCAGGGTTGGCGTTGGGGTTGAGATTTGCCTCCGCAATCCCATTTGTTGTTTCTTGATGATACTGCCTTGATGGGGATGGCTACAGTTAGAGAAGCTACTAATTTGAGGTAGTTGTTGGAAATTTATCTTGTTGCTTCAGGGCAATTGATTAATGAGGAGAAATCATCCATCTTCTTCTTTAATACGTTGACCCCTATACAAAGAAGAATTGCTGATATCTTGAGGTTTCAGATAGGGGTTCTCCCTTTGACATATCGGGGTATCCCAATTTCTGTTCACCGACTTCCTAAGGGTTCTGGGTAGAATATTATTGATAAGCTCCATGAAAAATTTAATCATTGGACCCATAGATGTTTGTCTTTTTTGGGGTGGGTTCAACTTCTCAATTCGGTGGTGCAGGCTCTCCCTACCTATAGATGTATGCTTCATGTGGCTCTGATGGGTTTTCTTAGGGAGTTGGATTCTCTTGAAAGGCAGTTCTTATGGGCTAGAAGTTTGTCATCTTTGAAGTGGAGCCTGGTCAGGTGGGATGTTGTGTGTAGCCCAAAGCAATTTGGGGGTCTTGGTATTTGGCAGTCTGCATTGTCCAGAGTGGTTGTGGCTGCTAAGCTATTCTGGAGATGGTGTGTGGAGCAAGATTAGTTGTGGGCTAGGATTTTATCTCATAAGTATTTCTCAGGGATTCCTCAACATGATCTCCCTCGTTACCCTCTTGAGGGGAAAGGATCGATGATTTGGAATACTCTTAAGAAGGGTGCAAATCTCATCAAGGATAGTTTATTTTGGATTTGTAGATGGGGCACTGAAGCTCTTTTTTGGTCAGATTTTTGGGATGACTTCCCTCCACTTACTTCTCAGTTCCCCAACCCGCTTCCTTTGTGCTAGATATTTCTTGTGGCTGGGTGGTCTAGGGTGAGTGACTTCAAGTCAGTCTCTTCTTTTAGTCAATTGGAGGTGGCTCATTGGAAGGATCCCACAGAGTGGCCGGATTTGGACCTGGGGAGGAATGTGCTGAGCTTCACAAGATTCTTTGTAGTAGGAGTTGTAGTTCTCTTTTGGAAGAGGATATTCTTGCTTGGACCCATAATCCTAAGGGGGTTTATTTTGTTGCTTCTGGTTATCAGGTGTTATTGGCTCAAAAGATGAATGGGGCAAAGGTTCATTGGTGGAAAAGGGTGTGGAATAAGCTCTCATGGCCAAAATTCAACTACTTTGTTTGGACTTTGGCATGGAATAGGTGCTTGACCTAGGATAACATTTGTGAAAGGGGATTCCAGGGACCTTTGGTTTGTGTTTTGTGTGGGAGAGAGGAAGAAGATTCTTCGTATTTGTTCTTCCAGTGCTCCTTTGTTGTGCAACTTTGGCATTGGTGGTGGGAGGTGTGGAAGCTTCCTTGTATTCATTCCTACTCTTTAGTTGAATTCTGGGATAGTTTGGGAAAACCTCCTTCTATGGCCTCTTTTTTGCAGGATGTTTGGTATGCGAGCTCTACTTTTTTGCTTTGGCAGATATGGCTGGAGCAACATCGCTAGATCTTTCGTAATCAGAAGTTAGTGGGTCAGAAAGTGTGGTTTCGTATGTTAGGAATGGTGTAGGAGTCGGTTGTGGCTAAGAGTGATGTGGTTTTCCCCTTGGAGAGAGGTGATGCTGAGTTGGTGGCCAGATTGGGTGTTCAGGAAATTCATCCCTCTTTTTTAGCTCCAAGAACTGTAGGCTTGGGAAAAAGAGAGTTCAATGGGTTGGTACGTGGTTACCTCCTCCAAATGGCTTCTTAAAGATCAATACAAATGGATCTTCTAGGGGAAATTCTGGGCTTGCTGGGATTGGTGGGGTTGGCAGGGACTCAGCTGGGTCGGTAATTTTTCTATTCTCTATACATGAGGGGATGAAGACTGATAACTTCATGGAGGGGCTATCGATTCTTTATGCTATTGAGAGGGCCCTTGCTTTGGGATGGTGAAAGGTTATATGTGAAGTTGATCCACATATTTTGATTAATCTGTTGAATGAGTAGAAGATATCTGATATAAATTAGTAGTTGGCTTTGGTGGTTCAACAGATTCTTCAGGTTAGTTCTCAGATGGAGGCGACATCCTTTGTTCACATCCCAAGGGAGTGGAATCGTGATGCCGACTGCTTGGACAAATGGGCCTCTGAGCATGATAGTGGTTGGAAGGTTGAGGATTGGGATCGGGTTACCCCTGAGTTGCGTTAGGATGTGGATCGGTTCTTTGAGGAGGATAGGATGATACATGGGGATAGTTGATGTTGTTTTTGTGCTACGGGGTTGTTCTTTGTTTTTTGGGCTGGGTCCCTTGGTTATTATTGTAATGATGTTTTCTAATTTCCAATAAAGGTTTTACCCTTTCTTTAAAAATAAAATAAAAATCTTAATTGCTTGATCTATCCTTTTTTTTCATTATTTTTTCTTAATTTTATTTTATATGGTATTGATTTATTTTATTAAGATGAATGTCATTAAGTATAATTTTTATTTTTTATTTATGTATTTATTATTTTTTATTCTTTTAAAAAATTGAATGTTGTTTGATATTTGATTTGCATGATTTAATTCTTGATTTTGTAATTTTTTTCTTTTATTTATACATATATTAATTTAAATTGTTAGATTAAATATTCTAACTATTTATCAATAATAAAAATTATCAATATTATTAATATTTTTTTTACAGAATATTTAATAAGTGAGATAATATTATTAAAATATAGTAGATATTGCGATTTCATTATTAACATTTTTTTAAATATATAGTGATTTAATTAAAGGTTTTACATCACTCAAAAGAAAGTTCTTATTTTTCTAGTATATTTTTATATTTTTTTCAAATTTTATTATTTAGAAAGATCCATTACAAAATAATTTATATTAAATAAATTTATCATAATTATCTAAATCTAACATTTAATATCTCACTATTCAATCCATGATCAAGGATAAATATTAGAGTCAATACGTAAGCTAGAGATGGACAAAGATTGTGTTGAAAAAATATTGTCATGGATGTCAAAGGTGTCTTGGGAATAACAGTGGTCCCAAATAAAATCAATTTCAATCACCCCTTTGGAGTGTTGATGCTAATTTAATGAATAAATAAATGGTTTATTACTTATGAGGCTGGCCCCCTCTTGGGTCGCCTCATGTTTGGGGAAATAAAATTAATTTATAAATTTTTATGGGGTTCTCAAATTTGGGTCGACCCCCTCCCCTAGAAGAGTGTTGTAACGCCCCACAACACAAACCCTAAAGGACAACTTAACCACTAACAATTATAGCACATTTTTTTTAAAGTAAAACTAATATGAAATGTAAGTTAACATACAACACTTATAATGAAACTATACATACACATCATCTAACTAGTCCTCTAGGGTAACATGACTACATTACTTGCGAACATTCCTAACATGACTCAATTCCATAACAATGGATATCTACTTGTTACCTGATTTTTAGCCTTTAGCTGAAATCAGGTAACTTAGTGTTTGTTCTTTTTGTGTTGTTTAAACATTGAAATGATAAACCATAAAAATGCTAGTTTAGTATGCATGAAAGAGTGATTGTCAAATAAAGTAGATTACATTTTGTCATTTCAATGTTACAATTACAAAAAATGAGAAAGAGAATCATAGATATACAAATGTAATCTTTTATTGATAATCCTGAAATGTACATGTCCCTCACAAGCCAAGGGACTAACTCTCTTATTCAATGAACATATGAAGTAATTCATACATGAATCAGTGAAAGAAAGAAATAATGTGCATATAAGAATGGAACCAGTCATTTCCTAAGAATGACTGGTTGCGGGTTGCCCAAATAATCTCTGCTACTACCCTGAGTTGCTTGTGTCCTCCCCAGCTCCATAGTGCTCCTCACCTTGCATCTGAAAAAAACATGATGTTAGAGTGAAGCTCTAAGCAATGAAAGATTCAATCCTTACATACACACCTACCTATGCATGTATAAAATGATCCATAATTTCACTAAACAAGCATGCATACCTTGGATGTATTGGAAAACAATGAAGTCATCAAACACATCCAACATATGCATTTATTTTCTAACTGTTTGTTTCATGTGTAGATTTAGGACAAGTCTAGTTATTGATATGATTCATATCAAATACAACATGTGGGGTAAATGTGGCTCCCACAAGGGTAGAGCTCAACATGCTTTGAAAGAAAAGGAAATTGAGCAACTTGATGAAATATTTATCTATTATCAATGCATTAAATCAATATGGAATCACACTAGTTGATCAACTTTCATTATCAGATTCAAAAGATGCAACATATTGTGCTGATATTTCCTTCAATCTTCTTAAGAAGATCCATGATCTGTTTATAAAGGAAGTGACTTCATAGATGCATCAAGTTTAATTATGCATCTTCTAAACAATGAGGAAGCATTTCAAGTTGTTGTCAAGCCCCTCTCACCATAACCCTATGGGGCAGTCACATATCACATAGGAAGGTGAGCTGTTAGGTCACCCACATATGTGACAGGTGGTTGTCCAATAAAGTTAGAATGAGGGGACTATGTGTATTTATCACACATAATAGAGGAAAGAGAAATGGTTGAATCAAGGTCATGATACAAGTATAAGGAAAACACCTTTGCAGGAGCCTACAAGGTTGACAAGCATGGGAAGGTATTAAAAAAAAAGCATAACTGTCATCATGGAAAAGAAACATGGCCATCTAATTTGCTGCCCTCATGAGTTAGATGAATGAAAGTTATATGTTGTCCTTGAGATTGAGAACATGATAGGCTTGAAAGCATTCCAAGCATGTCAACAGGACAAAAACTAAAAAACAAAATCTGAAGTTGCACAAGGTTGAATTCAAGGCCTTCTCAATCAAACATTAGACAAACAAGCTGCCATATCACATTCAATGTATGATGTTTGAAGGAAAAGCACAAAAGGAAAAGACATTCAAGAAACATCAACTCTAGTTGACATAGATATGTGCATATCATGAATATGTCATTACAAGAATTTATGGCAACAATAAAGCCCACATATGATGTGATCAAGATACAATTGCTATGCCATAACACAAGGGTCTGCTATTCTCTAAGCATATTACAAAGAATGATTGAGCAAGTTGCCAAATGGTTGCCTCTGGAAATGATGCCTCTAAGCATATTAAAAAGAAATTAATAAGCATGATCATCAGAGGACATGAAATACAATCCATTCACAACAAGTTCAGAGTGTAAGTAAGGAGCAGTCCCAGATCCAATCAATGAATAGTAGCAACCATTACTTCTAATGGGAAAATCATGTGCATTGAAATACATAGTTGTGCTTCAAGGTAAGTCATCAATTAATGAGTAATTTAGTCACCATTTTGATGCAAGAAAAGGAAGCATATGCTCTGCTTTGAAAAACTCTTTGACCTTCATAGTGATAGAAGGAAATTGTACATTTTAAAGAGATGTTGATAACGAATCAGTATTGTTGGTTTGTATTGGATGTATGGTCTATGCCTCATAACCTTGTATGAGGGTTGGAGCAACAATTTAATCCATAAGCACATGAAGTATCATTGTTAACTTATGCATTAGTAATCATGCTTTCAGCAGTAAAGTGATTGATGAGCAAATATAAATCAAGACAGTGCTATTAAAGCATCATTAAAGGACAGTGACATTGTACCAACATAATGCTCCCTATGTGATCTCATATAAGGGTTTTTCTCAACAATCCAATGATCTCATGAATAAGAACAACAACAATGCATGCTGACCTCATGCTACATAACATCAATATGCAATGCAAGTATATGGCAGTCTTGTCTAAAGGAAAAGTGAGAAAGTGCATGATCATGGAAATGAGTTCCACTATATTGTGCATTACAAGTAAGAAAAAGAAGCTTCGGCCTTCAAACTCTGTCATTATTGAAGTATAGGATGACAAATTATAGATGGAATAAGCATGGGATATGGAAGCACTGGTAATAGAAAGTCAGGCCTCAAATTTGCACTGAGAGTGCAAGTTGCTGAAGTCTGAGAAATCAGTAAAACCATGCAATGATAATTCAAATGGAATTTCATTCATACCTTATCTATCTCAAATAGCCAACAATGGAAACATGAATATTTTGGTAGTCACATGACATGTCATGAAAAATATATGGTGGATCACAATGAGGAAGGACTAGGTCCATATGCCATAGAGCATATTGTAAGGGACTATACAGTCTTATAGGGACAGACATTTGTCACTGGTTGAGTGAATATGTGAAACCCGGATACAAGACTTTAGGGGAACTTATTTTTATCTTATGTTCCTGAATAAAGCATGTGTCTTAAACATTCAAGTCTGAAGGACAACAAGCAAAGGAGTTTGATTTGTCAAATGTCACTTTTCAAAAGGCTTGAGATACATTATGAATGGTATGTTTATCAATATCAACAGATTAGTCTTGAAACAATGTGTATGACATGTGTGAGTAAATGTGCAATGACATTTCCTCATTTTTTTTGCAACAAAATCTGAAGTTTTTGAAAAAATACCCATTTGGGTTCATCATAAATCTATGAAGGAAATGGCAATATGGAAAGCTTTCTACAGGAATTCCAAAAATGAAAGGTCATTCATGTGTCATGACAGGCCATGGTAAGAAATTGGTTTTTCCTGCAAATGTGGAAAACCCACTTGGGGTTTCAACAAATAGTGCAAACATTGTTTATATTCTACAGATAAAGTGAAAGAATTTGCAAAAATAATCATTTTTTTTGCAACAAATCTGAGATCTGTAAGGAAATCTTGTAACCCACTTGGGTTTTTTACAAAAAAGTTGCAGATTTATCGAATGTACATGCTACAGGAAATCCAAGCAGGGGTTTTTTCTCAAAATGCAAAAATAAAGCAAAAAACCACAATTGCAAGAAGACCTAGTTTGCATAATGGAAGTCGAGCCACATTTGGTTCTTTCTTTTCCTATATTCTAGAAACCCATCTGGGTTATCAATATTTGTCTATTTTTGTGAAGTACAAGGAGGAAAACAAAAGAATGCATGAGGGTTAAGAGAGAAATGAGCATAAACATTTTTTTCTCTATTCATGGCCATGACTAGTGAGTCTTTTCCTTTAGGAAATCAACAAAAACTATGCAAGGAGGTGTTGTTATTAAAAAATACAAGGAGGAGAAAAAAAAAATTGTTATTATCTTTGAAAAATGAAGAGCTCGAATGACTTTTTGCTGCTCAAAAAACAACAATGGAGTGGTCGACTGAACTTACCTGGAGTTTTTCTCATACAACATCTTCAATTTGTAAGTTTTGTTGCTCAAAAGCTTCATTAACTTCTCATGGCGGCTGCTAACAAGTAAAACAACAAACAAGTGAATGAAGAAAGTCCATCAAAATGCTACTGGCCACGGCCTGTGAGTCAAAAAATAGCCTTCAAGTTCAAAAAATGCAGGTTTATGCCAACTAAACACAAATACCTGAGTTCCCATGGTGTTTTTTATGCAAAAAATGTCAAAAGCCGACTAAAAACTAGTGTCAATGCCAGTTTCCTGTGTTTTCCAAACCCTCATGGCGGCGAAGCAACATTTTCCCAACTTCCTCGAAGACCAAATGATGATGTTTTTTCATCATTTTTGGTATTATCATTAGGGTTTGACCTCCTTTCATTTCGATGGGATTTTTATCCCTTGCTTTTAAAAAATCAAACACATGTGAAATATGATGGGGCTGAAACCTATGTTTCTCCTTAGGCATTCTATGCCTTAGAAACTTTCCAAATTTTTAAAACCTTGCCAAGTCTTCATGCTATGTTACATGCTATCATTTAGGTATTTTATGCCTTGGGGGTTTTCCCTTTATTTTTACTCATTGCTAGGTGGTTTTCAAACAAGCAACAATGAAGTGTGCAATACAATGATGTTTTCCATGTGACCCTTGTGTGATACCTTATATTTTCCCAATGAAATGCAAATTGAAATATGCTTTCCAAGAGACTTGGAGGTCAGCCATATTGGCTAAGTGCTATATATATGACATGTGTGGGTAGAATGTAGAATATGGTGAGTTGGTGGTCAATGCCTTGGAGACTTTTATAATCTTTTAGCCATATCATTATATGTTCACATTGGTTTTCAATCTTTTGAAATATCATGTAAGTGATTTGAAAATCACTTTTAGTTGCTTCAAATGCAAATGAAATGCATTTTAATGGTGGGGCCCTTTGATTTGTGCTTAATTGTAAAGTGATCTGTTAAGTGATGTTTTATGAATCACTTAACAAAATTACTATTTTTAATGTTTTAAAAGCCATGTGTTTTCAAAAAACACACATATTGCATGATGGAAATGTGGTCAAATATTGTAAGAGGACCAATGATGACTTGCAGAGGTGTGAGAAGTGTGGGATGCTATTTTGACTAATTTTGGTGGAGAAGAGGCTAGCTAGAGGCATTTTTGTCACATTTTTGGGGTGACTATTGACTTGGCCTATTTTTCCTTCATGTGGAGAACATTTTGGAGAGTTCTAGAAGGTTCTTTTGGGGCCTTTTCTGTTTGATCCGACTAGAATCTTCTAGAAACACTTGTGTGGGGGTTTTTGATGTTTTTGGCTTAAGTATGTTGATGGGGATCATTTGGAGGAGTTCTTTCTTTTCCAACAGAAGGACGGCTTGCTTTCTTGGAGTTTTTTTTCATAGAGCTGTATTGTAACACAAACATACCTATTACACAATAAGCACTTTGAATTAATAGATTGGAGCATCTTTTACCTTTTCTCTTCATGTTTTGTGGTGTGTCATTAATGGTTGATCAGTTTGTTTTGTGAAAAGACATTTTACTTACAAACTTGTCCCATGTTTCATGCATCCATTTGATAGAAAATGTATGTTTACAGGTTATAAACTATGTTGTTTAGTGGTGTTATTGATTGTGAAATTTGTTTTTTCCTTTTGAAAAAACTATTACAGACCTCTTTATAAATTATTGATGTGAACTACATTGGATAGGGAGTTGTGTGAGTTAGCTTTGAGATATTAATTTGAATGTGTAAAGCTATTAGCAGGTCTAGGTTGTTTTGGTGTATCACCTTAGTTTCTTTCCAGCATTAGGTTTATTTTATGTAAATCTTACCCTTATCTCATAAATTCAGTAGTTAGGTGACATCAAACGGGGAAGCCGACCCATAATCCAGAGGTCTACTTTCAAACAGGTTACCCACAACCTGAAAGCAGTCCCATGTTAGTCCAAATCTGCTAAGTTCACTCAAGGCTTAGCAAAAAGGGTGCAGATTTGGGGAACTAACACTACTCACAAGTATTCATTTTAAAACCATTATATAGAAGAAATAAACAACGCAAATACATCCATAATATTACATAAACATCCCTCTATGATCACATGATAATATCAAGGAATAAATCCATTACATTTATTATGTGAATATACATCATTCCAAAGATTACAACAGTACATCTGTGCTTCCCAACATAAACGGGAAGGATACACCAGTTACATAATATGATATAATTAAAATAAACATAATACATAGCATCAATGCTATCTCCAAATATGGTGAAGCTCTAGAATCACTGTGATGGTACATCTCCTTGCATCATGAACTTCGACTGGAAACCCAATGGAATGCTTAGCACGTTCCACCCGACCATGTGGACCCTAAGGCCCACCCCCTGTGCTAGGAGATGAAAATAAGGACCCACTGCATAAAATAGTCAAGTAGACAAGGCTAACAAGGCTCCATAAATAAATACAACAACAAACACAAAGAACAACCGCTTCTTGAGGTACATGAACAACAAGGGGAAAACAAACAAGGAAACAAGGTTGCTATAGGGAGGAGTGTCATCACATGGGCCTAACATGGGTTACCTTGACAGTCTAGATGCCAACCCCCATCCCTGAGTTACCTTGATAGTCTAGACGTTTCCCCCCATCTATGGTTACCCTGATTGCCTCTCACTAGGCGTCGGCCCCATAGGGTGACACATGTGAAATCACATACCTTTCATGAGGACAAGGTAGTGATCTTTCCAACCAAGCCTTTTCAGCCCATCCTTAGCCTAAACAAGCACTACAGGAAAGGGAGAGGAATCCAATTATCTCAATTAATGTGTAAATTACACTTTCCCCCCAATTAATTATCTAGATTATCACTTAATTATCAAACTCCCAATGAGTTACCTTGACGCCACTTTGTGCACCGATCCCCATTGAGAGCCAATCCCCCTACTAACAACAAGAAGACCCAAAACACATCTGATAGGGTAAGACATCTTGCACAACATATAAAGTCACATGAACCATCACATAAAGAGAGGCATGCACCATCTCGCACAAAACCTCCATAATAGAACAATTTCCACTGCACAAGGCTAAAACCCACATAACAGCTAGGGTGTACCCACTCGCACAAAGCACCAATAATCACAAAACCATATACATACATATACATACGCGAGGCATGAACTTTCCCACACAAAGACCACATCATAAATCAAATCAATGGTGCAAGGTTACAACCCACATGAGCTCAAAAAAAGAACTAAGATCAAGTTTTCCACAAAGAACCAAAGATGAAAATCCACAAGTAACAAATTTCTCCTTAGCCTCTGGAAGCCTAATAAGCCAACTACCCATGAACTCCTATATGAAAATAAACTCAAGGCATCACTATCTCAAACATTTCCATGAGACAATAATTCAAACTAAATACATAAAAACCCCCACAATTCAAACTAGTACATAACAAGCGAGAACCTCATTTTCGAGGAAATCATCAAATCATTCTTCCTTTTTACTCCATACTTTCAATGCAATTATTTAAAGGAACATTTAAAATCAACAATTTTCTATTTATTCAACTATAATGAATAATTTATTAATAGTTCAATACATACTTTTCTAACGTTTACATATATTTATTTACACACTTTTCCTATACATATATAAATATTCTTAAAATTTATGCACACAAATTTGTTTCTTTCTGTAACTATAATACTCAATGATACTTATACATGTCTAAGACAACACACACACATATATCTTAAACACATAAATCTATTTATTTTCCTTCAAACTATATATATATATGATAAACAATATAAAATGTGGTCTGGAATTAAATACATATTGAATTGTATCTATATATATTCATAAATTCAAAGGCAGATATCAATAAACCAACTTACAAAAAGGCAACAACCACATATATACCATTATATATATATAATCTAAAATAAACTATTGTACAGAGGCAACAAACTTATCGAAATTCATTTCTAAGATATATAATTGCACTCATAAATTTTCCACATTTACTAGAGCATTTAATTATAACACCATAGTTTCAATACAACATGATAAGATGAGAACATCTCAAACAAATATAACCATGTGTATATACATGTATAACATCATGCATCAAATACCAAGCTAAAATCACAACCCCCTCCATATAAATTTGCTTGATAAAAAAAAAGGAACTCAAGTAAAATAAATGAAGAAGCAACTACAGTTTGACTTCAAGCAAAGAATGGATGCCCTATCATCCCATAGCAGCAATTCAAAGTAAACTCAAATTCCCTCCCAAATTGTAAATAATAAACATGCACAAATAACTTACATCGGTATATAAATAAATATATTTCTATAAGTATACTTCTACAATCTACTGTGTACATACAATAATTAGATTTATAACTATATACAAGCATAAATAAATAATAGATATGTATATAGTTCTGTTTGTTAAGGTTTAAGTATACAGAGGGATGTATAATTCAGACTTTTCATAGCTGAGAGAAAACTCACAAAATAGCTGGCGAAATATAAAGTCCAAGCAAAGGCTATAAAAAATTTGAATTCAGCTACAACAAATTTAAAATCTTGTTTATCGAATGAAAGCATAACCATAACAAATCTCACAAATTATGAATATTATCAAATTCCTACTTCTAATAAATGCCAAAAGTAAGTATGTGCAGAAAATTAAAATATCGGATGCCTACATTTATCTTTCCCTCAACACAAATCGAAATATAAAGAAAAAACAACAAAAGTTGGTTACTAAGGGAAGCAACGAGTTTAATTAGCCCGAGTCTTTAACTTAACCAATCTGCAAAGTATGCCGACAAAAAAAAAAAGACATAAGAGATCGAATACCACACAAAGGAAAAAATTTCCCCACATACACCTTGAATGGCAGCCAAATTCATGAGGAACAAAGATAGGCGATGCTATATGAAACAATCTAAAAGAAAAGGCTTGCGTAAGGTAAACATCGATCTCCTTAAGAAGAACAATTTGAAACATTGAAAGGGGACTCAAGTAACAAGGAGTATGAAACAATGAATTCACAGCCGGTAATCGCTAATGACAAGGGCAGTGACTAGAAGGTACACTAATGAAGGAAAAATCGAGCCCTCTTTCAACCATGGTGTGCTTTGAACAACCAACAATCGGATAACATGAATGGCCGCATCAATGGGAGAGATTTGAAACAATAAAATTTAAAGTTTCTACAACCAAAACAATTTCATGCGAATCCAAAAGTTTGGCAGTAACCTAGAATACTTCCCAATGCTAGACAATATCATTTACAATACATGGTGTAAAAACAACAAAGAACGAAGAAGACAAACTTGGTTTCCTTCGCTTCGAAGACGAAGAAGAAGTGCCAAAACAAGCTTATCACAACAACAATCCTCTTTCCTCAAAGCTTTGATCAACCTTCAAAAATTACTTCCACACTCTGAGAACCCTTTCCATTCCAAAAATCCGTATTTTTTTTAAGAATATTTTTGCAGAGCGAATTTCTTGTTCAAAAACCAAAAAGAAGTATCCTTTTTCCAAAACCGAGCATTATTATAAAAACAAGGAAAAAGTTTAGTTTTTCCAAAATAAAAACCCAAGCAAGAGATAAGTTTTCGAATCCAAAAATCGACAAAAATGACAAGTTTCCAATTCAAAATTTAGTTTGGAGTCATGCATGTGCACAAACTCCTCTTTTTCTATTTTAAATTTGCTTTTACATCTTGTTCAAAAATCTATTCAAATTAATTATTCTATTTTAGAATTATATATTCTCTCCAAATTTAATTTATTTTCATACCATAATAATAGTAATAATATTCATCTCTATTTATTTATCAAAACATTTAATCATTAATTATCAAAATCCACATAATATCCTTTCTCATCCATGGTTTATTTAATTATTAGTTTAGTTATAAATTAATTTAAATTACCTTATAATCAATTTAATTTAATTTAATTTAATTGATTGAACAAGGGTATTCATAATTTTAAATTTACACATAATTTCAATAACCAATTAAACAACATAATAACGAACAACAATGGGACATCACCAATCATCCAAACAAACTTACTCAAATGTCAAGAAAGGGCCAAACACAGAGGGGCACTACATCCTGCCCTCCTAAGCTTCAACTTACTCCTGGAAGTCGTGAGGTGGAATAAAACATACACAAATATAAGCAACATCAAATAATCAAGCAACCAAATATTAAACAATTACCTAACCTTGACCAAGGTCGAGAAGCAGAACCAAGTGACCACAAACATCAGGCAACGTAGACGAGGTGGCAGACTGGATACTCATCCTCTTCGAGGATGATGGCTAGAGTAGGGGACCTTTTGTCATCTTCATTTTTCCACATCATTTCCATTGGGTTTTTGAGGCATGCTCAGACCTAACAGTGCAGGTGGAGTTGATGCCTTGTACTTGCAACCTGCGTCAAAAAAATTGTTGAGCACACACACACACATATATATCAACAACAAACACATTGTGAGAGGAAATCGCAACGCAGTAGGGCGCTTGTGAACAAGTGATGCTACATCATCCCTCTCACCAAGACCTCAAACAATAACCACATCATCGAGTAACAATAATTACATCATAAACAACATCATATATCAATCACTAACCAAATGCACAACAAGCATAGTCATAAGTCCACATGATATACATAGCCAAATTAATCCAAATACACAACTAACTCCATATATCCATTGTAACATAAACATTAGTCAATAGTGTCATAATCATCCAAGTCAAATAAACTATCATCCAAACCAAATCAAAATGGTGAAACAAGCACCAACAAGGTCTCATAGTACATAACATATCATAATGAGCATTGGTCCAGAGAAAGCAACACAATAACAAACAACATTGTTTACAAAGCAACCATCACTGCTTGTGACAAGTTCAACATGAAAATGATTAGGAATCACTATCACTGCCTGTGATACATTCGTCCTGATCACTATACTTAGAGGGAATAAGTATGTATCCGAGAGTTAGAATACAAACTTTCTTAGTTGTTATTGGTTTTCTCTTAATAATCACAGGATTTCCTGGGCTAGTTTTGCTCCTCCTCTTATAGGTAATCCAAATTTTTCTCTCCCTAGCCACTTGCGGGTTACCTACCTGACCAAGGTCTAAGTGGGCAGGAAGCTCCTCAAGCAAGGGACATAATTGATACGGATTTGGACCTCCACCTCTTGGGTTATTCTGGGAACCCTGATGTTCCTCACGTTCAGACTCGTGGGAACTATGAGACGAAGTGCCCTGGCAGTTATCCCTACGACCACCACCATGTCCCCTACCCCGATCCCTAGGAATCCTACACATACCACCAAGGGAAAAAAAAGGGTCACAAAAATTAAGCGAGGGTGATAGAAAGAAAACAACACAAGTTCAAGAGTCAAAATATGCGACAAAGTTTATGCCTTTTCAAAACAAAAAAACAATTTATCACTTCATAAGAACAAAATTACAGATTTAACACACATTCTTCACATACACCCACAAATTCACATCACTAAAAAATGCACCATAAAGCTACACAAGAGTCCATAATGCATCCCTGGTAGAAAGAATATCGGTGCATTGCCCACTACACCGAGGGTCTTATCCTTTTCACTAGTTTTTCTGCACCATTGGACAACACCACCTAAGGTCAAATCTCAGGTTGACAAGTGAGGACAACCAAAAGCGAACACACAACCTCAAGAGTATGAGAAAATAAGTCACATAATTGGCTCATATGTATCCAAAATGCCCAGTGTATGAACCTAGGCTTTGATACCAAGTTGTAACACCCCGCCACACAAACCCGAAAGGACAACTTAACCACTAACAATTATAGCACATTTAAAAAGAAAGTAAAACTAATATGAAATGTAAGTTAACATACAACACTTATAATGAAAATATACATACACATCATCTAACTAGTCCTCTGGGGTAACATGACTGCATTACTTGCGAACATTCCTAACATGATTCAATTCCATAACTATGAATATCTACTCACAAGTATTCATTTTAAAACCATTATATAGAAGAAATAAACAATGTACATGCATCCATAATATTACATAAACATCCCTCTGTGATCACATGATAATATCAAGGAATACATTCATTACATTTATTATGCAAATATACATCGTTCTAAAGATTACAACAGTACATCTGTGCTTCCCAACATAAATGGGAAGGATACACCAATTACATAATATGCTACAATTGAAATGAATATAATACATAGCATCAATGCTATCTACATATATGGTAAAGCTTTGGAATCACTGTAACGGTACATCTCCTTGCATCATGAACTTTGACTAGAAACCCAATGGAGTGCTTAGCACATTCCATCTAACCATGTGGACCCTAAGGCCCACCCCCCGTGCTAGGAGATGAAAATAAGGACCCACCACATAAAATAGTCAAGTAGACAAGGCTAACAAGACTCCACAAATAAATGCAACAACAAACACAAAGAACAACTGCTTCCAGAGGTACATGAACAACAAGGGGAAAACAAATAAGGCAACAAGGTTGCTATAGGGAGGAGTGTCATTGCATGGCCCTAACATGGGTTACCCTGATAGTCTAGATGTTGATCCCCATCCCTGAGTTACCTTGACAGTCTAGATGCCAACCCCCATCTATGGTTACCTTGGCTGCCTCTCACTAGGTGCCAGCCCCATAGGGTGACACATGCATAATCACATACCTTTCATGAGGACAAGGTAGTGATCCTGCCAACCAAGCCTTCTCATCCCATCCTTAGCCTAAACAAGCACTATAGGCAAGGGCGAGGACTCCAATTATCTTGATTAATGTGTAGATTACCCTTTCCCCCAATTAATTATTTAGGTTATTACTTAATTATGAAACTCCCAATGAGTTACCCTGACACCACTTTATGCGCTGACCCCCATTGAGAGCCACTCCCCCTACTAACAACAAGAAGACCCAAAACACATATGATAGGGTAAGCCATCTTGCACAACATATAAAGTCACATGAACCATCACATAAAGCGAGGCATGCACCATCTTGCACAAAACCTCCATAATAGAATAATTTCCACTGTGCAAGGATAAAATCCACATAACATCTAGGGTGTACCCACTCACACAAAGCACCAATAATCACAAAACTAGATACATACGCGAGGCATGAACTTTCCTGCACAAAGAACACATCATAAAGAAAATAAATGGTGCAAGGTTACAACCCACATGAGCTCAAAACAAGAACTAAGATCAAGTTTTCCACAAAGAACCAAATATGAAAATCCACAAGTAACAAATTTCTCCTTAGCCTCTAAAAGCTTATTAAGCCAACTACCCATGAACTCCTATATGAAAATAAACTCAAGGAATCACTATCTCAAACATTGTCATGAGACAATAATTCAAGTAACTAAATACATAAAAAAACCCCACAATTCAAATTGGTACATAACAAGCGAGAACCACATTGTTTGAGGAAATCATCAAATCATTCTTCCTTTTTACTCCATACTTTCAATGCAATTATTTAAAGGAACATTTAAAATCAACAACTTTCTATTTATTCAACCATAATGAATCATTTATTAATAGTTCAATACATACTTTTCTAACGTTTACATTTATTTATTTACACAATTTTCCTATACATATATAAATATATATAAATATTCTTAAAATCCATGCACACAAATCTATTTCTTTTTGTAACTATGATACTCAATGATACTTATACCTATCTAAGACAACATACACACATATGTCTTAAACACAAAACACTATTTATTTTCCTTAAAACTATATATATATATATATATATATATATATATATGATAAAACAATATAAACTGTGGTCTGGAATTAAATACAAATTCAATTATATCTATATATATTCATAAATTCAAAGGCAGATATCAATACACCAACTTACGAAAAGGAAACAACCACATATACCATTATATATATATATATATATATATATATATTTAATCTAAATAAACTATTGTATAGAGGCAACGAACTTATCAAAAATCATTTCTAAGATATATAACTACACTCATAAATTTGCCACATTTACTAGAGCATTTAATTATAACACCACAGTGCCAATACAAAAAATTAAGATGAGAACATATCAAACAAATATAACCATGTGTATATACGTGGATAATGGCATGAATCAAATACCAAGCTAAAATCGTAGCCCCCTCCATATAAATTCACCCGATCATAAAAAAAAAGGAACTCAAGTAAAATAAATGAAGAAGTAGCTCCTACAGTTCGACTTCAAGCAAAGAATGGACGCCCTATCATCCCATAGCAGTGATTCAAAGTAAACTCAAATTCCCTCCCAAATTATAAATAATAAACATGCACAAATAACTTACATCCATATATAAATAAATATATTTCTATAAGCACGCTTCTATAATTTGTTGTTTACATACAGTAATCAGATTTATAACTATATACAAGCATAAATAAATAATAGATATGTATATAGTTATGTTTGTTAAGGTTTGAGTATACAAATGGCTGTATAATTCAGACTTTTCACAACTGAAAGGAAAACTCACAAAATAGCTGGCGAAATATAAAGTCCAAGCAAAGGCTGTAAAAAATTCGAATTCAGATACATCGAATTTAAAAGCTTGTTTATCGAATGGAAGCATAACCATAGCGAATCTCACAAATTATGAATATTATCAAACTCCTACTTGTAATAAATGCCAAAATTAAGTGTGTACAACAAATTAAAATATCGGATGCCTACATTTATCTTTCCCTCAACACAAATTGAAATATAAAGAAAAAACAACAAAATTTGGTTACTAAGGGAAGCAACGAGTTTAATTAGCTTGAGTTTTCAACTTAACCAATCTACAAAGTATGCCAACAAAAAAAATAAAAAAATGAAAGACATAAGAGATCGAATACCACACAAAGGAAAAATTTTCCCCACATACACCTTGAATGGCGGCCAGATTCATGAGGAACAAAGATAGACGATGCTATATGAAACAATCTAAAAAAAAATGGCTTGCATAAGGTAAACATTGATCTCCTTAAGAAGAACGATCTAAAACATTGAAAGGGGACTCAAGTAACAAGGAGTATGAAACAAGGAATTTGTAGCCAGTAATCACTAATGACAAGGGCATCGACTAGAAGGTACGCTTATGAAGGAAAAATCGAGCCCTCTTTCAACCATGGTGTGCTCTGAACAACCAACAATTGGATAACATGCATAACCGCATCAATGGGAGAGATTTGAAACAATAAAATTTAAAGTTTATACAACCAAAACAATTTCATGTGAATCCAAAAGTTTGGCAACAACCTAAAATACTTCCCAATGCTGAACAATATCATTTGGAATACATGGTGCACAAACAACAAAGAATGAAGAAGACCAACTTGGTTTCCTTCACTTCGAAGACGGAGAAGAAGTGTCGAAACAAGCTTATCGCAACAACAATCCTCTTTCCTCGAAGCTTTGATCAACCCTCATAAATTACTTCCACACTTTGAGAACCCTTTCCATTCCAAAAATCTATATCTGTTTTTAAGAATATTTTTGCAGAGCAAATTTCTTGTTCGAAATCCAAAAAGAAGTATCGTTTTTCCAAAACTGAGCATTATTATAAAAACAAGGAAAAAGTTTAGTTTTTCCAAAATAAAAATCCAAGTAAGAGATAAGTTTTCAAATCCAAAAATCAACAAAAATGACAAGTTTCCAATTCAAAATTCAATTTGGAGTCATGCATGTGCATGCACTCCTATTTTTCCATTTTAAAATTGCTTTTACATCTTGTTCGAAAATCTATTCAAATTAATTATTCTATTTTAGAATTATATATTCTCTCCAAATTTAATTTTATTTTCATAGCATAATAATAGTAATAATATTTATCTCTGTTTATTTATTTATTAAAACATTTAATCAAAAATTATCAAAATCCACATAATATCCTTTCTCATCCATGGTTTATTTAATTATTATTTTAATTCTAAATTAATTTAAATTACCTTATAATCAATTTAATTTAATTAAATTGATTAAACAAGGCTTTTAATAATATTAAATGTACCACATAATTTCAATAACCAATTAAACAACATAATAATGAACAACAATGAGACATCACCAATAATCCAAACAAACTTACTCAAATGCCAAGAAAGGGCCGAACATGGAGAGGCACTACAAGTGTGACCAACATTGGGAAAAAAAAGTAATAATTAAAAAAATGTATGTTAGCTAAACCTTATGAAGTGGCGTGTCTTTTCAATTAGGTCGCCACCTTTCAAAAGAAATAAAAGGATGTTGTGAAATAATTTTGAGATTAAGAGAAAATGAATGTCCTTTAGTTTTTAAGAGCAAAAAAAGGAGCAGATTTATGAGTAGAGATCAAACTTTACAAGAGCAGAAACTAGACATATTTGGAGTAGACCTAATGCAAATATTTGTGAAGATAAATTTTAGATTTGAGAATATTTATTGGAGATCCTTTTTGCAAATATGAGTGGGAGCATTTTGCAAATTTAAGAAAATATTTTGAGGTAGATTTTTTTGAAGTCCTTGAAGGGATCTAGAGTAGATGCAACAACATTATTTTCGTAATATATTTTGAAGGTTGGTGCCTTCTATTTTGTGAGATCAAGAGGTTGGTTCCTCTCACTCAAAGAGATTGATGTCTCTTGCTGAGTTGTTTCTAGTGAAGGGGATTGGTGTCTCTTGTGGGTTCGTACCTATGAATCCTATAAGAAGATATATATAAAAACAATATTTTTCCATGGTTTTCTTCTGTAATGGTTTCCACGTAAAATCGAGTGTGCATCTTGTGTGCTAAATTGTTAGATCTTACTTGTGTAGATGCTTTGATTATTGATTTATGATTGTTAAAGTTATAAATTATAAAATTTGGTCATATACTAATTCACCCCCCTTCTCAATATAAGTGTGTGTGTTTTCTTCAATTGGTATAAGAGCAGGTTGCTTCAAAAAATCCTAATCGCTTGAAGGAAATATCTTAAGAACACACATTGCGAATCAAGAAGGGATTTCCTCAAGCTGAGCACCATTGTTCGATGGGAAAAACTATGCTTTTTGGAGTATGAGGATGCACATTATTTGATGGATCATGGATTTGATATATGACAATCTATTGTGGATGGCTATGTGGCACCATCTACTCCACCAACAAATCAAGCTGGAAAAAGGGCAAGTGAGAACAATGCTAAAGCTAGGAATGTAATTCTAGGTGGTCTGACTAAATCCGAATTTGTCAAAGTCATGGATTGCACATCAACAAAAGAGATGCGGGTTAAGCTCTAAAGGACAAAGTGAAAATGGCAAAGCTCCAAACCCACATGAGACAATTTGAAAGTTTTAAGATGAAGGATTAAGAGAATGTTGCCACCTATTTTCTTCATGTGGATGAAATTGTAAATACCATTCATGATCTTGGAGAAAAGATTGAGGATACAATTATTGTGCAAAAGGTTTTAAGATCTCTATCCATGAGATTTGATGTGAAAGTTTCTACCATTGACGAAATGAAGGATTTAGATACTTTGAAGATGGATGAGTTACATGAAATTCTTACTACTTATGAAGTGAGGACTGAGAATGGAACATCATCAAAATAAGAAGTTTCCTTCAAAGCATTAACAAGGATGAAGAACAAAGGACCTGCATCAAGTGAAAGTTCAAGTGATGAGGAAGAGGCTAAATTTGTCAAAAAATTCAATAAAGGAACTATCAAGAAAAAACATAAGTATATTCTTAAATGTATATTGTTGTAATATAGGCCATTTCCTACCAAATGTCCACATGTTGGAAGTGATAGCAGTGAATAAGAAGTATATTATGACAAGGGAAAAGATAAGAAAATTCATTATAACAAGAAGTCCACTCAAAGGAAATTAAAGAAGAATTCCCCCGGTCAGTGGAGAATTTATACTTGGATTTCCTTTGAAGCAGCAAGCATTTCCGCTTGGAGAAGTTGGAGTGACATTTACGAAGACACAAGAAGAGCCTATATGTTCAAGAAAGCAATAGTTCATTTGAGGAAAGTGATGAAAGCTTCTTCAAAAGTGATAGAGAAGAATTTCTCTTCATGGCCATGGAAACAAAAGAGGAAGCTCCAAGGTGTGAAGATAAAGGAAATGAAGAGATCAAGAGAGAGAAAGATATTATAGAAGATATTAAGGAAGAACTTGCCATCACCATAGATGAAATCAAAAGACTTAAGAAGGAAAATTCAAAGTTGAAAGACCAAATTTGAAAAGAGAGTGAAAAGTCTAAAAAGATAATTATGGATATGAAGACTCAAGCTAAAGAAGCCAAACGCATTGAAGATGTTTTAAAAGATCAACTAAAGGCAAAAAAATCAGAGTGTGAGAAGCTTGAATATGTAATTGTTTCCTTGAGGAAGGAGCTAGAAAAGACTAAAGATTAAATCAACAAAAACATTAAGTTTGATAAAAGTCCTAAAATATTAGAGGATCTTATCAACTCACAAAGATCACCATTCATCAAAAGTGGTCATGGTTTTGATGAAATTTTTTTGTAAACTATAAAGGAGTTGGAAATTAAGAATTATGTTGTAACCCTCCAAAGTTCGAACAAAGAGGAGGTGAAAAAATAAGAGAACAAAAGGGAAGAAAGAAAAAAGGAGGCAAACAAAGAGAAAAATAGGGAGGATAAAGCCTCACAGTTTCAAAGACCTAACAAGGACAACCTAAAATGGTCCTTCCCTCAAAGGAAGCCACACACAACCAGGTTTCAATATTATTTCCATGGTTATTGTTTTTCATGTAATTATTTTGGGCATAAAGTAGTAAATTGTAGAGTTCGCACAATGAATTATTTTGAGTTCACGAAGAGGAATTATAATGTATTTTCTCCTCTAATGGAGTGTAACATTGCATGTTACAAGTGCAACAATTTTTGGCACACAACACGTTTTTGCTAAACTATTTTCCCTGAGCTTGGAGACAAAATAAGAAGGATGTTTTTGACAAGATAAATGATGAATCAAACAAGGTTTATAAAAAGAAGAAGGAACAAGAAATGATAGAAAAACCCATGCTTGTACAAGTTGCAGTATATGCTCAAGATGAGAAAGAAAAATGGTATGTTGACAGTGGTTGTTCAACCCACATGATTGGTGACAAAAGCAAATTTCTCTCTCTAAAGAAAGTGAATGAAGGAATGGTGAAATTTGGGGACAATGCTATGACAAGCATAAAAGGTAAAGGCACACTTAGTTTGGATAATGGATGAACTAAAAATAAGGATGTCTTATATGTTGAAGGACTGAAGCATTATCTCCTAAGTGTGAGTTAGTTGCGTGATCGAGGGCACACTTTCATGTTTCATTCTGGAGGATGTAAAATCATGAAAGATGGAAAATTGATAGTTGATGCTTATATAACAGATGGTAATTTGTACATTCTCAATGAAATAAAAAGTGACAAATATTATATGGGTTGTTGGTATGTGGTGACTGATCATGCTATTTTGTACACTCTTCATTTTTTTCCTACTTTTTTGTGTCGTCACCGAAAAAAGAAAAATCATCGAAAAAGGAAAAAAATCAACTTTGTGGAACTCAAATTCTGGAAGCTTCTAAAAGGATTGTTATAAGCAGTTGGGATGGGAGTTGTAGGATGAAGGCGATTATTTGTGAGATTGTAATAAGTTTTTGCACTGGATAATAAAATCATTCGATGGCTACGGTTTTGTGGATGTAGCCTGGATTGGGTGAACGACATTAAATTCTCTGTGTTAATTTTTTGTGTGTGTTTTATTTCTCTATTTATTAATTAAATTTGCATTTAACTTGTTAGATATCTACCTTCTAACCCTAACAAGTGGTATCAAAGTGGGGTTTTTTTCAGTTATCATCTATAGGAAGGTCTCACGGTTGAGTGGGAGCAATGGCTGACAAGGGTAAGTTGAAGGTTGAGAAGTTCAATGGGAAGAACTATCAGTTATGGAAGATGCAGATGGAGGACTACCTCTATCAGAAGGATTTATGGTGGCCATTGGAAGTGAAAACCAAGAAACCCTCAACAATTTCTGATGAGGACTAGGATATTTTGGACAGAAAGGCACTTGGCAGTATTCATTTATGCCTGGCACAATTGGTGGCATTCACTGTTACAACAACAAAGACAACTCAAGAGTTGATGCAAACCCTAGCGAAGTTATATGAAAAGCCTTCCGCTTCGAATAAGGTATTTCTTATGAAGCATTTATTTAATACGAAAATGGCAGAAGGTGGGTCAGTTGTTGATCATTTAAATGAGTTTAATATGGTTACTGGTCAATTAACTTCTATAAATGTAAGCTTTGATGAAGAAGTTAGGGCTCTTTTGATTCTGTGTTCTTTGCCTAAAAGTTGCAATAGATTGGTCATGGCTATTAGTAATTATGTTTCTGGTTCGAATACATTAAAATTTGATGATGTTGTTGGTGTTATTTTGAGTGAGGAAATTCATAGGAAAAGCTCAGGTGGAACATCCATATCAGGTAGTGTTTTGAATGCAAAATGTAGGGGCAGAACAAAGGAGAGAGGAAATAATTCTGGAGGTTGTGGGAAGTCATGAAGAAAATCAAAGGACAAAAAGTCCCAATCTAAAGAAAGGAAGGATTGTTGGTACTGCGGTAAGCCGAGTCATTTAAAGAAAGATTGTTGGTCTTAGAAAATAAAGGACACAAAAATAAAGTAAAGAGGAAAATTTGGTAAGTAATAAATCTAATGAGAATGGTTTGATTCTTTCCCTTGATAATGCTAATGATTCTTGGGTGTTAGATTCAGGGGCTTCATTTCATGCTACGCCCCATAGAAGTTATTTTCTTGATCATTTCCAAGGGGATTTTGGGCTGGTTTATTTGGGAGATAACGAACCTTGTTAGATTGTTGGAAAGGGAAGAATCAAGATTAAGTTACAGAATGGGAATCATTGGCTACTACATGAGGTAAGGCATGCTCCAAAGCTAAGCAAAAAATTAATTTCAGTAGGGCAACTAGATGATGAAGGTTGTGTCGTTACATTTAGTGATAAAATTAGAAGGTTACAAAAGGTGCCTTAGTGGTAGCAAAAGGTGTGAAAGTAGGCACCTTATATCTTTGTACAGGTCATACTGTTCCTTCTACTTTAGCTATTGTAGATAAAAATCAATGTTTAGGAACAATTGTTGTAGTTCACTAGGAAGAAAATCAAACAATTGTTGTGGATTCTGAATCAGCACTGTGGCATAATAGACTTGGGCATATGAGTGAAAAAGGTATGAAATTCCTTCATTCAAAGAATGTTTTACCAGGTCTAAAATGTGTTAATATGGATTTTTGTGAAGTTTGTGTTTATGGCAAACACAAGAGAGTTAGTTTTCTCAAGGATGGGAAGGAAAAGAAAGATGAGAAATTGGAGCTTGTGCATATAAATGTATGAGGACCAACTCAGGTATCTTCTCTCGGTGGCTCTCAGTATTATGTTATATTCATTGATGATGCAACGAGGAAGGTATGGATTTATTTCCTTAGGCATAAATCTGATGTATTTGAAACTTTAAAAATTGGAGAAGCTTGGTTGAGAATGAGAAGAGTAAAAAGTTTAAATGTCTCAGATCTGATAATGGTGGTGAGTATTGTAGCAAAGAGTTTGAAGATTATTATTCCTCTAATGGTATTCACAGGCAGAAAATAGTTCCAAGGACTCCACAGGAAAATGGAGTGTCTGAGCGCATGAATAGAACAATAATGGAGCGTGAATAGACTATAAGATTGCATGTTGGGCTGCATTTAAACATGTGGGAAGAGGCCTCAAACACTGTTGTTTATTTAATTAACAAAGGTCCCTCTAATCCTTTGGGTTGTGGTATTTTAGAGGAAGCATGAATAGGTAAGAAGGTGAGTTATTATTTTCTCAAGACCTTTGGTTTTCAAGCATTTTCACATGTAGATTATGAAAATAGAGCCAAGCTTGATGCAAAATCAAAGAAATGTATATTTGTTAGATATAGCATTAATGAACTTGGTTATAGGCTTTGGGATTTTGAAAATAAAAAAATTGTGAGAAGCATGGATGTCATATTCAATGAGAAAGTGTTGTACAAAGATCAATTGTAGCAGCATGACAAGAAAGAAAATGATTATGCAGTGTTGGATGATACTCCAAACAATGATGTTCCAGTGGTTCCTCATGCTTCACAACAACATCAACAAGAAATACCATAAACTCCAATGAATGTTAGATGCTCTTCAAGGATAAGTAGACCTCCAGAAAGATTTTCTCCCTCTTTGTATTTTATTTTATTAACTGATGCTGGTGAACCAAAATGTTATGATGAAGCTATGCAGGTGGATACCAAGTTTCAGTGGGATCATGGAATGGAAGAAGAAATGGACTCCTTGCTGAAAAATCAGACTTGGGAATTATGTAAGCTGCTTACAGGTAAAAAGGCTTTACCAAATAAATGGGTTTATAGGCTGAAAGAGGAGGATGGAAGTAATAAAATATTTAAAGCCAGGTTAGTTGTAAAGGGATTTTCACAAAAAAAGGAATTGATTTTGATGAGATTTTTTCTCCGGTTGTTAAAATGACTTCTATATGCACTGTTTTAAGTATTGTGGCTACTGAAGATTTACATTTGGAACAGCTACATTTGTTAAAACAACCTTTCTCCATGGTGATTTGGAAGAGGAAATATAAATGGAACAACCACAAGGATTTGAGGTCAGAGGTAAGGAGAAAATTATGTGTAGATTGAAGAAAAGTTTATATGGCTTGAAGCAAGCACCTCGGCAATGGTATATTAAATTTGATAGTTTTATGGTTGAGCAAGGCTAAAGTCGGTGTAAATCAGACCATTGTGTTTATTTTAAGAGGTTAGATGATGATAGCTACATTATTTTATGTTTATATGTTGATGATATGCTTGTAGCGGGATCTAATATGGATCACATAAGGGAGTTAAAACAACAGTTAACAAATTCATTTGCTATGAAGGATTTGGGGGCAGCAAAACAAATCCTTGGTATGAAGATTACTAAAGATAAGAAAAATAGAAAATTGTTTTTATCTCAGGTTGATCTGTTGAAAAGGTGTTGCATAGATTTCATATGGAGAATGCAAAAGGTGTCAGCACACCTTTTCCCAGTCATGTTAAATTGACTAAGGATATGTGTCCAAAGACACAAGAGGAGGAAGAAAAAATATCCAAGGTACCATATGCTTCATCTGTAGACAGTTTAATGTATTCCATGGTATGCATGAGACCGTATATTGCACATACCATAGGAGTTGTTAGCAGGTATATGAGTCATCTTAGGGTTGAGCATTGGAATGCAGTAAATTGGATTCTTAGGTATTTGAGAGGTACATCCAATAAATGTTTATGTTTTGGGGCCTCTAATACAGATTTAAAAGGATATGTTGACTCAGATTTGGTAGGGGATGTAGATACCAGGCAGAGTACCATAGGTTATATATTTATAGTTAGTGGGACAATAGTGAGTTGGATTTATCGGTTGCAAAAGGTGGATGCTTTATCAATCGTGGAGGCAGAGTATGTTGCTGCAACAAAGGTGGAAATGGAGATGATATGGCTGCAACTTTTCATGGAAGAGTTGGGAAAACAATAGGCTAAAAATTACTTGTTTATGAACAACCGGAGTGCTATACATCTTGCAAACAATTTTTCCTTGTACTCTGAAACCAAACACATACAGTTGAGATCATTTCATTCAGTTAGTGTTGGAGGATGGACATGTCAAGCTGGAAAAAATACATACATATGCCAATACAGCGGATATGTTTATGGAGGTGGTGACAAGGGAGAAGCTAAGATCCTCTTCAACTTCGGTTGGCCTTCAAGGTTGAATTCAAGTATAACAAAGCAATAGGGTCCAAGGTGCTTTTTTCTAATAGGAGCTATAAGTGCAGCAGTGTCATCTAAGATCAGTCTCCTCTTCAACTTCGGTTGGCCTTCAAGGTTGAATTCAAGTATAACAGAGCAACAGGGTCCAAGGTGCTTTTTTCCAATGGGAGCTATAAGTGCAGCGGTGTCATCTAGGATCAGTCTCCAAGTGGGAGATTGTTTGGTGTGGAGCCTGATTAGTCTCCAAGTGGGAGATTATTGGTATGTGGCAACTGATCATGCTATATTGTACACTCTTCATGTATCTTCACTAGGGTCTAGGGCTGGGCTGAGCCCTAGGTGGGGGTTCAAGGGTGGCAACCTCTGAGAATTTTTTTTCCTCTTTTTCGCATTGTCACTAAAAAATGAAAAACCACCGAAAAAGGAAAAAAATGACTTTGTAGAACCCAAATTATGGAAGCTTCTAAAAGGCTTGTTATAAGTGGTTGGGATTGGAGTTACTGGATGAAGGTGATTATTCATGAGATTGTAATAAGTTTTTGCACTGGATAATAAAATCATTGGATGAATGCGGTTTTGTGGATGTAGCTCGGATTGGGTGAACCACGTTAAATTCTCTTTGTTAATTTTTTTGTGTGTGTTTTATTTCTCTGTTTATTAATTAAATCTACATTTAGCTTGTTAGATATTTGCCTTCTAACCCTAACATGGGGCAAGAAAATGAGAGTTGGTTGTGGCACATAAGGATGGGACATTTGAACTTTGATAACATTGTGAAGATCAACAAAAATCAAGCTATAAGAGACATACCGAAGATAAAAAAGCCTTCAAATATCAATTGCGAACAATGTCAATATGGAAAATAAACAAGGAAAATTTAAAATGTAAGAAGTATTCTACGTCAAAAACTTTGGAACTTGTTCACACTGATTTGTGTGGGACAATAAGGATGAAAAGATTGCAATGTGAGAGTTATTTTTGTTGTTGATTGATGATTATTCTAGGATGACTTGGGTAACTTTTCTTAAATAAAAATCTAAAGAAATTGAGAAGTTTAAGGCATTCAAAGCCTTAGTAGAGAATAAAATAGGGTTGAAGATCAAATGTCTTAAGTTTGACAGAGGAGGAGAATTTATCTCAAATGAATTTGAAGAATACTATGAAAGGCATATGATAAAAAGATAATATTTAGTTGCAAGAACTCGACAAAAAAATAGAGTAGTTGAGAGAAAGAGTAGAATAATTCAAGGAATGGAAAGAGCTATTCCAAATTATTCCAAGATATCTTATGCTTTTTTGAAAGAAGTGGTTCATACAATTGTCTATATTTCAAACCAAACACAAATTAGGGTGAACACCAGCAAGACTCCATATGCAGTTTAGAAGGGAAGGCCTACATCAATAAATCACTTCAAGGTTTTCAAAAGAAAATTTTATATAAGAAGAGATGAGGAAGATTTGGGAAAATCTGATTCTAGAAGTGATGAAGGTATCTTCCTAGGATATTCCACAAGAAGTAAATCTTATAAATGCTATAACAAGAGATTGCACAAAGTTGTTGAAAGCGCAAATGTGAGGGTTGACACAAAAAGGCATCAAAAGGAGATAGTACAATAAATTGATTATGAAAAGGAAAAAATTTGCAAAGAAGAAGAAACATAGGAAGAAATTGAAACTTGAGAAGTTGAGAAAATAAATTTGAAGACTCCATCAAAGGCACCACCCAAGACACCATCTATATTTTTTCAAAAGAACCATCCTAAAGATCTAATTATTGGAGATAAAGACACAAGAATTTAGACAAGAAGAAGACTTTCCAATACAATAGAACATGCAAATCTCTGCTTTCTTTTCAAAGTTGAACCAAATATGTTTAAGAAGCAAGTGAAGTCAAAACTAGATCAAGGACATGGAGGAAGAATTGGATCAAATACAGAAGAATGAAACTTGGGAGCCTGTCCCAAGACCTAAGGATAAGAATTCCATTGGAACCAAGTGGTTTTTTTGAAGCAAGCTAAATGAAGATGGGGAAGTCACAAGGAATAAGGCGAGACTTGTGTGCAAAGGCTATGCACAAGTCGAAGGAATAGACTTTGAAGAAACATTTTCCCCTGTTGCATGATTAGAGGCTATCAAAATGTTCTTAGCTCTTGAAAGTTTCAAGAATTTCAATGTTTATCAGATAAATGCCAAATCAACTTTTATAAATGGAAATTTGGAAGAGGAAGTGTACATTGAACAACCTGAAGGATTCGTTCTATTAGAGAATGAGGATTATGTTTGTAGATTGAAAAAGGCACTTTATCATGAACTAAAGAAAGCCCCAAGGGCTTGGTATTCAAGCTTAGACAAGTATCTTCAAGGGTGTAACAAGCCTAATGTTCTACCTAATGTTTTCAGCCAAGTTTAACTCATATGTAAATAGTTTAAGTTCACTAACAAATAGCAGTAATTGTTTTTCGTAATTTCCATTTCAATAATAAAGATGCACATTTGAAATAATCCCATTTCAAATTTCCATTGTATTTCAATAAGTAACATTACATAATCCCAAGTAATGATTACATTTTCATATATTTTTCATAAAGATATATAAGATCACGATTACATACACAGATTTCAATAGCTCAATGGAATATAGTACAAATGGTTCAAATGTCCTTGTTGGCATAGATCTTCAAATTTTGGTTACCTATTGCATGAGGGAGAGCATCACCCAAGTGATTTTCCTCCAACCACAGACTTACTGTGGTCCCCCGCACATCTACCTAACTGGTAAGATAAGCCTACCCTTCAACAAAGAGTTTGGTCTAGTATCCCTCATAAATGATAATAGCCTACCTAAGCTTGGTGTTGTGTCCTACACAACTAGAGCTACCATAGAATTGATACCTACCTACATGCATGACATTCCTAGCCTAGTTATGCAAACCTAACTCACAATGTACCAACAATGTAATAAGTGTCAAATTACACTACTTTGGCCAAACATTTGATCATTACGTTCAAACTCACTCTTTAAGGAGTGGTGTCTCACCTCTATGAAGTGGATGTCGTATGTTCACCCACCCTATTGCTCGATTTGGTAAATAATATGACCATACTAACTCTTAACGAGTTTATTATATAACATGATTCCATCCCATAGGATAATGTCTAACTGACCATCTAGGTTACTCCCAACCTTGATTTATCCTAATCCTAGTAATAAACCTCATAATAATATACTAGTTTACATAATATCAAAAAATGATATTTCCAACATAGTACTTTATATCTTACCATTTTTTCCAACATAACATTTAATGCTATCATATATTTGACTTATGATAACCTAGATATTATAATAATACCCTCAAGTTATCACTATTTGAATATTACCATAAAATGCTATAAACATGCATATCAAATAAATACAATTTTTCTCTTTAACATGCCCTTTTGATTATTTTCCATTTCTCATGGATCTTTCCAAGTTATCCTATAAGGTTTATATGCTTTCATGTTCATAAACAATCATAAAACCTTTCTTTCAATATGACTCATATATTCACATGTATACAATGTACACTAAATTCATATCAAATCTGGAGGACATTTCCAGCTTAAGAGGAGTTTGTACTTTTGCACTTTATAGTTTCCTCACATTACGACTTTGGGTTACCAAAATATAAAGTCCTCTTCTAGAATACTATGAATAGGTATAGGCTCTTAGTCAGGAATAAGATAATATAGCATAATTAGAATATATATATATATATATAATATTAATATATATATATAGATATGTATATGTAACCTCTACATTTTTCAACCCTAATGTTGAATATCAATATAATCATATTCAAGAGTATACCCTAACCTTAGGAAATAGACTATTCTACCACTTTCAAGGAAATTTTGAGTAACCATTCAAGGTTAAACTACCAACGTCATTTGCATAACATCATATCCTCTTAATGATGACATATCTAACATGATATTATTCTTGCAACATTACTAATAATCATAATTCATGTAAACATATGTGTAACATGCAATCATCTTGGTATCATATACATATACCTTATAGATAGTTATACAATCATTAGATCATAATAATTATATATAGGTGCCATACTAATATGATGTCCAAAACAACTTATTTCCAATCTAGCCATATTCACAAGCTTGCTTAACAACTATGGTTAACAACTATAACTTGCTCAAGAACTTGCATACATTCAATAAAAATAGATTTTGAAATAGAAGGAATATTAGGTAAGAAAGGCTAGCATGCCTAGAAATTAGCTTCCAAAGAAGAATTTTCCTTCTAAGATTGGTGCAAAAACTCCATTTTTTGCACCTTCTACTTTCAACTTGCTCACCAATCTAACTCTATCTCCAAATACTCAAACTATACAAGAAAAACCTCTAACTCTCAATAAAAAAACTCACACGCCTCTCTACAACACTTAAAAAATCATCTTTTTCACAAGAAAACCTACATAAAAATAGATTGGAATAATGAAATGATCAACTACCAAAACCCAAAAGACTACCTTCTATTTATATAAAATGTTGAGAAGCTTAATGCTACAATTTAGTTCTCAAATTTGCTACCTTTTACGTTTGAATTCCACCTCTAAGATTGCAAATACAAAACTAAAACCAACTTCTCTTCTTAATAGGTTGACTAAGCAAGGTTGAGTACAATGTGGTAGCTTGAATAATCAAAATACATACACATATACAATCCCAACAACTTCGACCTCTATTGCTTGGCCGAGTCACCTCCCAAAATTGTCAGTAATAGCTATTTTACTCAATCAAATTTAGCAATGGTTTCTTACTTCCATCGTGGATCTTGTTGCTTGCCATATTCTGCTCATGGTTTAGTTACAATTTTAATATAAAGAAAACTCTCTTCCTTTTCTTGCCAGGTCATGGAAATTTGACCAATTTGACTTCTTTATATTGTTGTTCATTCATGGCATTCCACTCAACAAATACATGGTTATTAATTTTCATTGCATTTCTTGTTCCATCTTCTCTATGGTGTGGCCATTTGATTGGTTCATAACATGCTTTAATTTCTGCATTACTTGTTTTCTAACATGACAACACTATTGTAACAACCTTGGTGTTCTACTTAGTAAAAATTCAAAAAAATTCATGTTAAGTGAATATTCTATGATGCCATAACATAGTAATACAAATTTTTCTTTCCATAATGTAAGACATGCACATTTGAAATAACACTTTTTCCAAACTTCCATTGCATTTCATTGTAATTTCATAAATATTTCCATAACATAGATTTCATATTGAATAAACCCAAGTTTTTCATTCACATTTACATCCTTCCATATAAATGGGTACATAATACATACATAGATCTTTTTAGCTTCATCTAACAATAGATATACAACTGGGCATGATGTCACCGCATTGGTGCATACATTCTCGATGTCCTCACTCACGGGTGAAAACACTCCAACTGTCCCCAATACTAGTGTAAACATCCACAAACCTCGACTACCAACTGATGAGGAGAAGCATCACTCAAGCACTTTTCCACCAACCACGGACTCAAATGCGGTCCCTCCCTCATCTGTCACATATGAAAAGATGGCCCTACCCTTCGACAAAGAGATTGGTTGGTAAAATCCATAACAAATGCCTATTTGAGCTTAGTGTTGTGTCCTACAAACCAGAACCTAATCATACGTTCATCTTCCCTAGGAGAAGGGAAATCCCGAACTAGAATGCATAAAAGGAACATAGTGAACTGACAGTGTAAACAGTGGCTACTAACACTACTTTTACCAAAGTATTCTCACCTAGTATTTCGAGTGACAGTCATCCTATTCACATACACTTCTACAGATCGGTTTGGATTATGACCATTCATATACTATGCTTAGATAATTTCCTTCCATAGGTAATCTTTAACCTCATAAATAATCTATTCCCCTTTTCTAAAAAACACAGTGGTATCTCAACCAATGAAGCATAAGCATAAGTTACCCCCTTTAGTGGATGTTCCCATCCTAGGTATAACGTATGAGCTTTCCTAGTCCATTAACTTGCATAAACAAGCTATTCACTTCAAAGACAACCTAGTATCAAGTATAACTTTATAAGCTAAAGCATAACTACATAAGCTTTATCTAATCATATATATTAAATATTCATAAATAACTGACTTCACTCAACAATTCTTCACGTTATTACATGTATCTCATCAATAGAGTAGTCTCTTCCATGAATGAACTCAATCGAAGAATATTCATATCAATAGATGATTCCATTCGAGAGTGTAATCTCCTTAGTAAAAAGGATTAATCAAGAGTAGAATCTTGTCAACATTATGAATTCATAACAAGAGTAAGAGTATACAAAAACTACCCAAGTAGCAACTCTAACTCAATAGGTAATCCCACCTATGTCTCCATACATATAGTATCTCATAAGCTCAATTGATTTACTTAATCACATAGGTGAGTCTCAACCTTAGTATACCCTAATCTTAGGATAAAGTCATCAACCAATGACTAGTCCGATTATATAGGTTAATCTAATCCTATATGTTCCAATCAAGACCAAATGCACAACCCTACCAAATAAGTTATTCCCAACCTATAGGTATCAATGAGTAGTCAAGTACATATCCCAACCCAATAGGTAAATTTTAACCTAATGTTTCACTCTTTAATCAAATCAAATTCTCGACCCAATTAGGTCATTCTAAACCTAGGATTTCATTCAAGAGTATAGTATGATCAAGTGGTCATTCAAATAAAGTTGTTTGATGTGGTTTGCATAATGTCACATCACATCTTTCATACCTTCCCCTTTGTAATGCCAACCCTATCATTCCCAAGGTTCCCTAGCATAATAAACTACAATGTCATGTTATTTCATGATGTTGATACATTTCACAATATGCATGTAGTATTACTACCTATGTATAGAAATAACATCATTATCTAAATCCCCATATAGGGTATATAGGAGTATAGAGACACTTCCATAAGCTAATCATGTTTAATCATTCCTAGTATCTTAATACTAATGAAAAAATTTCCTTAAGCTAAACAAATAAAGCATTCAATTCTCAATCTTTTATAAATAAAGACAAATAAGAGAAGACTATATCCTCATGCCTGTAATACGCTTAACCCATTGACTGACTTGACACAACCTTTTAGCAATAGCTTCCTAACTCACTTCTCCAACTCACAACAGTTCTTCACTATAGCCTCTTACTCAAGATTTCCCTATTCTCTCACAAAATAACACTATACTCTCACAGAATAACTCTAACTCTCATGAATTGCAACTCTCAGAATGCTTGTAGCAGAAAAGAATTGCAGAATAATAAAAATGCATCCAAATGAGAGAACTAGCCTCTCTATGTATACAAAAAATGTAGACTTTGCAACCTACAGAAAAGGCATGCTAATTGACAGCTCTCTCCATGCAAGTCGACTCACTTTACTTAGCTCAAAGGTGGCAACAAACTAAGTGTAAACTCAACATAAAATGCTATAGATTGACCCTTCTATTTGACAATAGCAAAGACTAATTCAAAAGTGCACATGCTCAAATGATGATAGTCCAATTGCAACCAGGATAGAATTCTGCATATTTAAGAGCTCCTATATGTTGGTGCCATGTTGTAGCCACTATTCCTAGCTTTTAGGTGCGGTTTCTCTCTTTGAAATAGTCTTTTTTTTATAGGCAATGCCTATACCATGTCGACTTGATCATAGTTTTACTAAGCAATAGAGTAGAGATGAATCATTCCTCAATAATAGCGTATATTTGGTGCTTTGACTTAGCACACGACTTGCTGTTCACTTTTCCCATTCTCATGTGTTTTACACTTTATTTTGTAGCTATTAAATATCACATTGCTTTGTATTAAAGTGTCCAATGTTTGGAGTAATTCGTTCTTAATAATCTAAAGATGCATTTCCCATAGTATTGACTATGGTTTACTTCCATATTGACCTTTATTGTTGTGCAATACTTTCCAATGGTTCAACCTTTATTCAATGTCAATATATGTATTATCCAGCCTTTAAATTCTTTGCATATAAATCATGCTTTAGTATATATTTCAATCTCCTCCCTATGTGTATAGTTTGTGTGCAACATATTAACTATGATTTATGCACTATTTTCATATTCATAGTTTAACATTTTATATAAATATACTCTATGTTTCATTGAGCGCTGGTTTCACATTTCCTCGCACCTTAGTATATTAGCACAACACTTGTTACCATAGTGTCTTACCTTCTAAACAACCATATTCTCATATAGGATGCGCTCTATATAAGCGCATTGCTTATCTTACTAAATCCATACATATTTATATATACTTATGCTTTTATAAGGTGCGCCATGGTTTATATACTATACGTTAGCAATCATTAGATAAATATATATTTATAATAGATATTACTGATATACATATATATACACACATCTCTATATAAGCATTAATGATTACGTGTATATATATGTGTATATATATAGGCACTCTCATACATATATTTATATATTCTATAGCAATACAATAATCAAATAATCCATTCGACCACACCATCAATCATATTACCATGAACACATTCATATCCTCGTCGATAGACATTTATGTCAAGCGTATTCATATATATATATACACATACATATGTAATTGATTCGTCGTGCATGTATACCCATAAGTGTTTGTAATTACATACAAATGCACATACTTATGCTTTTATGCATGGACCAACACACACACACACACCAACACACACACATATATATATATCTCTCTCTATATATATATCCATATACATGTTTACAATTAACGTAAATATGTATCGATGGAAAGCTCAAAGATCCATAACTTCAAACACATAAACATCATCCAAGAATGCACTTCAACATTAATCAAGAACCTCACTAATGCAAACACATCATACTTAAGGATGACTTACCAATTCCCAACACTATGTCTAGACTCAAACATTTTATTGTGAGTGTGTGTATAAGCTCAAATAGGTCTCATAAAGGTTACCTGACCAATCACTTCTCTTGAGTGATAATTCCCCTCCCTTTCAGAGGATTGAACCTATCTTTGGAACCAACTCAACACATTTGCAATGGTAGTTAGACGTTCATAATTAATCCATATGCATCATAAAACTTAATCATATTCATATAGTAATACATGTTCAACATTAATGTAAATCTATGAATGTCATGCTGATAAGCTAGTGATTGATGCTAATCGTCTGGGGATTTCTCATGAGGAGAGGATTTCCTCTTTGGAAATACTAGTCAATAAAAGTTTAGAGGACCGTGTTGCCAATCTTGAGGAAAGAACTGGTAAGATGCATGATGATTTAAGAACTGTGGTTAATATCATCAACAACTATTTGAAGACCACAACTAGGGGTCTCTCTGTTTTAAACGAGAAATCCCTTAATTGGACAGGTAAACCTCTTGACTTGGGAGAGTCAGAGAAAGTGATTGAGGAGATAACTTGCTCGAGTGATGTGGAAAAAGTTGAGGAGTCTGCTCCAGTGTTGGAGAAAGATGTGCAGGTTGGGCCGTACCTTAGGACAAGAAGCAAGACTAAAAAGAGAGTGAATGTCTCTATGGAAGAGCTCAAAGATGTTGTGGACGTGTAGGAGGAGGTCATTAAGGAGAATATGGCCTCAATGAATGTCTTGGAAAAAATGATGTAGCTGACGTGTTCCTTTTTGACTGGACTAGCAGGGTTGCTGATGTTTTTTCTTTTGTTTTACTGATGTGTTCCTTTTGTTTTATCTTTTGTCAGTTGTTTGGTTTTTTGGGCTGCTGGTTTGTATTGCGTAGTTTATCTTGTAGCTTTTCATCTTTGTAAAGGGTTTTGGGGCCCCTTCAAACCCTGATTTTCCTTATCAAAAACATCAATGTAAACATAATTACTCTTCCAAGGCAATATTACCTTAATACCTATTTTAGTATTCCATTCATTTTACAAACATATCAAAATTATGATTGCATTTACCATCTTATTTACCCATGAAGGTAAAAGTAAATTAGTAACAACAAGAAGGGTTGTGACAACTATCTCTTCATAGGGCGTGAAACTATACCCTTCTACATTGCTTATGCATTGTTTATTTTTCCTGCATTATGTATGTGTGAAAGTTGTTGCACTTTATATGATTAAAATCTGCTTCTTTTTCCCACGCGTGGCTTTTCCTATACTCAACAACATTGATATTAAATGCATCTCAATACTTTTATATGGCACAACTCATCATATTACTTATTAAATACCTTTCAAAATGTTTCCACGTGCTCATACTTATGTGCTCTCATTTACAACAATAAGATTCCTCATGCATATGTTAGTATATGTGTAGCATATAATTAAGTTGCTCACTTTAAATAAGCCTTTCACTATTCACTTAGTCTGCATTATATATGCGTCAATGACATTTATATCTTCCATATATACAAAATTATATATATATATTAACATATATATGTGTATTTTAAAACCATTAATTTCCAATCAAATATATATATATATAATATAAATGTATAAACATATATTAATATATATGTATGTATGCATGTATATGTTATTCATTATGTACACATATATATTAATATTATTATTTTAATAACTAATAATAAGCATACACATATATATTCATTGATAAACCTATATATACAAAGTGTATATATATCCAATCATTTTCCCCATGTATGTGATGTACCTATGTATGAGTAGGCGCAAGTATTTCTACCTACGTATATGCACACACGTTTATGCTCACATGCATGAGTTATCACATACATATACATATATACATTTAATATATATACTAATCGATTAATATATAAATATACATAATGAAGGAGAACTTATACTCAATATAGAGACTCAATCACTTCAATTCAAACCAAGGAAACAACCAAAGGAAACTTAAGACCAATAAACATTCCAATTATCCCAAAAACTACGATCAAGGGTTTACTTACCAAATCCCGAACCGACTTGACTTAACTCGACTGATGCAGATCAGGGTGGAGGTTATCAATTCAATCACAATTAAGCAAACTTTACAACTTTGAAACCTTAACTTGTTTCTTTTCTCCCAAAACCTTCAATTCTCCTTGTAGTACTTGGAACAGGGGTTTTTCAACATAACTCTCTAAGACGACTTCAAACCCAAAATTGGAACACCATTGCAAATACCCTTTATGCCTCTTTGAAACATATCAAAATTTTAAATATGGTTGCTTTGTAACAACACCCTCAAATTTTGACTGCTACGCTACAACTAGGCCTAATTAGGCTTGTTTTACAAAGCAACAATAAGGATTTCAATCTCCAAACTACAAACCTTCACTCCACAGCCTTTAACATGTCACATGCGGTCTTAGTATGCAGATATTATCCAATAGAACAATCACCAACTCACCTTTCAACAAAACCCTATGTCTACCTAATCACCTAAGCCTAATACATAGAGATATTAGGCTAGGGTTGCATCAAATTTGACCCTAACTCCATCCCCTACTCCTGCAAACTCTACAAAAATTAAAAGCACCCTAACTATTTCCATTCCACTGATTATTAGATTTTTCCATTGGTGGAATGGGCTCTAATTCATATTTCTTCTATCAAACGCTCAAAACTAGGGTTTTCTGGCTATTTGTAGAAAATTGGTTCAAACTCACTCCAAACTCAATGAAAATGAATGAATTCGATTGAAAATGAGAGTTAACTCAGTCCACTATCAATTCCAACACAACCTAGCACATGTTTAGGCCATAGAAATCGTACAAACCTCTGTAGCAGCAAGAAACCAATTAAGAACGCAAAAAATAGAGTATATTGATATTGTTTGATCTCAAAAATGTCTCCAGAAGGTTGCCTCAACCACACAAGGAAATATTTAAAACATCTACAAGCTAAAACAACCATTGGCTAACTAATTTTTGAATGCCAACTCTTCAACTTCCATACAAACCAAAAATGCAAATTTGATCATGCAACTTTTGCAACATTTGCAAAACTTGACATCTTTTTACAAAGTTGACCCCACATGATCAAAAACATGAAATATGGTCTAAATAGACCTTATTACCAACAAAATTGACTCAAAACACAAAAAACTCACATCTAACACCCTTTTACATCATAAAGCCTAGGTGACCTTGCACCATACTCCTGGGGAGAACAAAATCTCAAGTTCCGCTTGAGAGAAAATCTTGAACTAATGTACCATACTTCTTGATGTCTTCCTCTATCATCTAGGTGGCATCCTCCATAGGAATGTGTTGCCACTTCACCAGGTACTCATACTACACCTTGTGCCTTGTTCTCTTGGCTTCCTTGGTATCCAGAATGCATTCTAGCTTCAATGGTTGACTTGGTGGAAAATATTTGACCCAATCTTCATTTGGAACCTTTGATGTACCTTCACCTGTACCTACAATCACAACCCCTTTAGAAAGGTATAGGTCAGAAACATTAAACATTGGAGAGATAGTAACTCTAGGAGGGAGTTCTATCTCATAGACATTTACTCCAAATTTGTGGACCACCCTACATGGCCATATCTTCTTCATCTGAAACTTTGAATACTTCCCTTTAGGTAGCCTTTCCTTCCTCAAACGAGCTAAGACAAAGTCCCCTACTTTGAAATGTACCTCTCTTCTTTTCAAGTCAACATGTTTGTATTTATCAACACTCTTTTGAAGGTTTTCTTTAACTTGCTGATGTAGGTCTTTCATGGCCACTGCAAACTCTTCCCCTTCAACACTTCTTCTCTCCATGCCACCCAAATCTTTGATTTCAAACACTCCCCTAGGCTACAATCCATATATAATCTCAAGTGGGATTTTTCCAACACTTCGGTTCATAGAGTCATTATATGCAAACTTAGCTTGGGGTAGGATCAAATCCCATTGGGTTGAATGTTCTTTTGTCAAGCATCTGAGGAGATTTCCAAGACTTCTATTGACTACTTCAATCTACCCATCTATTTTTGGATGATAGGTAGAGCTAAAAGTCAAATTTATGCCTAGCTTCTTCCAAAGGGTTCTCCAAAAGTTACCCACAAATTTATTGTCCCTGTCTAAAACAATGGTTAATGGAAATCCATGAATCTTGACCACCTCCTTGTAAAACAACCCTGCAATGTATGAGGCATCATTTGTGCTTTTACATGGTATAAAATGTTCCATTTTACTAAGCTGGTCTACTACAACAAACACACTATAAAATCCTCTGAGTTTTGGGAAATCCCAACACAAAATCCATGTTGATGGACTCCCATGGCCTATTTGGGATTGGAAATGGATGGTAAAGACTTGCATTTGTACTACAACCCTTGGATTTTTGACAAACAACACACTTTTCAACAAATTTTTTGATATCACTTTGCATCTTTGGCCAATAATAATACCTTCTTACCTGTTCCAAAGTTTTATCCACACCAAAGTGACCTCCTAAGCTTCCACAATGCTTCTCCTTAATCATATTAGTCCTCATAGAGCATTTGGGAATGCGAACTTGAGCCCCTTTAAAGAGTAAACCTTCTTGAATCAAGAAATCAGAATTGTCTTCATGTAAAGTGTCATTGAACTGACTACAAGAAGCATAAATCTGTTTGAAATCATCATCCTTTGCATACATACCTTTTAAAGCATCAATCCCAACACTTTGGAGTTGAACTTCTTGAAACAACAATGTTCTTCTCAAAGCATCCACCACCTTGCTTGAATACCCCTTTTTGTGTTTGATGGTAGAGGTAAAGCTTTGTACATACTCCACCCACTTCACATGTCTTTGGTTGAGTTTGTCTTGGCTGTTTAAGAACTACAAAGCATGATTGTCAGTAAAACCAATGAACTCTTAAGGAAGGAGATAGTGTCTCCACTTCTTCAATTATTGCACCATAGCATATAACTCCAAGTCATAAGAGGAATACTTTTTTTTTGCCTAATTGAGCTTCTCACTAAAGAAAGCAACAAGCCTGCCCTCTTGGCTCAAGACTGCCCCAATTGCATACCCACTTGCATCACATTCAATTGTGAAAACTTTGTTAAAGTATGGCAATGCTAAGATAGGTTGTTGTGCTACCCTTTGCTTGAGATATTGAAAAAAAAAAATTGCCTCATCATACCATACAATCCTTTTCCTTTTATCCCCTTTTATTGTGTCAATCATTGGAGAGCATGTATGACCAAAATTCTTCACAAATTTTATATGAAAATTGGCTAGGTTGTGGAAACTTCTTACCCCATTTATTGATGTTGGAGTAGGCCAGTTGAGAATTTCTTCCACCTTTTTGGGGTCCATCTTGAAAGAACCTTTTGAGATCACAAAGCTAAGATATACTAACTCTTCCTTCATGAGTTCACACTTCTTAAAATTGATAATCAACTTTTCATCATTTAATCTCTTCAAAACCAAATATAGATGTTGCAAGTGTTCCTCTTTAGTCTTACTAAACACAAGAATACCATCCAAATAGACAACCACAAACTTACCTATGAAGGGTTTCAAAACTTCATTCATTAGTCTCGTAAAAGGGCTTGGTGCATTTAAAAGCCCAAATGGCATAACAATCCATTCATATAACCCCTCATTAGTTTTGAAGGAATTTTTTGACTCATCCCCCTCTTTAATTCTAATTTGGTGGTATCCACTTTTGAGGTCACTCTTATAAAAATAACAAGCCCCTCCTAAACAATCCATCAAATCTTCCATTCTTGGTATGGGGAACCTATACCTTATGGTAATATTTTTAATTTCCCTTGAGTTTGTGCACATTCTCCAATCTCCTCCCTTCTTTGGTGCCTAAACAATGGGAACAACACATGGGCTAAGACTCTCCCTTATTAGGCCTTTTTCAAGTAACTATTGGATTTTCTTCCCAATCTCTTCATTCTGTTGAGGGGTCATTTTATATGCTACTTTGTTAGGAAGGTTTTCCCTTGGTATGAAGTCTATATGGTGGCTCACATCTCTTATTGGTGGTAAAGAACTAGGAAGTTCATCTACTACAATATCTTTGTATTTGTTCAGCAAGGCTTGAACCTCTTTAGGCACATCATCAACCTTTGCTGCTACTATCATGATAGATTTTGGTCTGATTACAATTGCATAACCTTCTCCACCTTCTTTCATGGTTTTCAAAAACTCTTTTTCCACAAGCAACATTACACTAGACCTAACTTGTGTATCTAGATTCTCATCTTGCAATGGAGTAAGAGTGAATGAAACCCCATCCTTTTCTATCACATAGGTATTCTTCTGCCCATCATGTTTAGCTCTTCTATCATACTGTCGGGGTCTCCCTAAAAGTAGATGACAAACATCCATTGGGATGATGTCACACAATATTTTATCTTTATACCCTCCTATGTTGAATTCCACCCATGTTTGCTCATTAACTAGGACCTGTTTCCCCTTGTTCAACCAGGAGACCTTGTAAGGAGTGGGATGTGGGATTCTCTTCATTTTCAACTTCTCTACCATCTCTAAAGAAACTATATTATCTGTGGAACCAGAATCAACAACAACTTTACGCACCTTACCTTGAGATTTGCATGTGGTTCTAAACAAATATTTTCTTTGTGGAAGATTTTTCATCGTAGGCACTTTAATTAATGTTCTTCTCACCATCTAATATTCTCCAATTTCTGAAGCAACATGCTTAGATGGAGAGTTGACACTCTCATTATCTTCTTCTTGCACCAATTGAGTTCTCCTTTCACCACCATGTGAAGTAGAAGGTTGTTTATTTAGACATTTCCATGTTTGATGGCCAAATTGATTGCATTGATAGCATCTTCCTGAGAATGTATTTGATCCTCTTCCTTTTCCTCCAAATTTTCCTCTACTATTTAATCTCCTACCTCTGAAACTGCCTCTTGATTCCTAGCTCTGCTCTTGATGACCACTTGTCTCTCCTTATGGTTTTTGAGATTGTCCCCTTCCTCCAAATGTTCCTTGTCCCCTGAAGTCTTTCCTTTGCCTCTACTTTGTTTCTCATGCCTCCTCTTCAACTTTTCTTTTACCTTGAATGCCAATTGAAAACATTCTTCCACCATTCTAGGGGTGGTAAGACTTAACTCATCTTGTATATTGAACCTTAACCCATTCATGTACCTTGCTACTTTCTCTACCTCATCCTCAACATGACCAACCCTTATACTTAGCTTATGAAACTCCTTTGTATAAGCAATGACATCCATCGTCCTTTTGTTTGAGGTTTTGTAGCCTTCTAAATGTTTGAACTGCATAATCATCGGGTAGAAATTGACTCTTGATTTTAGCCACCATTCTATCACATGAATTGATTTTTGACTTTCCCTTCTTCACCCTTTCTTCCTGCACATAATTCCACCAAGTTAAGGTAGGTCCTTTCAAATTTTTTTAGGAAAAATTCACCTTTTGATCATCTGCTACCTCTTCATACTCAAAATAGTTATCAAGTACATCAATCCAACCTAACACCTCTTCACTATCCCTCTTCCCACCGTAAATGGCTAAGTCCATCTTCACCTTAGGAGTGTATCCTTTGACAACCTTCAACAACTTATCCATTCTCAATTCATTAGGGTCCAGCTCATCATCACCTTAGACTCCTCCTTGAGGGTTTTTATTCTCGCCCTCTTCCTCATCCTCTTGGTCACTTTGATCTCCGGTGACCACACCTCTCTTTTGGTTTAAATCTAGTGCTGCAAGTCTAGCTAGGACAACTTATTGAGTCTCCTTTACTTGTCTCAACTCCTTGGCATGCTTTTCTTTCAACTCTCTCACTTCTTTGGCCGTTGGATTCTTTTTAGGAGGCATCTTTGCTTCTTTCAAAATTTAACCTTTTCCCATTATTGACCAAAACCTATGGTCTGATACCAATTTGATGCAAAGTAGGGTGCAGGTTATCAAATCAATCACAATTAAGAAAACTTTACAACTTTGAAACCCTAACTTGGTGCTTTTCTCCCAAAACCTTTAATTCTCCTTGTAGTGCTTAGAATAGGGGTTTTTAGACATAACTCTCTGAGAGTAATTCAAACCAAAAATTGGAACACCATTGTGGATACCCTTTATTCCCCTTTAAAACATATCAAAATTGTAAATATGGTTGTTTTGTAACAACACCCTCAAATTTTGACTGCTACGCTACAACTAGGCCAAATTAGGCTTGTTTTACAAAGCAACAACAAGGATTTCAATCTCCAAACTACAAACCTTGAATCCATAGCCTATAACATGTCACATGGGGTTTGAGTATGCAGATTTTATCCACTAGAAAAATCACCAACTCACCTTTCAACAAAATCCTATGTCTACCTAATCACCTAAGCCTAATACATAGAGATATTAGGCTAGGGTTGCATCAAATTCAGCCATAACTCCATCCCCTGCTCCTGCAAACCATAAAATAATTAAAAGAACCCTAACTACTTCCATTCCACCGATTATCATATTTTTCCATCAATGGAATGGGCTCTAATTCATATTTCTTCTATCAAACCCTTAAAACTAGGGTTTCCTGACTGTTTTCATAAAATTGGTTCAAACTCACGCCAAACTCAATGAAAATGAATGAAATCAATTGCAAATGAGAGTTAACTCAGTCCACCATCAATTCCAATACAACTTATCACATTTTCAAGCTATACGGAATTGTACAAACCTCTATGGCAGCAAGAAATCAATTAAGAACGCATAAAACAGAGTATATTGATATTGTTTGATCTCCAAAATGTCCCCAGAAGGTTTCCTCTACCACATAAGGAAATATTTAAAAAATCTACAAGCCAAAACAACCATTGGATAACTACTTTTTGAATTCCAACGCTTCAACTTCCATACAAACCAAAAATGCAAAGTTGCTCATGCAACTTTTGCAACATTTGCAAAACTTGACATATTTTTACAAAGTTGACCCCACATGACCAAAAAAATGAAATATGGTCTAAATAGACCTTATTACCAACAAAATTGAATCAAAACACAAAAAAATAACATCTAACACCCTTTTACATCATAAATCCTAGGTGTCCCTACACCATTGACTAACTAGGATGTGAGTGTGTGATAGCTCAAGTAGGTTCATTAGGGGTTACCATATCAAACCCTTCTCTTGGGTGATACTCTCCCTCTCCTCACTAGAGGGCTTGATTGTTTCTTGCCTCCAACTTAGTGCATCATAAATTTAGTTAGCCAATCACATGAAAATCTTATCCATCATATATCATTTGCATCATTAAAAAATAAATATCAAAATGTATATTCATGTATTTCATTCACTCATTGAACATATTAAAGTCATTATTTTGCATATAATATCATATTTACTCAAAGTTAAAATCAATCTGGTAATTGAGAAACAAGGTGTAACAAAGAGCAAGGCTTCAAAAGAGGAATTATAGATAGAAAATTGTATATCAAGAATGAAGGAGATAAGTTGTTGATTGTTGTGGTATATGTCTATGACATCATTTTTGGGGTAACAATGATTAGATGTGCCAAGACTTCACCTCCAACATGTAAAAGGAATTTGAGACATCGATGCTAGGAGAGCTATCTTTCTTCCTTTGTTTGCAAATATCTCAGTCAAATAAAGGGATCTTTATTTCTCAAACCAAGTATGTTAAAGATATGTTAAAAAAATTCAAGATGGAAGATTGTAATCCAATACTTGTAATCCTATGGTTACTCGTTTTAAATTAAGAAAAGATAATGAATCTCCTATAACAAGTCAAACTATGTATAGATCCATGATTGTTACTTTTCTCTACCTCATAGCTACAAGGCCTAATATTATGCAAGTTGTTGGTTTAGTGGCATGGGTTCAAGCATCTCTAAAGGAAACCCATGTAAATGTAGTCAAAATAATAATGAAATATTTGAAGGGGACTACATATTGTGAATTTGGTATCCAAGGGGTGAATATTTCACCCTTACAACACATACAAATGTGAATTAGGTAGGCAATGTTGATGACATGAAGAGCACTAGTGGAGGATCATTCTTTCTCAAAAAAAAATTTGTATCTTGGTTAAGCAAGAAACAAGCATCATTTTCTCTATCTACAACAAATGCATAATATATTGTGGCAACAACTTGTTACACATAGGTTTTATGGATGAAACCGACTTTGAAATTTGTTAGGGTTAAGTATGAGCATCCCATTCTTGTACTCTATGATAATATGAGTGCCATCAACATATCAAAGTTCTATAGGAGAATCATCTTCCAAGAATAAAGTTGTTGCTTTGAAAGGTCCAATATTTAAGACAAGAAGTTTCAATGAATCCAAAAATCAAACTTTCTATTTTTTTTTTTTAAATGCTTTTTTATTTTTTTGTTATGACCTAGATTAAGGAGATAAGAATGGAAAACATAATGTAGATTTTATTTTTATTTTTTATTTATTTTTACTTTTTGATGAAAAATAGTGGGTGGCACAGGTAAAAAATTAGTACAGTAATTTCAAGATTTGTCACATGAAAATAAAATCCAAAAAGATGAAATGCAATGAGAAGTATATTTTTTATTAAAATTAGTGTTTGAAAATAGAAAATAGAAAATAGAACAAGTTTTAAAAAAATCAAAATTTCAAATTAACCATTCAAAAATTAGCATTAATAAACCAAAACTTCCACCAAAAATAAATGAGCACCTAAACTTAATCAAGCACTAAAATAACATATATTTCTTGTCAAAACAAAGTGGGAACCATAACACCCAAATTAGTATATGGTCCCAAATAAAGATTGGAAGGAAAATAAAACAAAATAAAGGAGAAAATGTGATGAGTATATGCCCTTTATTCAAATTGATGCCCAAGACAAGATTGAGAATTAGTTAAAATAGATTAAAGACAATCAAAAGATCAAAACCCTTGATTTAGATGGACACTTAATATGAGAAGTAGAAATGGAAAGAAAGTAATACTTTATGTTATTTATAGAGGATAAGATTCTTTTCAAAGGAACAATTTTTTATTTTATTTTTAAAGCTTCAAGAAGTTGCAACTAGAAAACTATATATATGTGTCATTTACACATATAATGTAATGATAGTTGATGTCAAACTTATGGTGCAAAAATAGCCATTCAAGTTTGAGATCAATTAAATTGTTAAGTGTCTTTGTATAATGAATGTCAAGTTGAAGCTTGCTTTTGCTACCAAGATTTTTATTAAGTCCAATCCCAAATGTTGTAATTGTTTAAGAAATAGTTTAATTAGTAAGAAGATCTACATTAACTTTGTGCGACATTGGCATTCAAATCTATAAATCAACTTTGAATACTTTGTGATAATTAATTGTCTTCATCCTTTATACTTATAGGTGCTATTTATGTGATATATTTTTAAGATCAAGTTAATCATAAATAAAACTCTAAGGATCTTTGTTTTAATCCTTGAATAGCATTTTTTTTATATTTTAGCTATCATAAAGTAAGAAAATTCATAGGTGAAAATGAGTTATTCAAAGTCTTGTGCTCTAGCATCAGAGATCAAACTAGATAGCTGAGTTTGTTTATTTATTTTATCCTTTTAATTTTTTTAAAATAATGTATTGTATAATGGTCATATTAATAGTTTTTTTTTTGGTTTTAAGCTTTAGAGTAGATTAAATTATAGATTTTCTACTACAAATTTGAACCATCCACTATTTTGTTTTGTGTTGTCACGAAAGTGACAAATTACAAAACCAACAATTTTATAAGAGAAGATGCTTTTGTCTTGAATATAAATTATTAAAATAGGCCAGAGAAATAAAATAAAGTTTTTTACCACATTAAAATTATTAATAATATACAACCTGAGGCTGAAAACATTGTTCAAAGATTCAACTCTCCAAATTATAGTCTCTTTATTTTATAACATAAGATGCTCTCATCTTGAATATACATTGTCAAAATAGATTTAAAAAATAATATATTTTTTCACCACATTTACAATATAATAACCAATAATAAGAGGCATTCTATAATAGTAGCACATAGAGTGTAATGAAGTGAGTGTGTTAACAAATGTTCTTACATTTTACCTTAAATTTGACACCAATTTATATGTCAAAATATTAATATTTAGTAATAAACACAATAATTTCAAAATATGCAATGTATAAAATTTATGTCTCTATATAAACATATATATACGTGTAAAATTTATGTTTACTTTTTTAGATAGATGTATTTAAGATATATATATACTAGTAATTATAGAAAATGTAAACATGAAATAACAACATTTGAATGAATGCATAAATCATTTCTTTCAATTGTGAATTAATAAAGGTAGAGCAATTTATGCTTAGCAGTAATGTAAAAAACTTAATCAATGAAGCAAAATGGTGAGCGACGCATGATTGTGGGTAGCAATTACAAAGCAAGAATGGCTGATAGAGCAACTCCACCAAAGGGTTGACATCATGGAGAAGAAGCATTTGGAGGCAGAGAGTGCTAGTGTTGGCACAAATTTGGTAGGACGACATAATCAAGGCTTTTCAAATTGTCGCCATGTCATTGGAGCCAATGCCACCCTACTGGGTAGAAAGGATCCTAAGTGACAAAACCAATAGGTGTCTCGATCTAGATCTTGGGTAGAGACCTTCAAAAGGCCCTGGTTTCACTCCAACAATCGAGGTTGTACTTGGGGAGCGAAAACAACGCGAAGATATTAGAATCAGCCCAATGTAGACCACAAAAAAACACATTTTTCACCCTAGTATTGGTACGATCGGAGGCCTCCCCCTAGGAAACCAATGAATTATTTCAGGCCTCCACTCAATGAGCCTACCAAGGGGGGCCGGTATAGGTAGTTGAGGCAAAAAAATGGTGAGATCGCAACAACTCAACCTAACCGTTGGAAGGGGAAACATAAAAAATGGAACTCAAAGAAGCACCTGAGGGATGGTGGCCTAGTTAGGAAAATATCCCACTTTGCTGCTGAACTGAATTCAAATAGCTTGAATAGAGACCAAAATATGGGGAGTGAAGATTATGTGGAGTGGAATCAAGAAGGTGTGCACGAGAAATCTAAAGTGAGGAGAGATCTTATTATTTTTGGCAAAGGGATTGTTATCAATGAGCTTAGAAGAAATGGATGTTGGAAGAATGAATAAGAATGATCATCTCTACAGTTTTTGTGTTGTCATTGATGTCACCATGTTGTGATTGCAAGCTTAAGTCATAGTGCTTGATTTAGTATTTTGGTCCAATATTTAGATCAATATTCAAGTTGCACCCTCTGGTATTCTAGTCTACAATCCTTTGTAGTTGGTAATTGATGCTTACAGTTTTGGGAAACCGTTTATGATTGTTGGAAGCATGTATGTTCAGAATCTCTTGTGCTTTGGTGCTCGTATGACATATCAGAAGTATTCTTTGCAATTAAGTCTATTTCTAGCTAACCTCTTGATATGGTGAATTAATTTTTATTATGTGGATATATTACGACCTATCTTGGGTCCATGCCAACATGATGTAGCGTGTTGGGTGTTTGATTTTCCTTTTGGAAAGATTTTGTAGCCGACAAGTTGGTATTTTTTTGATAAACAAGGAAATGTATCTAATTAGGTTGACCTAATTGATGCTTGTAGATGAATCGAGTATATATATTGGACAGGGTTGAAGATTAGTGTGTGTAATCGATGAGGCAGTTGTGAATGCAAAGTTGAAAAAGAGCAAAAATGATGAAGTGTGTTAAGTCTGTCTATTGAGCATCACCAGAATTGTATCAGCACTTGTTAGGTGCACTCTTTTTAGTTCATTTTGGCTATGAAGCCCAATTTTGTTTTGTAAATATTTTTGTAGGTAGTGAGCCTCCTTTTAAGTAGTGAGATTTTGTATCTGGATAGTGAGTCATATTTCTAGGAAGTGAGCCTTATACATCCAGTTTTGGAACTACTTTATATTGTGAGTTAATCCTCACCATGGTTTTTCCCTCATTGGGTTTTCCACGTAAAATCTAGTGTTCAGTGTGTTGATTTTACTTTTTGTTTTCTACATTTCATGCTCATGCTTAATAATATAACAATGTAGTTGTGAAGTTAATAATAGTTGAAGTTTTGAGGTTAAATTTGGTGACAACTGATTCACCCCCCCTCAGTTGTCCTGGACCTTTTAAAAATTGGTATAAGAGCTTTGGTCCCTTGGTGTTGAGCTTAACCGCTTGAGGAAGATCCTAAAGGTTGATTAGATGGATAATAAAGAAGAACTCCAGACTACACTTGAAGATCTTGATAGGGAAAAAAATGAAAATAGAGACTTGAAAGAAAATCTAGATGAGGCTAATGAATGTATCCAAAAGTTGAAAGAACAATTAAAGAAATTCAAATAAAGACATAGAGAAGTAAGTGAGTAGTAGAAACAAGAGATGATTGGACTGAAGGTGCTTGTAGAAGAAAAGCAAAGAATTGAAGAATTTTTTAATACAATGGTGTAGAAAAAAATATGGCGAATGCTCTAGACTTGAACAAGAGGTAGTAAACTTGAGAGTTGAGCTAGAGAAGGAAAAACTCTATGAGAATAATCTCAAATCTAGTTCCGAGAAGCTTGGAGAACTGCTTGCAGGATATAAACCAAGTAAAGACAAAGGTGGCCTGGGAAATGAAGTAGGTGAAAGTTCAAAAGAAAATCAAATGACTCATGAAAAAGGGAAGTAGAAAAGAAACTTTACAAGGAGATTGTCTGTGAGACAACCTAAAGCACAAAGGTATCCCTCTTTCAATGGTATTTGTTTTTTCTGTAATAAATATGTCACAAGGCAACATAATGTAGGAGTATGATGAATCAGTTTCCTGGTTCTTTCTCTGGACAATGTTTTCGTGTAAGAAGGTTGGACATAAAGCTACTGAATGCAAATCTCAGGTGAGAACAATCAGTTGGGTAATGATGAACATATTTAATGGAGGTAGAATGAATCAATCTTTTAATGGCTACTACTATACCCGTAACAAATTTGGACAAAAAGAAATCAATGTAGATCAAGAAGTAATGAAGGTTAGACTAATCAAAAAAATGTTGTTTGCTATAATTGTAACAAACATGGACATATCTCAAAGGTTTGCAGAAGTAAAAAGGGAAGGAGTTTTCTCCGGTAGAGAAGAATGAACCGATAAAGAAGACTGACAAAGAAGAGATGAAGCAATAGATGAATAATATATGGAAGAAGAAAGAAGAAGAAGAACCTAAAACTGTTGATGTGTCTGTGCCCTCATCCGGTACAGATAGTTCCTCCAAGAATTAGACCTAGCACGGTCTTAGGGGGAGCATTATCAGAAAATTGTAGAAACCCCCTGGATGAATGACATGTGAGAGGTTGGAACAAGGATGGAATGTGAAGACTAATTAATCAGAGGTTTTGGAAAAGGAACCGAAATAAATCATGTTGACATACTGATTTGCGGATCAAATTAGGGTTTTATGTGTTGAGAAGAATGTGTTTAGTATCTTTTTTATGTATGCCACATTTAATGTGATTTAGGGAAAATTGATGGTGTATAAGATAAAATTTGTATGCCTTTTTTATCAGTTAAGCATTTGAAGAGTTTGAAAAGTTCCTTGGAGCGATCTCAAAGTGATCTGAAGCATTTTTGAAGAAATTTTAAGAAACTATTATGAATACACAGGAATTATTTTTCAGTCCATGAAGGAAAAGAAGAAGTCTTGACCGACCATTAAAGAATTCAAGAAAGTTAAGCACAAAATGGATAGAGGATCAAGTGGCAACATTCCACTGAAGATGAAAGGAGTTGAATTGGAATAATTTGATCATAGGAAGATGAAAGAAATGGAACTAGCGCTGAAGGAAAATGAATTACAAAGCATAAAAACCCTAGGTATGAATTTATGGGGAGAATTTCCTTGGTTTGTGTTAGAGCCTAAAATTTCTTGCAAATTTTGGCAAGATTTAAGACTCACATTATAAAATAGTTGATTTAAGCACTCAAAAGTTTAGTTGAAAAATCTGCTCGAGTGGTCCACTTTGAAAAATCACAAAATGAAGCCAGTACAATTTCACGCAAAATCACCTTGCAAGCATGTTTATTTGACATATGGGAATGTGCACGCCAGATTTCAGCTTCCTATGATTAGTTTGGCAAGATTTCAAAAGGTCAAGTTGAAGGATTTTGCGAAGGTTTGTTGTCTACATAGTAAAATCTGTTAAAGTGATCAACTTTGAAGGATAATATTAAGCCACTGGAAGACTGTCAAGATAAATCAATTGGTGCTTTAGATTCTCCCCATCTCAATGTGCATCCATGTCAATTTTTAGAGCTTCAGGACATCATTTGGTATTTTTTTGAAATCAAAACCAAATGGATTTTACACAGTCTGAAGATTGCATTTCTAGAACAGTGGCAAAAGGGTCAACTTTGATACTTGATATTTGGTGAAGGAAATAAAATGATGAAAAACCATCTTGTACACAAGTTCATTTGACCTAAATGAACTAATCTCCAAAGTTACAACTTCATAGGATCTAATTTGATATTTTTTGAAGGAGGCAAGTTGGGGGGTTTCAGTTGAGTTGGACAAACACAATTTTTAGAAAATGCTAAATGAACAAATTGGAGCATTGATAGTTTTCAATCTTGATTACTTCATGTAAATCCATTCTGCATCCATGCTCTCCTATCATAAGTCAACGTATTGGTAAATTTATGTGGCTCCAGGAGAAATGCTGATCAGTTTTCTAAAGCAATTTTGGAGGCAATTTGATCTATTCTTATCATAGTACAAAATGAAATTTGGTGAAAAAGAGACTTCCAAAAAGTGTTTGAACCGGGTAGCTTCAATTTTTCACAAATAAAGAGCAAGAAATTAATCAAACTGAATGATGCAAAAGCTTGTGCCATTCATTCAATGAAGAATGTGGAAGTATATTTTGATATATTTGATGAAGACATTCATAAGCATGCTACTAAAACAAATTTTCCAATACAATCTTGGTTGCCTTCTACTGATCAAAAGGCTACTAAAACTCTTGATACCAAGCAAATAGTACGCTCTATGTCTACCAAATATGCTCAACTATCTAATCAACGGGCCGATGAATCTCAAAATGGAAGGTTTCATATAGTTTATACTAGTGAGAGTGAAAAGGTATTCTTTGATATAGGGGTGCTATATAACAGTATGGATATTCAAATTGATAGAAAATGAGGGATTTGCATGAATTTCAGAACAAATTAATGTCACTGGTCAAGACTGCACCTGCAGTGAAGCAAAAAGGTGGTCAATATTTTTGAATATCTTTGTATCATTAGAGGTTTTCATAGAGACAAAATATTGGGCAACTAAGATCAAAGAGACTTATTTCTCGAAAGAAAGATGGTGGAGAAAAATGATGGTTTTCAATATCTAAGGATGTTCTGTACAACTACTGCATACAGAAGATGAATATGGTGTTTTCTATCACTAGGAGATATATCCAAATGGGTGAACAAACCATATAGAGGTAAAAGTACGAATAAATTGTGATCTATTGATCATAAGAAGCAGTTTTTGGCATCATTTGACTTCAATTATCAGAGCAATGAGACCCTATCCTCCGATTCTCCAAATATTGGCATGAATTCCTCATTAGAATATGGCTCTGCTTGTAGACTAAGGCAAGTAATATGTATCATGTGAAAGATGAACATCAGAGACTTTTTGGAGGGCACGTAGAGCTTGATCTAAAACCCTAATATAGTTTCTTGAGAAGTTTGTTGTTGACAGTAAGCAATTCATGAATACTGATCAAACAAATCTAGGTATTAAAGGAGTGTGCCATTATCAACGCCGTTCTATGAAAATATTATCAATGCCAGGGGTGGTCTCCTTTAGTGGCTTTGGGTGTAACATAGACTCTTCAACAATCGAGGGAATGACAATTTATCATCATCTCATGATAGAAATGCGCCCTACACCAGTGATTCTAAGTGCCGATATTTGTCAGACGTTGTAATTACAAGTTCCTTGGTGGAAATCGCGAGATTTTACAGTTGATAGTAATTTCAAACATACTGTTCTTCGTGCTCCAAAGCAATTAATCAATAATCTTTTGAGGAATTTCTATCATGGAAAAGCGTTGAAATGGGGTGTAAAATGATTTTCGCAGAAAGGGCCTGTAAAAATTTGGTGTTATCAAATTTGCTGAATAGGACGGCATAGTAAAGACGAAAGGGTCTAAAGCGAATAGAGATGAGGGATGATGAAACTGTTATCCCTTTGCAGGCTGTCCTTCGGGCAGATAGCTTTGCTTAGAGGATTTTCCCCATCACTATGGAGCGCTCTAAAGTGCTCCCGCCATTACTAAATGTTCCTATGATTGACTAATATCTCTAAATGGTTTACATCTGATGGCGTTGTGGAAGTTTTGTGTTTTGCTGCGCTCATACAAAATAAGTGACAAGCTATATAAAATTATGTGTGGAAAACTCAACTAAATCTCACTGTTGTCGATGCCCTACACTTTACTGATCGACGGAATGTGATGAGGTGATCTTTGTGGTGACACTGTAATATGTCTCTGAAATAAGCGCTCCAAGAATACGAAGAAGGAAAAGGGACAGGAAGGAAAAGATTCAAAGAAGAATCCTCTCATTCACTGCTCAAACCGCCATGGAGATTGATTCTTTGTGTAAGGAAGATAAGCGAAGCCAGTTGATAAATGTCTGCCAAGAGTGAAGATAGCATCCTACGTCAGCACAAGGAAACCATAGAATGAGGCATCAGAGTGACATGTATTGTTGGAGTGGATCTCCAAGATTTCTCCGATTAAGTGAGTCACTCCGAGGAGATTTTCAGGGAAAGTCCCACCGACTTATCCCAACAAACAAAAGGCATAAAGAAATTATCGGGGAGACTGGTCCGAGGTTTCATCGAAATTCGTAAGTCCCTCCAAAATGATATTCTATTTGCATAAATGTGGTGAATACTTTGGGAAGATTTGAGACTATGGAAGAAATATTATTTGGATTAAAATGTTAAAATAAATGCGCAAGGTAAATATATTATCTCGTGTGAAATGAAGTTGTGAAGTATTTTCAAAATATTTTTTACCAAGGGAGAGGTAATTATTTTACCCGGAGAATATTTTTTATTGAGAGTAAATCTTTTTCACGGAGGAAATTAAAGGAAAAATTAAAGCTTTGTAATGGGAGATTATTTTTACTCAAATATTTTACGTTGAATAAAGATGCACAAATTAAATACAAGGTAAAATAATCTCACCAGGAGGGAAAACATTTTCACCAAAGGAGTTATAAAGCGGGTAATTATTTCTATTTTAAGGAGTGAAGAGTGAAGATTGCTAGCAAAGGAAAAGATTGGATAATCACCAAAATTATTTTCACGGGAAATATTAATTTGCCGAAGGAAATTAATTAAAATAAAGTGAAGCGTTGCACAAATGAGCAAGTGAAGGGCCATAATGCTAGAAGATATAATGTATATATGTTAGATGAAATCAAATGAAGAATTATTAGAATTATATTAGAATTAGTAGTTAGGTAGTTGGATAGGTGGAACAGTTGCCACAACAAAATATCACGATGTGTATTGCAAAATCTTATAAAATAATACAAATGGAGAAGAAGTTTTAATCTGGTAGCTAAAATCTGGTGTCTATTGTCTGTTGAGTTGAACAATTATCTAGCTGTCTCCACATTGTTATTTCTCTGTTATTTGAACCTGTGTATCCAAGTTGATATTTCAGTTTCATCAAGGCACACTTGCTATTTTTGTGTAATCAAGTTAATTGGTTTCTATTAAAGAATTAAAATCCTTTTGATTGATTACAGTAACTTGGAGGTAACATTTGGATCAGTAAGAAGAGTTAGGTAATTGATAAGATTTTCAACCTGTCTCCACATTGATGTTGTCTTGTTATTCAAATTGAGGATATACTTCATTTGTCAATACACATTTTATGTCATTGTGTGATTATTTTAATTGGTTCCTTCAAGGAAGGATTAAAATCCTTTTAATAAATCACAATAACTTGATAGGATCAATTGGATCAATAAGTAGAGTCTGTCAGTCACATTCTTGCACGTTTATACAAGGTATAAACAAGTATAAGTGCCAAACAATTAGAATTGTAGCCAGTAAGTAAGTCACATATCATTCACCTCTTGACTCCATTAGCCCAATAGGAGTAGGCACTGGTCACATTTCAAATTTCAGTAGGAGTAGTTAGTGAGCCTTCATCTATCCTACACTATTTTCCATTGTGGATAGATCCATCAATTCAACCAAATCATACATCCCTCTAATCTACTCCATTATAAAGGTCTACCCGCCTACACCTAGCAGAGCCTGAAGTGCAGAGAGTCATCAACCGAATAGGTTATCTCCATTCATTGGTTCAAGAATGTTGCAAGTATGATCATAGAGCCTGACAACCTCTTAGGATTTGTAGCCTACATTTTTGAGATCCAACAGTTTGTTGATAAATATTTCATCTTGTTCTTGTTGATTCATTTCAAGAATGAAAAAATTGTATTGGAAAAACCCTACCTAATCACAAAGGAAGCGATCAAAGTGATTATTGGCTTATGTAGTATTGGGGATCTCCCTGGAAAGAAAATCGTGAAATACAAAGATGTGGAGGAACTTACTGGAATTAATAACTTAGATCCTCGAGCTCTATTGATAAATGATCTTGCGGAGTCAGCAGTAAGGTATGTTGCATATGCCATTTCCTATAAAATCTATTTCAAAAATTGTGAATGCTTGGCATCGGCTATTGTTGTATATATTGCACATATGATGGTTAAGGAAAACATGAAGTTTGATTTGTGTAAGGTCTATTACTTGAAAATCTTACTGAGAATTCTCGAATGTCGTTGGTTCAGGGTTATCCCTTTCAGTTTGGATATTTGCTTGTGTGCTTGGACTTTTACTTTTTGAACTCCCTACCGTGAAGAGAAAATGTAATGTGGGAATCTGGTATTCCTATTGGGAAACAAGTTTACAAATACTTGGAATAGTTGGTGGACAATGTAAGTGTGTGAAAATTATATTTCACATCCTTAAGAACAAATCTATGCTTCGATATGTCAATACTGAGTCAGTTTGAAGTGGGTTCATCCTTTGGTAAGAGAGAGTTGGAAGTTATCATTGGTGAGTCTCCTTCATAACAGAAAAAAGAAGAAAAATATTGTAACAAATGTCCCAAAAGAGAAGAATGAAGAAGAATTTATGTTTGGATCTTATACAAAGGATATAGAGATGTTACTAGATAAGGGTGAAATGAAGAAGATTGGTGAAATGTGGAATGTGTGCTCTTCAATTGAGAAAAAAATTGATGATGTGCTTGTTGATTATTTTCTGAATAAAGGTATTTTAGTTTCAGATGTGTCAGATTCTTTACCAGATGATCTTGTAGAGATTGTTGAAGAGAGAACATTGCTAGAAGGACCCAAAGGACATAAATTCAAAACTATGCTTGAAAGAAGGTGTAACAAAGCAAAGCAAGTACTATCTAAACATATGAATGAGACAAAAGAATGCATCAAAGAAATATCTAAAATTTATAGGTATTGTCTCCGATAGCTGACAACTGTTGATAATTTTAGAAGTAGGATTGAAGCTATTGAAGCTGAGATGAATAGTATTGGAAAGAACTTTGATTTCTTCAAAGACAAGGATGGAAAATAGACAATAAGAGTTGGAAAACTATAGGTAGAATTGTTGACTACTCAAAGGAAAAGAGAAGATATGGTTAGAACCTTCTAGTTGGTTAAAGAAGTTGCTAAGGTCCGGTTAGATCATCTCTCTGAAATCCTCTTTGATGCTAAAAATTGTGAACGACTGTGTCTATCTTCTGATCAGACATCCTCATTTACACAATTATCTTTGTTGGAAGGTATGAGTGCAAGAATGAATTTGGTCGTGCTTCCATGGAAAATATTTCTTCCAATCTTAAGAGAGAGATATAAGAAAATATTTCATGTAAAAAGTGTCATTCTTGTTTGAATATTTGAAATGGGAAGCTGGAATTTTTGTGCATATACAGTCATTATATACATCCTATCTTTTTGGTCACCCTTTTCCATTGATGTCAAAGGGAGAGAGAGTTATGGAAAGAGTTAGAGAATAAAGATACAAGGGAGAGAGTTATGCTAATGTTGTGTTTTGAAAATTTTGGCACATGTTGCCATCAATGGAAAAGGGGGAGATTGTTGGAAGAATAAAGAAGAATGATCATCTCTATAGTTTTTGTGTTTTCATTGATGCCACCATGTTGTGACTGCAAGCTTAAGTCACAGTGCTTGATCCAGTATTTTGGTCCGTATTTGGACCGGTATTCAAGTTGCACCCACCAGTATTCTAGTCTACAATCCTCCGCAGTTGGTAATTGATGCTTGAAATTTTGGGAAACAGTTTATGATTGCTGAAAGCATGTAGTTTAGAATCTCTTGTGCTCTGGTGCTTGTACAACGTATCAACATTATTCTTTGTAATTAAGTCTATTTCTGGTTGACCTCTTGATATGGTGAATTAATTTTTCTTATGCAAATATATTTGCGATCTATCTTAGGTCCATGCCGACATGATGTAGCGTGTTGGGTGTTTGATTTTCCTTTTGGAAAGATTTTGTAGTCGACAAGTTGGTATTTTTGATAAACAAGGAAATGCATATAATTAGGCCAACCTAATTGATGCTTGTGGATGAATCGAGTATATATATTAGACAAGGTTGAAGATCAGTGTGTGTAATCAATGAGGCAATTATGAATGTGAAGTTGAAGAAGAGTGAAAATGATGAAGTGTGTTAAGTCTATCTATTGAGCATCACTAGAATTGTATCATCACTTGTTAGGTGCACTCTATTCAGTTCATTTTGGCTGTGAAGCCCAATTTTGTTTTGTAAATATTTTTGTATGTAGTGAGCCTCCGTGTAAGTAGTGAAATTTTTTATCTAGACAGTGAGTCCTATTTCTGGGAAGTGAGCCCTTGGCAGTGAGCCTTATACATTCAATTTAATCCTCACCATGGTTTTTCCCTCATTGGGTTTTCCACGTAAAATCTGGTGTTTAGTGTGTTGATTTTACTTTCTATTTTATGCATTTCATGCTCATGCTTAGTAACAAAAAAGTGTAGTTGTGAAGTTAATAATAGTTGAAGTTTTGAGGTTAAGTTTTGTGACAACTAATTCACTCCCCCTCTCAGTTGTCCCACACCTTTTTAAAATGGAAATGAAATGGTCATCCCTAATAAAACCATGAGGAACTCTATGGACATGCTAAAGGAGTGCACTTTATTTGCAAAGTGGGGAGGGGGTGGTTGTCCTATAAAGAAAATAGTGGATTGGTGGAGAGACCAATGGGGCAAAGACTTATGTATCAAGTTTTTGTCTTGCAAATTTCTTTTGGTTATATGTCTAATGTCACTATTGAAGCTAAACAACATCTTTGAACAACTCTTGCAAATGGATGGAATAGGGTTTTACATTAAAGAGTGGGAACCAAATTTTAACCCCCACAAACATGAATTGAATAGAATGAAAGCATGGGTAAATCTGCACAACCTGACCTCAGAATGTTTGTATGAGGAGGTCTTAAGCATGATATAGGGAATCAACTAGGCAATTATATTGGGATTGATAAAACCTTACTTCATGGAGAAATGAAGGCCTAGGTGAGAATCTATGTATAAATTAGCCCAGGTATTTCACGCTTGGATGAGCTAGAAATTATCATGGAGGAGGGCAAGTGGCACTAGAAAATAGAATGGGATCTCAAAGCTAGCAAGGTTCCCACTTTCGCAAAGTATGACTCCATGATTTGGGAAATGAAACCCAATGAGGGTTGCTCGGATGAATCATGAATTGTAACTTTGAATAGCAAGGCAGTGCTAGTGGGTGGGGAAAGCCGCAATTAGGAGACAAAACAAGCTGCCCATTAGGAGAGTGGTGGGTATGAGATTGTAGAGGAAGAAGTTTTGGTTGCAATAGAGAATGTAGAAGGGGTTTCAGGATGGTCCCTAAATCCACAAGAAGAAGAGGGGACTAGGGAGGAAGTCACAGGTCTAGAGGAAATTATGGAAGTTGAATGTGAATTGATGGGTTGTGTAGCTCTTGCAAAGGAAGAAGCAATAAATTTAGCTATGGGAGATGATGATGGAAACAACCTAGAGGGTGAAGCTCTTAAGGATTATGAGCCTCTAGAAGAAGGCGAGGTACAAGAGTTTGAAGAATACACAACTTTATCGGAAGGTAATGTGGATCCCCTAGCCACCTTAGTGACTTAGGGGAAAATGGGATTAAAATCAAGGAACAAGGCTAGGAAGTCACCAAACTATGAGAAAGGAAGGAGGAAAGGTAGGTTGTCAAACATGGAAACGAGAGCTATGGATGGTGATGCAGAAGGCCAGTAGAAACTCACCATGACACTAAGATCAAGGAGGGGTGGTACCCTTAATTCCCAGGGAGCAATGATGATCATATCATGGAAGGTTACGGGCTTAAACACCCCTAACAAAAAGAACCTTCAAAGGCATCTCATGGAGAAATCAAAGGTTGATTTCCTCATAATCCAAGAGATGAAATTAAGAAATACATAAGTGGAAATGTTCAAGAAGAAATGCAAAGTTTGGAATGCTGAGCAAGTGGAATCTACAGGTGCCTCTAGGTGTCTGCTTATGATTTGGAGACCCTAGGTAGTCTATCTAGAAAAGATAGTGGGAAATAGTAATTGGTTAGCCTACAAAGTGAGAAGTCTATCATCAAATTTTGTCTGTATATTAATCAATATTTATGGCCCCTCAAGTTGCATGAAAAAGAGGGAATTATGGTTGGAGCTTAATGTTTTCTACAGTCGGGTATACCCTGAGTGTTGCATTTCGGGGGGAGATTTCAATGTAATCCTACACAGTGAGGATAAAATGGGGGGTATGCAAAGAAAGTACCAATCCCAGGTGAATTTTGAGAATTTTGTAAGGGGGATGATTTGTTTGAAATTTGGATGGAAAATGGAAAATTCACATGGATGAATAGGAGGTTGGGCTTCAACCATATTGCAAAAAAGTTGGATAGATTTTTGTTTAAAGGAGATTTGGGAGCCTTTCTCTTCACCTTTGAAGTTAGAATTTTATCCCAATCAGGGTCAGATCACTACCTAATTAAATTAGAAATAATAGGTGAAAAGAGACTCGTTAGATGTCTCTTTAAATTAAAAAACATGTAGTTCAAGGATCAAAATATTCCAAGATTGAATGGCATCTAGTGGAATGGATGGAAAATCAAGGTACCAAGATGTTTGGAGTAGTATTAAAGCTGAAACTTCTCAAGAAACAATTAATGGATTGAAATAGGACCCATTTCAAAAACATATTTGAATCCAAATGTAAGTTGGAAGAAGAATTATCAATGCTAAATGAAGCAATATTATCTTATATTGGGGTGGATAAAACCTTACTTCATGGATAAATGAAGACCTAGGTGAGAATCTGTGTATAAATTAGCTTGAGTAGTTCACACTTGGATGAACTAGAAATTATCATGGAGGGAAAGTGACACCAAGAAATAGAATGGGATGTCACAACTAGCAAGGTTCCCACTTTCCCAGTCTGACGTCATGAATCAGGAAATGAAACCTAATGTTGGGTTGCTCGGTTGACTCAAAAAGTGAAATTGTAAATAGTGAGGCAACACTAGTGGGTGGGGAAAGCCATGATCAAGAGACAGAGCAAGTTGTCCATCACGAGAGTGGTGGGTATGATATTGTAGAGAAATAATATTTGACTACAATAAATAATGTAAAAGAGGTTTCAGGATGGTCCCTAAGCCCAGAAGAAGAACATGGGACTAGGGAGGAAGTCATGGGTCTAAAGGAAATTATGGAAGTTGGATAAGAATTGATGGGCTACATAGCTCTTCTAGAGGAAGAAGCAAAGAATTCAAATATGGGAAATGATGATGGTAGTATCCTAGAGGGTCAAGCTCTTAAGGATTTTGACCCTCTAGAAGAAGGCGAGGTATGGGAGTTTGAAGAAAAGGAAACTTTGTTGGAAGGTAATGCAGATCCTGTAGCCACCTTGGTGACTCAGGGGAAAATTGGATTAAAATCAAGGAACAAGGCTAGGAAGTCACCAAACTGCGAGGAAGGAAGGAGGAAAGGTAGGTTGTCAAACATAAAAAAGAGAGCTATGGATGGTGATGTAGAAGGCCAACAAAAACTCACCATGATGTTAAGATCATGGAAGGGCAGTACCCTTCTCAAGGAGCAATGAAGATCATATCATGGAATGTTAGGAGCTTAAATGCCCCTAACAAAAAACACCTTCAAAGGCGCCTCATGGAGACATCAAATGTTGATGTACTCATGATTTGGGAGATGAAATTAAGCAATATAAAAGGAGAAATGTTCAAGAAGAAATGCAAAGTGTGGAATGTTGAGCAAGTCAAAGCTCTAGGTGCCTATAAGGGTCTTCTTATGATTTGGAGACCCCAGGAAATCTATCTAGAAAAGATATTGGGAAATAGTAATTGGTTAGCCTACAAAGTGAGAAGGCTATCATCAAATTTGGTCTTCATATTAATCAATATTTGGGTAAGTGCACCAAGATGGTTCCCAAAAAAGGGGCTTAAGTGGCCACTTTTTTTCTGAAATCAGGAAATACTGACCTTGGACGTGAAATTGAGGATAGCTACACTCAAAAAATTTAGATGGAACAAAAACAAGGACCACAGTGCTCTGAGTCTACTTTCTAAACTACTAATTTATTTTGAAAATGGTTGAGATTAAGGGGTTCAAAAGAGGGACACGCACAAATTGTTGTTGTTTCTGTCAAAAAAACATAACATAGCAACTCTTGTGTGACCCGAGCACGGTGGACTTTTTTGTAGTATTTTTAAAATCGCCTGGTCAGGTTAGATAATATATGTAGTAAGGACTGGATATTTTCTAATAATTTTTTAATGAATATTTGATTTTTTATTAATTTTCTAAGTGGGCACTTCCTAAAAAGTTAATTTTGTGCTCCTAAATTTTTGAAACTAATAGATTTAAAAAAAAAAAAAATTGTAGAATGGAGTCTAGTTTCTAAAAATGTAATTTATTTCAAATTTTGATGAATGGTTAATTTATAGAAAAAATACCAAACACTTCTTTTTGAAGAAAAACGGATATACAAACAAAAGAAATTATGGATGAAAGGCTTAACATTGTTAGAAAGTGAAAAAAATTACATTGTTGGAAAGCTAATAAAGAACCTAACATTACCCATGTGTTTCGATTTTCTTGATATTGAACCAGATGCAATCTTGATGGTGAGCACGAACCCGATTATGTGAAAATTTGTTGAATTTGGAAAAAACACATCTCTGGTCTTTGGGAATGCCCTCCAAGCCTTTGGGTTGGTATTCCAAGGCAAATACCAAAGCAAATTTGCAAAGAAAACTATAACGTGAATGCGTTATTTGTTAGTTTGGCCACGAAAGTGCGACCATTTCGGTGCACTTACCCATTTATGGCCCCTCAAGTTGCATCAAAAAGAGGAAATTATGGTTGGAGCTTAGTGTTTTCTATAGTAGGGCATCCCCTAAGTGTTGCATTTTAGGGGGATATTTCAATGTGATCCTGCATAGTGAGGATAAAATGGGGGCTATGCAAAGAAAGTACCAATCCCAGGTGGATTTTGAGATTTTTGTAAGGGGGGTGATTTGTTTGAAATTTAGATGGAAAATGAAAAATTCGCATGGATGAATAGGAGGTTGGGATTCAACCATATTGCAAAAAAGTTGGATAGATTTTTGTTTGAAGGAGATTAGGGAGCTTTTCTCTTCACCTTTGAAGGTAGTGTTTTATCCCAATCAAGGTTAGATCACTAACCCAATTAAATTAGAAATAATAGGTGAAAAGAGACCCATGAGATGTCTCTTTAAATTTGAAAACATGTAGTTCAAGGACCAAAATCTTCCAAGGTTGATTGAAATCTAGTGGAATGGATGGAAAATCGAGGTACCAAGATGTTTGGAGTAGTATCAAAGCTAAAACTTCTCAAGCGACAATTAAAGGAATGAAATAGGACCCATTTCAAAAACATATTTGAATCCAAATGTAGGTTGGAAGAATAATTATTAGTGCTAAATGAAGCGGTATTATATTCAAGAATGGTTAGTGAAAAGTACCTAAAGGAAAAGGATTTGCTCAAAGAATATGAGGAGGTGTAGGTGAAAGAGGAAGTATACTGGTGGAAACAATCCATAGAGATTTAGATGTCGGAAAGGGATAAAAATACCAAATACTTCCATAATAACACTAAGATCAAAAGAGAATTCAATAGAATCACAAGGCTATGGGGAGTAAATGGCTCAATTGTTGAGTCCCCTAAGGGCATTGCCAAGGAAGCAACCACTTATCTCGAATATTTGTTAAATAACATAGGAGGATCAAGACTTGTATCACTAAATTAGCTCTTGGAGGTTATCCCAAGGCTGTTGAGGAAGGGTTGAACAAGATGATGATGAGTGAATTTATAGCAAAAGAAATCAAGGTTTCAACCTTCCAACTTCATCCAGATAAAGCACCTGGACCAAATGGGTTTCTGGCTCTTCTTTTTTTTTAAATGTTGGACCACTGTGGGTAGTGAAGTGGTTGCTGCCATAGATGACTCAAGGAGCTCATGAGTGGTCCTAAGGGAGATGAATAATACCTCAATTGCTTTGATTCCTAAAAAGGAAAATCCATCATCATTAGATGAGTTCAAACCCATAGCCCTCTGTAACACTTTGTAAAAAATTATGGCGAAAGCAACAACAAATAAACTAATTATTTTTGCTAGAGATAATTTCTAAGTAGCAAATAGGGTTCATACCAGGGAAGTCAATTCTAGAGGGAGTCATAATTGCATAGGAAGTCGTTCACTCTATTCAAAGAAATAAAAAGTGGAGTATGCTATTGAAACTGGATATCAAAAAAACATATGATCGAGTGGATTAGAGGTTTTTGTGCAGGGTGTTGTTGACCTTAGGTTTGATAAAAATTGGGTAAATTGGGTTTTCAATTGTATTTGCTAGTCCCAAATTTTCAATTATTGTGAATGACACTCTGGAGGGTTTCTTTGAGGCATCTAGAGGAATTAGACAGGGATACTCTCTCACCTTTTTTGTTTATTATCATGGTTGAGGCTCTAGGAAGGGCAATTAGCATCACATCAAGCATTGGGAGGTTAAAGGGAATTCAAATAACCAGAAATGTGCATGTTGTAACCCATCAATGGTTCACAAACAATAATATGCTTTTTAGGGAAACAAAATGATGCGAAGCTTGTAAGGTAAAGGAAATTTTGGATCTCTATTCAGAGGCTTCTGGCCAAGAGGTGAGTGAGGTGAAATCGTAAGTCTACCTTTTTCGTACTCCCCCACACAAGGAGCAAGAGATCCTTAGAGTACTAAGATTCAGTAAAGGTCAATTACCATTTACATACCATGGCTTGCATTTAGCAAAAGGAGTGGGCAGCGGCAAGTTATGGGACCCCCTGATAAATAAGGTAAACAATCCAATGTCATCATGGAAGGGGTGGTGGCTATTATGGGTTGACAGGTTATTTATGCTAAAGGTTGTTATTTCCGTGCTTCCAATTTATTTACTATCATGTCTGGATTTTCCCAAGGGGACAATCAAACTTTAAACCAAAATATGAGAAATTTATTCTAGAAAGGAAATATAGAAAATAAAATATTCACGCGAATTGCATGGGACATGATCTGTAAAGTGAAGGAGGTTGGGGAATAGGATTATGATATATTTTGAGCCAAAACAAAGTGTTGGGGGCCAAGGTGATTTGGAAGATGTACACGAAAATTAAGTTGAAATGGGTTCGAATTCTTCAGAATAAATACCTGGGGAATGACATTGAGAGAAGCATCTTCACTGCCACCACACTTCCTAAGGGCTCAAGAATTTGGAATTTCATGATGGAGTGGAGGTTGCTAATAATAGATTTCTTATCTTGGGACATTCATGACAACAACAATACTCTATTTTGGGAGGACTTGTGGGGGGGTACACCATAATTGATAGTTTGGAATACATGCAACATACAAAAGGTTTACTCACACTTTGGGGAACAAATGTGGGATATTTCCTGGAGATCAATCATGTTGATTAGATCTACATATGACAATGAAAGGAATTCAGTAGGCTCAATCTTCCAGTTGTTGAAACCATACAACTACAACTGATTCTTAAGGACATAACCATAATTATTCAAAAGAGCAAAGACAAGCTAGTTTGGACTGCTGCTAGTTTAGGGAAGTACAACTGATGCAGGAGCATCCTTGGGTCATGGCAATCTTGCATCACCCAAAAGTATTTTCATTCTAGTTTGTCTTTGTTTCAGTTTCTGTTCAGTTCAAGTTGGTAGATCCATTATTTCTTCATGTTTTCTCACCAAACCTCGCGGATCTATAATATTTACTTTTTTGACATGTTCATTTTCCTTATGCCAAAATTTGAGCGCGATTAGTTAATTTTCCGGCAAGTTATCGCTTTCGGATTATGTGGCAGTTTCTTGAACCAACACTGGAATAATGTTCTTATCTAACCGCTAGTTTGATCACTTGTGGATCATTTTTGTATCTTACAGATCTTAATGGTGTGATTTAAATTGTTTTATGGAGTGTCCCCGACCTTGATTTAGGTCCACACTTCATTTTGTGCATTCACCGAGGAGTAATTCAAATTTGAGGCCGACATATGCACACACACATTACATTTTCTTTAACCAGAAATTGTAATAATCTTTGAGGCTGACACAAATGTTTTTGGATCTATGAATGTATATAAAGCATTGTCATTGATCATTTGAGGGCAATGGGAAAGTAGAGCTAGAGATTAGAGAAAGAAAGATATGTCCTGTAGGATTTTTGCTCGCATTGAGGAGCATGTGGGAAGATGGTATTTTGAGCATGTTGTAATTAGGCCTATGAGCTGAATTTGTAAGACCAAATGTTGTCGGCTAGTTGTACTTGAATTTTTTGATAATAAGAATGTTTGAATTGGTATTTGCTTCCATTTTCTGTGTTGCTTCTATTGTGTGACTCTTGTTGCATGGTCCAATTTTTTCTCTTTGAGGAACCTCCGACCGTGGCTACATTAGATGGTATCCGAGTAGATGGTTGCGAACCTGTGAATCTTGAGATGAAAGATGGTTGCGAACCTTGAGTGGGTTGCAGTCCTTGTGGTATTCCTTGGGTGAACATATCGCCAATTTGAGGCAGGCTATAAGTGAGTTCAATAGATCGCCGAGAGAGAGGCAATTGAAACCTTGCAGTCAGATCGCCGATTTGAGGCAAGCTATAAGTGAGTTCAATAGATCACCGAGAGAGAGAAAATTGAAACCTTGCAGTCAGATTGTCGAGTTGAGGTAGTTGCACCGAGCAGGGGAGAGATGCCGCCGAGAAGGATGAACCCTAGAAGAATGGAGTAGATGATGGAGGACTTTAGAAATGAGATGAGGAATGAGATCTAGAGCCTCTTGGGTGGTCTACATAGCCTCCAAAGGAGGCCCATCCTATCCTAAACCCAAAGTACCTTGATCCAAGTTCAACAACCCCGGATTCACTTCCTACTAGCTGAGATCATCCAACACCTCAAAACTATTAAAAGTATCATCATCCTGCCTCTCCCTCAAGGTTCTCTTCTGCCCCTGATTCCTATTGCGATCCTTGACAAGGATATAACTATCATCACTGTTACCATCACCCAGAATAGGCTCCTTTCCCTTATCAGTCCTAAGCAGATTACGAGAAGGCTGAGAAGGCTAGGGTGCCACAAGCTTAGCCCTAGGGAACCTATGCTACAAGTGACCATATTCATGACAAAGATGACACCAAAAAGGTAGGGTTTCATAATCTAGTTGTTGCACCCAAGTATAGGGTCCAACACTCACTTCAATAGAATCTAGCAGTGGTTTGCTCAAATCAATTTCTACAAAGATACAAGCAAAAGTCATTACCTTTTTAAATTGCGTCTGTTGGGAAGACCTAATAGGTTTACCGAGCATTGAAGCTACCAAATGCAACACATCATCCTGTCAGCACTCAACCGGGAACCACAGCAACCGAACCCAAACCGGAATCTAACTCGATAGTGCCTCGATCGGGTTGAAGCCCGCATGCCATGGCTTGATAAACAATCCCACCTGGTTATAAAAATAAGGACCACCCTCAAAGACCTTATTCTGATTTGCCATGCAATCAAATGAGACCATAAAATAGTTGTTCACAAGGAGCCTAATATCCATCTCCCCCTCCGACATCCATGTCCGTTGAGCCCAAGATTCCAAAAATTGCAGAAAAACTCTCAAACCCATGAACTTGCAATAAAAGGAGTGCCTCAAATAGTATTCAATATCATCTGCAAGCATCTCCATCGAGATAACCAATTTCGATCTCTCTTTGCATCTTTCCAAACACCCATTAATCTTCGTTATGTGGGAACCACTAATCGGTCCTAGATCATTCATCTCCGTCTCTGGTGAAAATAGCGTATTGTCAAAAACATTCACACCATGCATCGTAGGCTTCGAACCAAATGTTGAACGAAAATCCAATTCGGGGCTAGCCCAAGATGTTTCCCCACATGGCATAGCAATAAACAAAATCCCCGGCAGGCATGCAATCCCCCGGGTCATGTTTGCAAGAAATGGAAAAACCCCAAGGGTAAGAATGAACCCCTCCACCTAGAAGCCACCCAATCAGCAGCAAGAAGGCCTCTAGAAAAGGACAAAACCCACTCATCAATGAGAAGAACCAAGGCCCCACGAAATGGCAGGCCAATCACATAGCCCCCCAAGACCACATGCCCACACCACGGACCCATGCGGGAAGAGGAGGAGGCTAGGCACTAGGACAAGCTACAAACAACATGACAGCACCGAAGGAGAGCCCACAGCAGAAAAGAGGAATCCCACGCCCAGCACAATGGACGCAACTCCCACACAGCAGTCGCTAGTAAAGCAAAAGGAGACAAAATTTTGCAGATGGTAATCCCACCTCCTCATACCTCAATTGCATCAAAATACCCCCACAGCGCAGTAGTGAGTAGAACACAGAGAACAAGCTAGGGCATGGACGCCCTAGCTCGGCTTACAGAGCACGTGAATGCCATCCGTCGACCTCAAAGCCCATGCTTTATTAAATTAAAGTTAGAGAGGGACTATCGATCAAGCAATTAAGATTAGAAACTATGCATTAGTAAGTTAGAATTGGATGGAAGATCATGATAATTGATAATCTCATATAATTAAGATTTAATAATTAATAGACATATCCTAATAAGATTATCTGCTTTAATTCTTGTGGAAAGAATCCTTCCATGGTAGCTAAATTCAAAGGTGGAAATTTATAGTTTGGACAGACAAAGCCCAACCATTACATGGGATGTTCTTCTATTGACTAGAAATTTGTATTTTCTCATAAATCATCTTCATCAACATAAGAAACCATTCCAATGTCAGAATTTGTTATTGTAGAGATTACACAATTTCAAAATTTTTAGATGAGAATTTTTAGATGTTGGGAATTTTCCATGAGATTGGTTTAAAGTTATAGAGAAATCAAACATAAATCTTGGTAGCAAAAATAAAATCATAAAATATGGATTTTTAAGTTTCAAGAGACATTTTGAAATTTTTTTATCGATAATAGATATTTTTATTATTATATTTAATGTGAAAGTACATCAAGATTTCTCTAGCCCTAGCTAGAAAGGATTACAAGCGATGGATTTCCACCCAAAACAAAGAAGCACTACAGACACCCCAAAGATACATTTAAAACCACAAGACCCTTAAAAAACCTACTAGCAGGTCACTAGTTTTGAAACATAATTGGTTTTCCCTTGGTCTGAGACCGGAGGACAATAGCGAAAGTTTCCTTCTTTAACTTTTTTTTCGTTCTTCCCCTTGACAACTTGCCAACCGTCCTCCACCCTTGCAACCTCCTTCTGCCATTCCAATGATTTGTCTTGGGGATTGATTACTCCTCCACCCAAACTACACTCTGCTTGCTTGCTCTGACCATCAACTTTCCGCTTCTCAGATTATTTCTCTTGCATCCTCTTTACACCTTTTTTCTCCTGACATTCTAGTGTTGCTCCCCCATTTTTGAAATTCAATTATTTTTCCCTTTCGTTGAGGGCAACATTATCATTGTCCACACCCCCTTCTTGCGTTAGGGTACCACTAGCTTGTTGTACTTGTTCCTCCCTATAACCATCATTCACCAAAGCCTTCCCTACCTATTCTAGAGCTCCAGGTACCTGGACCATTTCTTCTCTGCCTTTAATCTGAGTGCTCATTTGCTTCTCCTCCTTTTTCTCCACTATATAGTGTTGGGGGGGCACATCTTTCCACCAAGATGTAGATTTATGTGTTTTGTGCTTAGCACACTGAGTAGCAAAGTGTCCAATTTGAAAGCAGATTCTACACCTAAAGGGAACCTCCTCATAATCTGAGGGCTGCACCCAACAACCTTTCAAATTTTTTATCTGGATCTCCTCTAGAAGCTCCTTAGACACATCTAGCTCCACCAAAATCTGAGCAAAAGTTGAATGCAGAAGATTTGAGGACCCTTCATCCACCATTAAAAATCTTCCTAAAGAGTTCTCTATAGCCTCCAAGCAGGAATCAAACCAATATTGCAAGGGAAGGTTAGGAAGTCTCACCCAGAGTGGAACCCTCTCAAAAAATTCAATGGCTAGGTTAAAGGCCAGATGCCATGGCTTTAACATCAGTGTATATTTTCCTTCCCAATCCCAGTGATAGTCAAGGATCTTATTTCTATCCTGCTCCTTTTCAAAGACAAAAATGAAAAAACCTTTAGCCATGGAATATATTTGAACATACCCTTCCAATACATGCATCCACTGGTCAGAAATCCACTTGTTGAGCTCATTCAAGCTTGGCCAAAAACCCCTGAATCTCCCAAGCAGACCCAACCCAGAAAAGACCTTTTCGTTGTACGTCACTTCCTGTTCAATCTCATCATCTAAATCTACTATAATTGCTTTAGATGAAAGAGATAACCCAGAAACCCCTCCTCCCCCTCCTGTCGATGGCTTGGGTGAGCTCTTCAGTATCTGAGAATCTCCAAACTCGTGCTCGGCATCCTTAGGCCATTTACTTAATCCATCTCCTCTTGTGGCTTGCCCGCTATCCTGACTGTGTTATGTATGTATGTCACCGCCATTCACACCCTTTCTACCATCGTTCTAGTAGGTATTCTAAAGACCTCCCTCTGCTTGGTTTCCCCAACTAGCCCTCTCCTTACTGATCCACCATTGCTCCTAAGGCCTCATAACCCTCCCTGCAGAGCCCTTCCAATAGAGCTTCGCCCAGGAAAAACCCTATTCACCACAGATAGTTGTAGCTGACCATTATCCTCCATCTCTTTTCAAAATCCAAGTTCTTATTGAATATTTTGAATTTTACTATTCAGTATTTTTGAAAAAAAAAAAGAGAATGAGAAAAGACTGGAGAGAATCATTGTTAAAACATTAAACAAGTTTATTTTCATTATCTTTATAAGGTTAAAGATGGGTATACATCACTAATTTCTTTTTCATTTTTTTATTTGAATAATGTTTAGTTACAAAAGAAATATGTAATTCATAAAAAAGGGATTGAGATGAAAAAATACAATTGTATATCAACATAATCAAATCAATAAGATAAATAAGAGTAAAATAACTCTAGCTATACAACAATAAAATAATCCAAAAAAATACCAAAGGTCAAAACTAATAATAACGTAACACTATCAAACATGCAACAATACCATTGAACAATGTATCCTTTGTGTTGTTCCTTTGGTTCTTAGTTGTTCTTGACTGGTTGTTGTTTGCTCTGGTCTATTTTGCTATCCTTCTTTGTGCGGGATTAGGGCCCTAATCCTGCTTACTTAATCAAAAACAATACCATTGAACAATTAGCATTCTTCTTTAATGTTATCTACAATCATGCTTTAGCATTTTTACAATTTATTTTTCATTGTAGATGATTCGTCAATCTTAATTTTGGGTGATCCTACAATATAATGTCTCAATTATGGGACAGAGCAAAAAAATGAACACAAAATGTCAAAAATTGTAAAATATTTTTTAATGAAGAACCTTCATTTGAAGGTAATGCATCATAAACTTCAAAAGAAGGTGGATAAATTCAAATGAGGATTTTTTTTATTCTTTAATATTTTCTATTCAAAATACTTTATGGAAGGGATCATAAAGTGAATTTCCTTCATTTGAAGGTCTTTTGAAGTCATCCACCTATTACCACAAAGTTTTCATAATAAATTTGTATTTCAAAGTAAGGGTTGTACCATCATACAAAACCACCATGCCATGATATTTTACAAGACCCTAGCCCTCAAAGTAAACTATCCTAAATTATAATTCTAACAATTTTATTTAATTATTACATTTATTTTTATTTTCTAGTGAACATAAGTTTTTAGTAAACATAAAGGTCTATGTTCAATGCATGTGGAAAAATTAAAAAATAATATATATTTTTTAAAAATATAGGTGTATTATATTTTGAAGTTCTCGTTTCAACAAAAAAATGATATATACAAAAAAGTATGCATTGCACAATAAAATTACTCTAAATTATAACATCTAAATTAAAAGATTAATAAACAATAAAATATGCAATATAAATTTATAAAAAATATGCATGCACTAGATATCAATGTGAGTGATTTATGTTTAAGAATTATGAATTTATCTTATATCTAAAAAAATGTGTTATAGAATAATGTCACTTATTAAAAATATTATAAAGTATAAAAACAAGTCATTAAGAAATGTTTTTATATGTATATGTATATGTATGTATATATGTATGTATATACATATGTGTATATGTATGTATATACATATGTGTATATGTATGTATATACATATATACATATATATATACATATATACATATATATATATATACATATATACATATATACATATATACATATATACATATATGTATATATATGTATATATATATATTTGTGTGTGTGTATGTATGTATGTATGTATGTAATACATATATACATGTACATATACATATACATATATATAAACAAATTTTCAAAAATCACTAGTTTACATTATCTTCACATTCTTAATAGTTTTCTTGTTATAAGTGACAAAAAGTGATTTCATGGTCCTATTTAGACCAAAAATTTGGGACACTATTGTGGAATCACCCATTTTAAGAGACATTTTATAAGTTTCATCCTTGTCTAGAGCTAGTTGAAGTATGTGCAAGGAGTTTGTGTTTCTCAATGGTATTCTCTATCCAAGGCCTTTTAGCCTAAGGTATTCTCTTATGAAGATCAATATATATTGTATTTGCAATCTTCTTCGAGTGTTTCTATTTTCAATCTACATTGTTAATTTCTAGTTTAGATCTACATCTTGAGAGGTATTTCTTTGATGGTTTTCTCTCAACTTGATACAACTATTTTCACTTATAATTCTATAAAATTTAATGTTTGATTATAATCATCATGAATTTCCCTACCTAGCTTTGGTATTGATAAAGAGTTAACATTTGAATCAAGATACTAATTTCCTAAACACATAATTATCATATATGATGTATTCTTAGATTCCCTTTCAATAAACCTATTTAATTCACTCATGAATATTTTTAAAATTTATTTTATAAATGAGTCTAGCAAATGTAAATTCTAACTACATATTTAAGCCCAAATTTAGAAAAAACTATAATCCTATAAGCTAATTGTGAACTTGAATTTCTCGAAAAATCATTTGAAAATACAAAATCCCTTGATATAGAATGAAAATAGATAAGAACATTAAAAATAGACAACTTAATAAATAATTTATAGAGTAACTTTTTATTTATTTTTGTTTTATAAAACCTCAATTAAAATGTCTATAGGGTACCATTTTTTATCCTTGATAAGGTACACTCCAAACCTTATGTTTAAGAAATTAAGATAAAGTTAACCTAAATATATGAGAGATATTAAGTTAGCCCTAACAAATAAGTCATCTCTCTTGATATAACAAATTTCAAATTATTGTAGGGAAATAATGATACCCTACATAAATGATCTATAAGATAAAACCTTGGATTTAAGGACTTAAAGATTGAAATAATATAGATATGGATAATTAAAAATTAGATTAATTGAAGTTATTAAGATGAATATAGAGCTTATCTAGTTTGTGGCTTGATGATGACTTAGACTTATCGAGGTGTGACAAAAAAAACTAGAAACTAGTTCTAGATCAATGATTAGGAGCTTAAAATTGAGGTATTATGAAAGTTTCAATGCATGGAATTATGCCACACCCACATTCTAGTATTGGGATGACTTAACATTTATTGGACATGTTCACTTGCATTTGTACTTGTATCTAGAAATTGATGGTGTTGAAAAGTACCTTTGGAGTTTATCATAGATAGAAGAAGATTGTTTTCTTTGATAAGTCAAGTCATATAGTAGATGTGACAAGATTGAAAACACACGGAATAAAGGTGTCATATTACTAAAATTAAGTGAAATTTAAATGTGATCATATATTAAGTTACAATTGATGTGACTCGAATAAAGTGTGAATAAAAGAAGTTAATTGTCTTAATAATCAATGATCTAAATAATCTTAAAATATATCCTTAAATACAAATCCTAAACATATAACTCTAAATCTTTAATATATAAACTATTAAATTTGAAATTGGAAGATTGTGAGCATGACCTATCAGATAAAAAACCTAAGATATAGAAGTGAAGTTAACTACTTCATACACCAAAAAAGCCAAATTAAATGTGATAGCATTCATTTTGGCATCTAATGTAAAATAGTATAAAACAAAAGTTAAGAGTACAGTGCATGCATTTTTATGCCTTACACTTAATCTTTTGGTGATAGAATTTTGTTAATCTAAAACAATCATTTAGGGGAGAGGACCAATAGTCTACACCCTAACTTTGTGCCTCTCAAAATCTATCTTATTAACGTCCAATAGTTTTAAAAATTTAATAGCATCTTCTTCGATGAATTTTCTTAAACCTAATGTTTCAAGTTGTCATCATCAAATTCAATATCTTAATTGTGTGTTGTGATAAAAGATGTTCAAAACATCGCTTTTCTTACCCCCTACCAATCGTAGTCAATTACCACCCTCAATCTTCATTCCAACTTGCTCCAATATTGAACACACTTCATCTTTTAAATATGAATGCACATTATTAATAAATTATACAACTTATTATTATTATTTAATTAAATATAAACTACTAATATTTCTTGATAACCATAAACCAAAACACTTTATATCTATTAACTAATTAATTTATATTTATGCGGAAGGCATGCCCTATTTGAGCTTCTCAAGCTCACTTTTCCCATCAACGATTGACAAGCTCTGAAAAGATCTGCAAGGGAGTTCAATGAATCTCAGTCGTGCATCATTTTTTGTCATTTTTTAGGCTGCTTTTCACCGCTCTTTACTATTTTCCAGTATTTGATTTGATTTGATATTTTTTCAAATATTTTATTTGTTTTTAATGCTTTATTTGCCAACTATTATCGCCGCCTGTCATGTCTTCACCACCTACAATGTGTACAAATACATTGCAAACTGTACACTTTCATTTCACTTGGTGGATGCGGTTGGCGTGATGTCATGTTCATGGCGAGAAGACGAGCATAGCCTCTAACTGCATAGTAACCGCTTGTGGAGCATGATCTTGTATATTTTATTTGTATTAAGAATTTTATGCGGAGCAGTAGAGGTTCGATACAAAATTTAAAAACCCTGAGCTGTACGATAAGCATAAGAAAAGTGATCGACAATCACGAGAATCATAATGCAGGGTTTAGCAAACAAAGAAATACCTAGGGGGTTTGTCTTTCTCATTATGCACACGCTCTTGCATGAGCATCTAAGGTCACGAGTTCGAGTCTCACCCAAGCTTCCGCATGCTAGAGAAGCTAAAGATGTCAACGATGGCCAAGGTCTGTGTTCTGGTCGGCCTTGGCATAGCGAGGCTCATTATTTTTAGCAAGAAATGGGAGAAGAAGAGGGAAGACTTTGGCGCCTTCCTGGAGCGCCTTCAACTTCTTGCGCCTCCTCAACTGACACCCCCTGTTTTCCCATAAAATTCTTACAGACCTCACCTTTGCACTCCAAGATATGTAAGCCCCCCTTCTTTTCTTTCTTTTAATTGTCGATATAAATTTTGTTCCTGCTTCACCACCAATATTAAGGCAGTCAGTATAGGATTACTTATTGTTTAGGTCTTCATCACCACCGATGAAAATATAAACATCTAATGACAATTGATACAGTGTTAATTGTTATAGTAGAGGTTGTGATGTTCCTTTTTATGCGTGGTTGCTCTAGTAAGGTTATGTGCAATCAATATAGGGTTCATTGTTATTTGTGGCTTTAATACCAACATTATGGCAAGCGATATAGTTGTAGTTGTCATTTAAGGTTTAATACCGATGTTACGGTCCATAGAAATGGAGATAGTAATGCAATAGTAACGAATAAAACAAAAATTATTTACTGCTTTGTAACTGATATTACAATAAGTAGTATCAATCAATACGGGATTAATTTTTTATTTACAGAATTTACACCAGTATAATGGTAAATTCCATGTGTGATCAATACATTTTTTATTCTTATTTATGAATTTAACACCAGTACTGTAACAAATACTACTTGAAAAATAGATATGATATTGTAATTGGGAAAGGAAATGGTAAATTTGAAAACAAAGGGAGGATATCTAGGAGTTCCAAGAATAAGAGAAGTTATTATTATTAATATATATATATATATATATATATATATATATATATATATATATATATATATATATATTAATCTTTAACTTTTCAAATTTAGATTTTTATATTTATTTTTATTATCCTGTTGGTATTGACCTTTCCACTCCTCCAATTTGGGGAGCTACCTATATATTAATAATAAATGAATAATAATAAGGCGGGGCAACTACAACTTTTTATACGAATATTATTAAATTTTAATTATTATTTTATAGGGTTAAAGATGTACGTGAGGATATTATTGAATTTTAATTGTTATTTTATAGGGTTAAAGGTGTACCTCATAAATTTGAAGACAGTACAGTTGTATTTATGTAAAAAAAAAATGAAATATATAAATAATAAATATAATATAATAATGACATAAATATAATAATATTTATATAATAATATAATAGTTACTATATTATTCTATAATAATAGTTCATAGAATAATATTAAAATCATAATATAATAATAAATACATAAATTAATGACATAAATACTAAATATTTATCTAATAATATAATAGTTAATATATTAATAAATTAATAATACGATAATATATATTAATAATAATATTAAAATTGATATATTAATAATATAAATTATAAGCTAGTGGGTCGTAGGGTGCCCCCCCCCCCCTCTCACTCCTCTTTTTCACCCACTAGCTCAGTAGAATGCCATGGTGTATCATTTGTAGGCGAAGAGTGAGGATACTAGGGTGTAGGCAGGGGAGTGAAGGCTAGGAGGCACGTGGCATGGCCACATCACCTCCTTTTATTTTATTGCGGTAACCCAAGGCATCGGTGCCAGGGGACCATCGGCAGAAGGTTTTATGCAGGGTTGGAGTCCATTCAAATGGAGTGCTTCCTGGAGGTGACCGCCATTTTAGTGAATTATGATGGCCTTGTCAAATGGAGAGGCACGTAGGGTACGAAGTTCATAGTAGATCATACAAATCGGCCGAGTGGCAAATGGTTTTTATTACGAGGCGATGTTCGGGTTATAGCTTGTGTTTGAAGAACGAAATCTTTATGCAAGGACGGATAGCCTTGCATCGTCATTATTCCTGGCTCGTGTGTGGTGGATCGGCCTTGTTGTTTGTGGGCCTTTTAATGTTGTTGGATAATGGCAATTCTTTCGTATGCTTTTCAAAATTTGCTTTGTTGGTTGTCTCTGTGCAGGGAGCTTTTTTAGCTAGGGTGCAGATAATGGCGAAGATGAGCCGCTCAAAATTCATTATTTCAGTCTCTATGGAGGGCTGGAATGTTTTAGCACGGACACCCCTGTTTCGTTGGTGGCGACGGAGAGGCAAATAGCATTCATGGAGATCACAGACCAAAGGCTTAAACGCATTATGCTCGTGGATGATCCTTTGGTCTTGGTAGTGGTTAAAATGGTTTTAGGAAAGGGACACCTGGCAAGAAAGGAGTTTGCAAGGGACAATGCCTACATATCCTCTCGGTTCTTGGCTGCTATTCTAGACGTGGAAGTGACCAAGGCAAAGGCAAGAGAATTGGTGGTGAATTTATTATGTGGCGGCCTGTTGGGAGGTCTGGAGAAGACCTTAAAAGCAGCCTTCGTGGGCAAAGGGATTTCGCGTCCCTCTGACTTGGAGCTCTAGTGGAAGACAAACGAAGCAATGAAGGTCTACCACTTTCTCTTAGACTTGAAGGGGGCTGAGCTCATGAGGCACAGGAGGACCTCGGCAATGGCGGTTGAATATCTGAAACGAAAGATAGGGTTGGTGGCAAAGGAGGGCTTGGATTGGGTAGAAGACTTTTCTACATTTGCAGACTTAAACGGGTTCCTTTGAGGCTCGGCGTCTATGTATGAATTTTAATGTCCTTAGGTTATAGCTTGGGAGTTGGGTTTTGTGGTGGGCAGGGTGACTGCCATTTTTGAGCTGGTTGTGGTGTGTTCCCTGGGGTGGTAGGGTTTTTTTTTTTAATTTCTATGGTAGTTTGATGGATTTTCCTACATAGCAGACGAAATGTATTTTCTCCCAATATTTTAATATAATATATAAACCTTGCGTGTCAAAATGTATATATATATATATAAATTATAAACTATAAATTATAATTTTTATATAAATTATAAAAAATAAATTAATAAATATAATAATATAAAAAAATTATTAATCATATTAAAATCATTTTTTAAATGATTTATCAATTGATCTTACTATTGAGTTTTGTTTTTCTTAGTTAATTAGTTATTAATAAGTTAGCTTTTAACCAATCAAAAACAATTTTTTTTTTTGAAAAAAAATTAAATTCAATTTTATAAAGTGAACTCGCAAAATATTTAATTTTATAAATTATAAAAATTAGTTTTCATGAATATGATTGGTTTAAAAGTTTTGTGTGTTATTGGAGGATTTTTAGGAAAAGTGAAACTTAACTATTATTTTGCCTATTTTTTAGAAAATTGAACTATTATGAGAAAGTTGAACTATTATTTTGCCTATTTTTAAGAAACAAAATTTACTCTATTTTATTTCATAGATTCATTAATACAAATAGATAATTATAAATTCATATATTGTTATTATTTTATTTTTATTTTTATTTTTTGATAGTTAAATAGCTGCTTTATGGGGTAAGACCCTGTATTGCTTTGAGAAAAAGGTTACATGTTGTAGTTACATTGAAAATGGTCTTCCCAGACCAAACTCTTACACCTGCTATGACTCCAACAAACCTGTCCTAATTGCCATCAAACCAAATTTCCAGGGCATGTCACAAAAGGCCTGGAATACTTACATTTTTATTATTATTATGAACCAAGTTTCTATTATTATTATTAATGTTCAAATAATTTAATGATAATTAATAGATTTAATTTTTTTTATTCAATATAAATTATATTATACATATTATTATTTAACAAAACTATTATATGAATTTTATTCTTAAATAATTACTAGCATACCTATATTTTAAAAATATATGTAAAGTACGTTCAGAGATATCCTTCTTAAGGTGCCTAGTTTTAATCAATTGAACCTTAACCCTAACCATAAATCTATTTGAACCCTAATCGTAACCCTATTTGAAGTCGGTTCATATTACTAGCTCATAGACAAGGACAAATTCCCTAAAAGAGTGTCTTTTAAGTTTGAAAAAGTGTAGATGGAAAACCCAAACTTCGAAATGGTTGTCAGTGACTTCACCCAAATAGTTGATCATCGCACTAAGATGTGCATGTTCAACAGAAAGTTAAAATTCATTAAAACTTAGACTAAAAGAGTGGAATATCCAAGTCTTTAAATAGGGTGTAAAACCAAGTTTTTTCATTTAACATGCAAAATGAGAAGGCAAAGAATCATAATATGAAGATTGGAGATGCTTATGGATAAACTTCTGATGATCTTGACACCATCAAGGCTTCCTTGGTTTCCTCTTGGGAAAACATGCTCGTGGCGGAAAATAAAGACAGAAAAGAGAAGAAAAGAAGGATCTCTTCTTGGATCATACCCCGACCTTGGATGATGATTCTAAATTCTAATTAAGTAGTTAAAGATGTCATTAAGGAAGAATGTAGCTAACAATGTCATCATGGAAGAAGTTAAGACATCTATTTTTAGAATTGAAGATGCCAAAGTCCCAGGCCCAAATGGTTTTTGTACCTTCTCTTTCCAAAAGTTTTGGAATGTCATGGATGAGGAGCTCTGCGAAGTGATTCAAGGATCGAAGGAATCATGTTTTGTCTTAAAGGCACTACTTTCGTAGCACTCATTCCCAAAAGACTGATTTTTTTATCTTAAAGGTACTACTTTCATAGCACTCATTTTCAAAAAGATTGATTTGTTTTGTCTTAAAGCCACTACTTTCGTAGCACTCATTCCCAAAAAGACTGATTCTAGAATACCTAAGGATTTCAGACCTATTTGCTTATGCAATACTATGTACAATATCATCTTAGTTCATCAAGTACTTTTGAAGCAACACAGAACAAAATTTCATCGTGAGCCAAATATCCATGTATGGGAGAGTGCAACAAGAGCATGTTTTGAACAAATCTGTTGAATCTTGAGAAATATATATACCATGTCAAGCCTAGTCTAGCACATATGCTTCACTTGGAGAGCTTGAGTTTGGGTGGAATATGTGAATAAATATAAATTGTTATAGGCGTGTTGAAATATTGGATATATGCTCATCAATCTAGTTGACAACTTTGTCACCTATTATTTTGTGCCAACTGAAAGGTATTTTTTTCATCTAACAATTATACCTTAACATAACTGAGAATTTAACAGTGTTCAACAAAACTAACAATGTTTGCAAGAATTTTAGAATAAACAAGGATTCTTAAATATTGACACATCTTAACCTGAGTCGCCATCAACCCAAAACCAAAAAGGTAGGCATATGCAGTTAACGACAAGCTAGCAAGATACTTGATAAAAATGGGTGACTGTAGAAGGAAGGAATTAATAGATCCACCTTGCCCATATCGCATATGGGCAAGGTAAAAATATCAAAATATCAAAATGGCATTTGATTAAATAAGCATTATGAAATAAAGCAAGCTATCCACAACATCTTCACTCTAAACCATTTTGAAGTACAAATATTAAATTGAAAAGTGGGAAAAAGTCTAATGACATAACTAAAATCATTACAAAGTTTGAAAACATTAGTTTCAACCATACATATAATCGTTACATGATGCAAACAAAAGTAAAGTTTTTCCTGTCAAACATGGTGTGTAAAATTTGAAAAATACCATATTATTATTAGAAGTTTTAGCAATGCAACAAACAATGATAAACTAAAACCAGAATTACAGATAAATTATTAAATGGACATTCCAAAGGACTTTCCAAGGTCAAGTCAAAACCAAATTGAGATGGGGGAATGTAGAATTTGTTTCTTAGCAGCTACAAAATGAATGCCTTACAAGTTTAGATAAAAAAAAAAAAAAAAAACAAAGGAATGGTCATCTGCAATACACTCTTATACAATCAAAAGTATAAGGATACTGTTTATGGCGTTGGGTGCTTTAATTTGTATTATTCAACTCTTGAATCAAGATAACGTTTCCCTCCATATATAGACTCTACTGTTTATGGCGTTGGGTGGTTTAATTTGTATTATTCAACTCTTGAATCAAGACAACATTTCCCTCCATATATAGACTCTCATATGAGTTTGGTAGAATATTTCTCCATTAAGTCTAAATCAACTAAAAATAAAAAAAATACGATATTTTATAAGGTCAAATAACTTATGTTGGAGCAAGCACTATCTAGGAGAGTAATCTTAAAAAGGACAACATTCAAAGATACCAAACACCAACCCAATCCAAACAAACAAACAAAATTACAACATTAGAAAAATGTATGGAAAGTACACAATAAACTATAAAGAATAAGATAATAGATGAAAAGAAAAATATGAAACAATCTTACTTAAAAAGGTTAAAACATAGCCTAATGGAGAATTAAGATTAGAGATAAATGTGATTACACAATGAAAAGAAAATACAATTGAAATAACAAGCAGCTCACATCCTTAAAAGGAATCTCTTATCCTATGAGCACCGATGTAATTATAGTGTATTAATACAAGAGTTATGAATAGAGAAACATAATGACATATTTTAGAAATTTCCAAATAAATTACAATATGAACAGAAACATTATTGATAGCACAATTTTTTCAATAGCACAAAATCACACTCACCATGCATAACGTCTCTCCAAACTCTATTTCTTCTAGGAAAGCAAAATTAAATTCATAGCCACAAGATTGAACATACCTACCTACCTATAAGGCTAAGTAAGCCGCCATGCATAGACAATTCCCTAGCAAACAAATAACACCGACATGCAGGTCTCAAGCCCCCATTCCATTAAACCTATTGCTAACCAGCCAACAAGCTCTGGTTGAGGCATGTCACTTATTTCACTTTGTGCTATTAAATCCAAGTATGCCTGCCCAAATACAATTGGGCCTCTGAAAATTTCCATAAATACAGCTCCAAAAATGCATAGAAGTGTGCCTCGAACCTTAACCTTACCAGCAATTGCACGCAAATTCACATACTTTGTGCTGCTTAAGACAAGTAACAATCTGATAATTTATTGGAATTTGACACAATCCCAAGACAAGTTGAATCATCAGAATATAAGAATCTGGAGGTTAGCAATTCTCACCCCGCTAAGGCAGCTAACATAAATGTAAAGACAGGAATTGCAGATTGTATGGCTATTGCATAGGTTGGATTAGTATAATTGAGGCCTATAATGAATAGAAGTTGGTTTCCAAATACCTTGTTCAAAACAGCAACTAATGCTTTACATAATTTTTCCAAGAGAAAATCCATGTGAAGTTATAAATGCACACCGAAAGAAATATTTGTGGTCATCATCTTTACCCAGCTAAACCAAGAAAGAAGAATGATTGAAGTAGACCACGTGTAATTGAATGAAAGAAGCCATATTCATAGTGTGAAATTATATTTCATGAGGCGAATAAAAATTGCAAGTTATACCTTCTCAGATCATTCAACCATCATGTGTAAAAGCTGCAGAGCTGCAAAGCTGCATTGCCAGAAGCATTTAGAATTTTGAAGTATATACAATGTGGAAATGTGTCTAATGGTTATTATTCACACTTAGCAAATTAGTGTGAAATTTCACTTAGAAACCTTCTGCATGCACAATCTGAGGGCAGCCAAAAATATCCTACGCAGTTGATTCATGACAAATCATCACTATCCTACAGGATGTTCAGCTTCACAACTTTTTTTCACATTGCTCAATGTGTTGATGGATATTGACATGATGCCCCGAGAAGATCAATGTACATAGATTTGACCTTAAAACAACAAATATCAAAATTTAGAGATCGCTACTTAACAATATGATAATTCAAGGATGTCACCCACTATACAATTTACTGTAAAAGTCTAAGGTCAAAACAATACTATTGACACCTGTTACATCCGGCCATTTGTAAAATCCAGCCTGTATTACAAAAACTATGAATTCAAGAATTGTAAAAACAAAGGAAAAAAGAATGTGAAGCAAACAAACAACTTAAGCATAATAAAGAAGGCTTGAAACAGAACATACCAGCATCGCAAGACTAGAACCAAAATTCCATGAACATGAAATGATAAAGTGCCATGCATCTGTTAAAAATGCCAATCACTAAAATCCCAACTAAGAAGAAATAAAGATGCATCAAAAAATAGCAAATAATTGTGTGATAATTTAGTAACATCAAGACATACCTCTACAACTCAAATTAGGGAATGGCTTAGATCTCAAGAAAAAACCTCAATATTGCCTAAGTGTATAAAATATAAACTTCCCAATATTATAGAATAGAAAGAAAGAGAGAAACCAATTATTTTTGTGTCTACAAGTGACCAGCGTAGGTCACTCATCAATAAATACCTAGGACATACCTAGGTGGTTGTACATCTTCAACAACTTTTGATGAAATGACTTTCCCTCTATGGTGAACAACCTCCGGAGTTGCCCCAGCTGCTCTAGCCGTTGTAACTGCCACAGCAATTTCAGGTGCAGATAATGGATCTAAAGGATGTTTTATTTCAGCTCACATCATTTGCACTCCCTGTACCTACCCAACAGAATTTGAGAAAAAACACATTAGTTGCTGCTCAGAAATGGGGGAAGATAGAAATATCAAGAAGGGGGTAAGTAGCAGCGATAACAGACTGAAGAACATACCACAAACAATTCAATACAAAAACTGTTCAAAACAAAAACTGATGCTTCTCACGAATTCTTGCTGCTCAGAAATGGGGGAAGATAGAAATGCATGAATGAGCATGCTTTAGACGCATTAAATTAGTCGTTACAAAAAACATAAATGGATTGATGCGAATAGAAGATCTAACGCTATATTACCAAGTGATACAGTATACGTTAGTGAGTTAAAATTCTTTATTAGCATGTTGCAGCACAAGGCATGGGCAAGTAAACACGTCTCTCGACATAGCAAATGGGATTCGGGCACGGATGGTTGTGAATTCCCTTATTTCATGCTCCAAAGCCTTTCGTTCTACCCTTTTCTTCACACTACATTTCTTGTCCGAGCATTTGTAATAACACCTGAAAAAATCACTCTTTATTTTTAGTATTATTTCCCAATCCATATTCCCGCAGAGTTAAAATTTCCTCTTACAGATCAAAAGAGCTCTAAATTATAAATGAATATACCTTGCCATTGTGCAATTTGTCATTGATTTCTCTCCATATTTACGCCATTTGTAACCGTCGTCCAACGGCTCTTGACTTCTCACTTGAATAATAATTATCTGCTTTGATTTCCCGTCAACATTCTTGAGGCTAAAAAACATTGCACATTACATATATTTATTTTTCATACAGACAGGAACCGGCAACTTACACTATCATTTAAAAAATACATCAAGCGATTTTATCTACTGACAAACACACAGCCCCAAAGGCATATTGCATATATTTAATTGTTGGTATATACAACAGAGTGACTTGCTCATTACTACAACAGAGATATTTGCCATATTCTTAATCTTAAATCATCCGCAATTTCTTACCGTTTGTTCTTGTTCTTGCACTGCAACTCATCGTCATCACCATTCAGTCTCTCTAGAACATCTAATTGTTTGCCTTCAAAATTCTCAAAGCCCTCGTATTCACCGGATTTCTGTGAAAGAAAAGAGCAGCTCTCAAAATAATCTGAAGAAGAAACTGATTGGCATGGCAACATACAAATTAATATATTGATTACGAGATTATCCACCCAGCGATAAACCATTCAAATAAAGAAAGCCCTAAAACAAAAACCGCACAAAACCAAAGAAAACCTAAGAAAATAGTTACCGGCCCGCCAAAACAAAAAACAATTACGGAAGGGAACAAAAGCAGCATATGACTTCCATCTGCCTGTCATTTTCAATGAAGCTTCAAAAACTTTACAAAGAATATTTCTTCATTGTTTTCACTATATATCACCTCTCTGCGTAATTATTTAATTCTTTCATATAATTATATTATATAATCATTTTATTTTATTTATATTTTATTTAATATAAAATAATTTTTAAAATTATTATTTAAATTTATACTATATAATGAATAAAAATTATTTATTATAATATAATAAATTTATATCATATTATACATATTATTATTATGTAACATTAGATAATTTTTATATTTATATAATTATCATTTTTTTCTTCTAATTATATTATACTCGAAACTACACGTTGAATCCTGATAGCAATATCATAATTTGACAAGCTGTGAAAAAATGCCTCCTACTTATCAATTGATGAGCTGAAGGGGCTCTATAATGAATGGTTCATAAGGCACAACACTTGCTGAAGGTTTTGCAAATGGGGTAACAACTCAAGCGGGTTTAACCTTGGAGAAAACTCCCTGGTTAAGCGCGCTTGAGCTGGAGCAGTACCAGGATGGGTGACCTCCCGGGACGAACCAGTGCTTCACCTCTGTGAGCATCACCTAGATGCAATGAGTGTTAAGTGGACCATTCGATATCATGAGAGATGGGTTCCGGTGAACCACTACTCATGAAACATGGATCAATGAGTTTGACTCGAAACTACACGGTTGAATCCTGATAGCAATATCATAAAAAAAAAAATTCCCTAATTGACTTTTCACACTTCTTCAGCCTACCCAAGGTGTAATAGCTAGTTATAAATTATTAACAAAAATACATATAATTATTAATACCAAAGCCTAACCCAATTTCGTATATGTTATATCCTATACATTAACTATTTTTATTTATTTTTGCTGCTCATTTATCCGTCGCCCACGATGCTGCTTCAGTCGTGTCCATCACCAGGCGACCTGCAAAAGCTTCAATCGACGTGTCTACCAGTAGGAGGGACACCTCCTAGTTGAGAGGGAATCTCAACATGCCGTCAAAGACATTCGTCGAAATGAATGCACTCCGTCTTGCTTCTGCTCACAGACAACCCCATAGATGTGTCTCCTTGTGTTTCGATGACCCCCGCCAACAAATATACCCATTACATTTTAATTTCACAAAAATTATCCCCAGTGAAAACCATTTCTTTGTTTCTCCTCATGTTCTGAAATGTTAGCAGAGCGGCTGAAGAGGGGTCTTCCCACTTTCTTGACAGAGCGGCTGAAGAGCGGTCGACTGCAACTGTGTCTATCGACACAAAAAAACTCAAGGGTTCGGAACTTGTGGAGCGGGTAAGGTCTTTTGACCTAAAGACCTTAGTGGGGCTATGACCCAATATTTTTTGTGGTTTCAATTTCGCAGGTTAGGGTTTATAGGGTTTCCGGTCTTTTGAGAAATTTCCAAGGTTAGGGTTTATAGGGTTTTCGGTCTGTGAATCTGTAATCTAGAAATTATGTCTAACCGAAAGAGACTGAAATACGCCAAATGAATAATGTTTCTTTCCATTATGTTTGAGTACGTGAAATTGAAATCATTTGATATCTCTAATTTTCAGGAAATCCTCAAAAAGTATTAAGGCACTCAGATCTGTAAATTCCCAAAGATTTACTTGGCAGGTGATTTAAATACGAAAACATTAGGCATCTATGCTTACAATCCTGATAAAAGGAAGGTGTCATAAACAGTTATAAACCTTTGGCAGGTGTATGAGGTACGAACACATTAGGAATCTAAAGCAGCTTTTGCCAGAGCTTTATCAATCAAAAAAATATATACTTTGTAAAGGCATGAGTGCACACATACCACATTCAATTCAAATTATATTGACATTCAACCATGATTCCTTAACACCAGCACACATGCATGTAACTTTCCACAGTAAGGCCCTATTGGAAACAACTTATATAGACAGAGTTGAAATTGGAACAAGATGGCAGTGCAATAATGGAAGTATTTTATTTCCCACAGCTAATTGATATGATTTACTGTGATATAATATATTTTGTGCACCATATGGCCATTAGCACATAGTTCTTATACGATTGCAAATCAAATTTGGCTTGTACTTTCTATTCCTTGTAAATAAATTTGGTGTGTATTCTCAGAGTAGTTATATACACACTTCTTGTTGGCATATATGAAACTAACTTTTCTACAAGAAAGAAAACTTGCCGTTGGTTGAATAGAAATTGCATTGCAACATAAGAAAAGTGGAGAAATTTTATACAAAAAACTAAAAAGCATCCAAATCAATGCCATTTACACTCACAAATGTCATTGTGTATATGTGATGCATATGATAGATGCTACCTCTAGTATGTCGTAAAAGCTATCAATTATAAATGAGCGGTTCTTTTGCAAGGAAAATTTGGCATTCATATAATGTGCTACATAATATTTGCATGAGACACAATTCTGTTGTCTGTGATCAAAATGGCCAAAATGTTATGTTAGGCCTTTTGCAAACCTAATCGCTATGCAGTACAACTGATTTACTTATTACTGAAATCCGATAACAAACTGTAGATATCTGGGAAGCCTATATTTCAGTCATGCTTTCAAACTAGTCATAATTTATGTTACTATTATCATAACTCTACTCACTTAGTCTGTAACATCGACTCTTAATCATAACAAACTGTAGATATCTGGGAGGCCCATATTTCAGTCATGCTTTCAAACTAGTCATAATTTATGTTAGGCCTTTTGCAAACCTAATAGCTATGCAGTACAACTGATTTACTTATTACTGAAATCCGATAACAAACTGTAGATATCTGGGAGGCCTATATTTCAGTCATGCTTTCAAACTAGTCATAATTTATGTTACTATTATCATAACTCTACTCACTTAGTCTGTAACATCGACTCTTAATCTGTAATCATCTATTGTCCCATCACTACTATATCAAGAGACAAAATTTGGGGTTTATAAACATGGTTTAACCCCACAGAAACCTGCAGAATGCAGGAAACTGGTGTAATCTACATATAATGAAGTATATAAATTGTTACTGATTTTTTACTTTCAATAAATCTCTAGTTTCAATCTATTTTCATACTTGTATATTGATGTTTCTTAATAATATCATTGGTTTTTGAATTACACAAATTGAAATAAGTAGCCGGTCATAAAACATTGCAAACTGACTAGTCTGTAGACATTGCAGAGTAGGCATACTCTGCAAAAAAGTTACATTGTCCTGAAAATTAAAACATTTACAAACTGACCAGCATTGGAGATATAGCATGGTCTGCAAGAAAAGTTACTTTGTCTGCAAAATTAAAACATTACAAACTAGGCGTGCTCTGCAAAAGAAAATTACATTGTCTGGATAATTGAAACTTTACAGAAGGACATGCCTGTAGACATTGCTGCATGGTCTGCAAAAAATGTTACATTGTCTGAAACATTGAAACATTACAAAAAAATCAACCAATAGACATTGCAAAGTATGCATGGTCTGCAAAAAAAAAATTACATTATCTGGAAATTTAAAAAAAGTTATATTGTCTGCAAAATTGAAACATTACCAAGAGATCTACCTGTAGACATTGCAAAGTATGCATGGTCTGCAAAAAAGGTTACATTATCTAAAAATCTAGAACATTACAAAATTACCAGCCTGTAGATATTGCAAAGTAGGCATGGCCTACAAAAAAGGTTGCATTATCCAAAAAGATTATAACATTATAACATTACAAAATGACCAGCCTGTAGATATTGCAAAGTAGGCATGGTCTGCAAAAATAGTTACACTATATGTAAAATCAAAACATTACAAAATGACCAGCTTGTAGACATTGCAAAGTAGGCATGGTCTGCAAAAAATATACATTGTCTGCAAAATTATAGCCTTTGCAGAATACACATTTTGCAAAAATGAAAAATAGGCATTTCAGAATTGACTAGTTCACCATAAAGCCAGGGAATGGTTCTGGCTCCTCCATAGGACTATTTGTTGAAGTTTTTTTTGGATTACCTAAATCAACATGAGGTGTAATAGGAGCAATATGGCCCTGGCCCTTTGCAGTCCTTATTGTCAACTCTGGATGACGTTTACAGAAACCTATCCACCATGACTTGCCTAGTAAACCATTTTTGAATGGATTTGGCCTTGTTTTACCATTTTTGAATGGATTTGGGCTTGTTTTACAAATATGAGCCACATGTGACTTAAACTAAATAACCTTCAAACCAATACCAAGCCGAGCCAAGTCTTGGCACCACTTAACTACTTCCAGCTCTTCTTCCATAGAAAGGATTGTTGATGGTCCCTTTCTTTTTGTTGTTGTCAATCCCCACAGCCAAGATGTTAAAGTGCTCGCAGGGATTCCCTACTTCTTTGCTGCTGCTCTTATAGAAAAGCCATTGTCCTCAACATCATCGATGGCATGGTCCATATCTTCTTGTGTCCACTTACCACTATTGCACTTAGTCTTTTGTCTATGATGTTGTTGAGATTTATCAGCAACATCCATTGTTTCTGCAATATTGTCAACTGGATCACAAGCTATGTTATCATGAGGTGGGTTGGTTGAAGTGTCACGATCATCTGAGTCAACCACTTGCAATTTCACACCCCTACTTTTTCTCTTCCCTGCTACCATAATGCCTACAGAAAAAGATATCATGTTATATTATTCTGCAAAAACATGTAATAATTGAGCTGTTTAAAAATATGTTATTTTGCAAATAGAACCATTATGTTGTTTGAGAACCACAAACAAACTAAATTCTGTATCCATTTGGTTACTCCTTTATGAATGAAGAAGAGAACCACAACAAACTAATTCATTACAAGAGCTTTCATGCATAAAAAAGATTGAATTATTTGTCTGATTTAGAACATGGAAGATATTCTTTGTTACAAGTATTCTTTTTTGCAATGTTCTATAAAGTGGAATTTTTTACACCCCTTTTATAAGTTCTGATTGAGCTGGTCTTTGACATTTCCCAGGACATTCCTAATAGTTTTTAATTTTCTTAGCCAGTTCAACCGTGGTTCCTTGAGCATAAGATAAGTAAGCTCTTTTCATTCCAAAGGTCTCCTTCGTTTCTTGGCTTCTTTATAATGCCAATCTTGGTAACCATTTCTCTTCAAAACCTTGTCAAGATGTTTTGCTGCTTCTACCAAATGTTTTAGTCTTTAGATATAATATTCTAAGAGCCCTGATAAAGAGTGGTTAATTTTTTCAACTTTTATTGTCAAATGTTGGCGGGAATATGCTCCCACATGAACATCAATGCAGGTTTTCTTCCTATGAACCTGTTTGGAGATTCACCCGTCTGGATTTTTTGTTACACAGGCATCCAAGAGTAGAAGATGGCTGTTTTCCTCCACCTTCATTGTAAACATGATGTGATCAAATTGCGCATTGAGATGTGTTAAGAATATATTTATTGAATCTATACCATACACTCAGTGCACACTTGTGACCGTGTCTTCCACAAATTGATACCACCGTTTTAGTTTCAATTCTGATTACTGTGATATTTTTCTCAAAATCTGGATATTTTGTTGTTTCTCATTTATATTTAGATGAAGCTGAAATATCTAGCTGCCTAAACAGAGATATAAACATTTTGTGGTTTCTCATATATATTTGTTTGCAAAATAACATATTTTTAAACAGCTCAATTATTATATGTTTTTGCAGAATAATATAACATGATATCTTTTTCTGTAGGCATTATGGTAGCAGGAAAGAGAAAAAGTAGGGGTGTGAAATTGCAAGTGGTTGACCCAGATGATGGTGACACTTCAACCAAGCCGCCTCATGATAACATAGCTTGTGATACAGTTGACAATATTGCAGAAACAATGGATGTTGCTGACAAATCTCAACAACATCATAGACAAAAGACTAAGTGCAATAGTGGTAAGTGGACACAAGAAGATATGGACCATGCCATCGATGATGTTGAGGACAATGGCTTTTCTATAAGAGCAGCAGCAAAGAAGTGGGGAATCCCTGCGAGCACTTTAACATCTTGGCTGTGGGGATTGACAACAACAAAAAGAAAGGGACCATCAACAATCCTTTCTATGGAAGAAGAGTTGGAAGTAGTTAAGTGGTGCCAAGACTTGGCTCGGCTTGGTATTGGTTTGAAGGTTATTCAGTTGAAGTCACATGTGGCTCATATTTGTAAAACAAGCCCAAATCCATTCAAAAATGGTAATACAAGGCCAAATCCATTCAAAAAGGGTTTACCAGGCAAGTCATGGTGGATGGGTTTCCGTAAACGTCATCCAGAGTTGACAATAAGGACTGCAAAGGGCCATATTGCTCCTATTACACCTCATGTTGATTTGGGTAATCCAAAAAACACTTCAACAAATTTCCCTATGGAGGAGCCAGAACCATTCCCTGGCTTTATGGTGAACTAGTCAATTCTGAAATGCCTATTTTTCATTTTTGCAAAACATGTATTCTGCAGAAGCTAGAATAAAAGGAGTAAGCGCATGGATACAGAAGACATTTATTTCAGTATCTATAGAAGAGTTTGTAAAATCTATTCCTGTAAAAGATTTACACAATAAAGGTTGAATAAATCGACACTTATCATTTTCTATAGTTGTGTTGGATGATATTGAAGGAAAAAACAAAATACCTTACAGAAAATAGCAGATTCTCTTGTGCAGTCTGATAAATCTGTAGAGAAGAAGTAAATGAACTGTAGGAATGTCTGGTCTGAAATGCTCGACAGGTCTGATTGTATTCTGGTCTGATATGCTTGATGGGTCTGATTGTCTGCAGTGAGAATGTAAATTGCTTTTTTGCACCGTGTGTTATTGTTATAGTTTCTTTCCCTCCAGATTTTTAAAATTGTTTGATCCGTGGCTTTCAAGTCCTGCATTTTAATTGGACAAGAGGTGATGGGTGGATTGATAGGGGCAATTTTAAATCTTTGTTGTATAAATTCTTTGATTTCATTTGAATGGTGAGCCTCATCTGTGTATTTATTTTGCAGGTACAGGATATTGACCGGTTGAAGTCTGCAGTCTAGGCATTTACTGCTGAGAGTTTATGAGAGAAGGGTTGAATGACAGGAAATAGAGTTTTTTTTATTGATGCCATGTTGTGAACTCGAAGTTAACATTTCAACTTGTTCAACTTATTTATTATGCATCAACCATGTAAAGATGTTGACCATGTTGTCCATGTGTTTTGGACCAATATATTGTAAAATTAATATAATATTTAATATTAGTTTTCTTATATTTCCAGAAGTATATTGAAGCTGTTATAATGAAAAACATTTTGTTTGGTTTCATATTCAATATGTAATTAATGAGAATTTTTATATTTTTGATATTACTTAATGGTTCGTTGTATAAATATTAGTAATTTAATGATATATATAAAGTAAATTTTAAATGATTAATTATATTTCAATTATTAACACACAAATATATAAAAGTTGATATTTTAATGTTCAATTATTAATTTACATATTTTTCTATGAATGGAGAAAAAAAAAAATGAAGTACCCTTACAACTATTGGAACTTCCATGCTCAGGTACTGGATCTTCAAAAACGTGTATTCTCACATCGTGTCTTTTATGGTGTCCTCTGAAATTTGGTGGCCTAACAATATCCATCACTATCAAATTGTACCCACCCATTCACAAGTACTACAATCCTTACGTACTCCATGCTTCTTAAAAAAATAATATAGTTCAAAGTACACAGTCTCCTCGCTCCAAGTGCTCAAGAGTCTTTCTGCTCAACCATTCACAGTGGACGTGCACAGAATCATTTGAGATTTTCAACTGTTTTCCATTCACAATATATAATGAATAAAAGACAGTCAAGAGTTAGATAGTCCCATGAATCTTTTTAACATTTGAAAAAGGTTACTAGGTTTATTTTTAGATTCATTTAATGATGCAGGGGCATCTCCCCTCTTCAAATTTTTGGTTTTCTGTTCTTGTTTGTTTTGCTTTAGTTTTGTGTTGTTTTGGTCTTGTAGTGCTTGGGTTGGTTGTGAGTGGCAGCTTCCTGTCACTGTTGTTCTTTTCTTCATGTCATTCTATGTTTCAGATCCAACTTTCTGTCACTACTCATTGTAGTTCCTGTCGCCATGTAAATCAGAAATAAAGTTGGAACTTTTTGTCGCCCGAGTGACAGAAACTCGATCCAATGAAGGATAACTGTCTTCTTTTGAGCGGTTACTTTTCCCAAGCCCGATAGTAAACATGTCGGCCTTGGTTGCTCGAGGGTCCACCCAGTGAATTGGAAGTTTTTTGCTACTTCTAGGGAACGGTGGTTGTTGGTTGTGACCGTTGGTGGCTTTCCTGTGGAATAGTTGACGACAATTGAATGTGAAAGCTTGTGGACAGAGGAGGAAACGGTTGGATAGTGGGGGAGGTCGTGAGAAGTAAGGAGACAGTTTGAATTTTGTAAAGGGGAAGTCGACCCAAATAAACAAGTTGAGGAAGAGCGTCGAGTGAGCAAAAAGGAATGAACATACAGAATAGAGCGGCTGTTCTTTATCATTGTGAATAAAATGTAGTAACAGGCCGAACATTGCAGGCCAGTGATGTTTGAACTTTGTATGTCGTTGTAGTTAGTATGAATCATAATGAATAGTGATCCTGTTGGTGGAGGTTTATGTGGTTATTAAAAGAATTTATTCTGCATTACAATCTTCCTGTCGCTAATTCTGTAAGATTGTTGTTTTGTGGATTCTTTGTTAAACTCAAAATTACCTTTCATCATTTTGAGGGTTTAACTGTGTTGAAATCTTGTGAGTCTGTAATTGATCTGAGATTGTTATGTGACCAGCGAGGCTTGTCATCATTTGGTATCAGAGCCTGAAGTGATTGGGCATTGGTGAGTAGTCAAAATACCTCCAAGGAGAATGGGCGGAGGAGGAGCCTGAGGCAGAGGGAGAAGAGACTTGGTGAGGGAGTTCCTGAGATGATGCAGCTGTAGTGTACCACCACTCTGCTGATTTGTTCCACTGTGATTTTAGGTCTGATTTTTATGTTTTGGTTTTGTATTTCGTCCTTGTGTTTGAGTTTATTTGCTAAGAATGTTAAATAAGAACTGAAGAGCATGAACATGAAGTAACTTCTAAGAAACTAATCAACTGAGATACATCAAGTAATGACTCGTTTTAGGAGTCCAATACAATTTCTTCATTATATAATAGAGTGCATACAACATATAGATTACACCAGACTTAAAGCCAAATATATCTTCTACTAAACGTTAACTTACAGCCAAACAGCACTGTGAATAGTGCTTTGCTACAGTACCCGCCCCAAGTAAATTGCTCACACAACATGAAATACAAACTTCTCCCACCGAAATCTGGATTGGAAGTCTTTTTAGGGTAAGGGCGCCCCTTTTTGAAGTAATTGCAACCACTATAAGAAGGCGTATTTTTTCTTTATGCTGATTGAAACCCTCATGAAATGGCGGTTGGCTATAGGTGCAAAAATCAGTTCCAAAAACCTTCTAAAATGCGAACAGCTCCTTCGTAGAAGCGAATGGAGTCTATGGCAGTAAAATCCTTTCCAAAATATCACTCTAATCACTTGCAAACAGCAATATATGACTCCAAATGAAGCATGCAAATTCTGATCTGCAACGTTAAGGTGGTATTTCACACCATCAAGAAGCTTGAAAACGAAGAACAAAGCCCCACCAGGCTTACCCAATGCTGAAATCAGGAAACCCTAGTTTCCCTCTTCCACAATCTCCAACCCTCAAAGCTCAAACAACAAAATAACTCAATAACATGAGGGGGTCGAACTTCTCCTCTTTCTTTTATAATTTCACATTGAAATCAATATTCATTAAAATGGCACTATTCACTTAAGTTATGTTCTTTTTTCACTTTAGTAATGAATAGTAACTAAAAAATATAAAGTGACCCTTTTAAATAATAGACACATGGTCCCTAAGCCAGAGAAGGTGGAATAAAAGGTGGAGATCATAATTTTAAGCACAATTATCATGCCAAATGCAAAAATTCACCATGTCACCATACTCCAGATATCAATACTGCAAATTCACGACCAAGTGCCCATTCAAGTGACCCTCTATCCAAAACCATTAGCCTACAAGGGTTGACGTTATAGGCTAATCCACCATGTCTGATGCTCGTGAAAGAATGGGGACATTACAGCAACATCTGATTGCAAGAATGGAAGCCCTAGAGAGGGCACAGAGAAGAGGGTCCCCGGAGGAGGGTGCAAGTGATGAGGAGGAGGAAGAACAACAGGGAGAAGAGAATGAGGAAGGACAGGGGGAGCAGCAAGAAAGATTTGAGGAAAGACTGTTGAGGACAGTCATGAATGTGGGTTCTAAACCCAAAGTAGAGGTGCCAACTTATGCAGGAAGCCTGAATGGTGAAGATTTGATCGATTGGATCAACAACTTGGATAATTATTTTGAGTATGAGGGTGTGCCAGAGGAAAGAAGAGTGAAGTTTGCCTGCATCAGATTAAAGGGCCATGTTGCCATGTGGTGGGACTTTGTCCAAATTGAGAGAAGGAAGAATAAGGAGATCAACTCTTGGGATCGAATGGTGGCCAAGTTGAAGTATAAATTCCTTCCAAGTGATTATCAAATTAATCTCTTTAAGAGATTGTAGAATTTGAAGTAGAAAGATATGTCTATGAAAGACTATACAGAGGAATTCTACAAGTTGGTAATCAGATCAGGGCATGGTGAGGAAGATGTGGAGAAAATAGTCTGATATGTGAATGGTCTCAAGTATAGTTTACAAGATGAAATAAGCCTTATGTCCCCTAGAATCCTAGAAGAGGCCTATCATCTTGCTCTAAAGGCATAAGAGAAGATGCAAAGGAAGCAAAGTCAACAAGAGAAGAAGAGAGGAAGAGGTTTTAGAGGAAGGGGGCAACAAACAAGTAGGGGACAACAACATCATCAAGGAGAAGAGGCTGGAAGCTCAAGTGGGATAGCCAATAATGATAGAGGTGGTTATCAAGGCAAAGGGGGAAGGTCTTATGGAAGGGGTGGCTCACAAGGTAGAGGTAGAGGATTTGCTGGAAAATGTTTTAAGTGCAACCAATATGGGCACAAGAGTTGGGAATGCTCTGAATCATCACAAGGAGGACATTCAAAATTTGAGAGGAGTAATCAGATTGTACATGTTGATCAAGAGAGTGTGCAGTCACCAGTACACCACAAGGATGAGTTAAAATCAGGTGAGTCCTTATTACTCAAGAGGGTGTTGTTGAAGCCACAAAAATAAAGTCAAGAGCCAATTCAAAGGATAGCATTGTTCAAAACCAAGTGTAAGTCACAAGGTAGATGTTGTTAACTCATTATAGATAGTGGTAGAACAGATAATATTGTTGCAACTAAGATGGTAGAAAAGTTAAATCTGAAAAGGATTAGACACCCCTCTTCGTACAAGGTGTCTTGGTTACAAAAAGGTCATCAATATTGGTTAGTGAGTAGGCCTATGTTGATTTTCAGAATGGGAGCTATAAAGATAGTGTTTTATGTGATGTGATGCCAATGGATGTGTGCCATGTTTTGCTTGGAAGACCGTGGCAATTTGACAGGAAAGTGGTGCATGATGGATGAGAGAATACGTATACCATTGAAAAGGATGGAGAGAAGCATACCTTGCCACTCATAAGAGAGAAAGAAGAGGACATCAGCAGTAGCAGCAGTAGTAAAGTAATAGCGGTAAGTGATAAGGAATTTCTTCATGATTTGAAAGAAGAGGAAGTAGGGTTTGCTTTGGTTCTTAAACCTAGATGTGTAATGACTTCTATAAGATTTGATGATTTGTCTATTGAAGTACAATAATTTGAATGAGAATATGGATATTGTTGCATCTGATTTGCCTAATGAATTGCCTCCTATAAGAAGCATTAGCCATCATATGGATTTGATTCCAAGAGCTAGCCTTCCAAATAAGGTTGCTTATAGGTTAACTCCTATGGAAAATGAGGAGATAAGGAAGCAAGTGGAGGACCTCTTAAAGAAAGGTTTGATAAGGGAAAGCTTAAGTCCTTGTGTTTTTCCCATGGTACTTGTGCCAAAGAAAGGAGGGGAATGGCATATTTGTACTAATTCAAGGGCTATTAATAAGATTACTATAAGATATAGGTTTTCTATACCTAGGATAGAGGATCTAATGGATTGTTTGAGTGGATCTATGTATTTCTCCAAGATAGATTAGAAAAGTGGCTATCATCAAATAACAATCAGACCATGGGATGAATGGAAGCAACCTTTAAGACTAGTGATGGGTTGTATGAATGGCTAGTTATGCCTTTTGGATTGCCTGATGCCCCTAGTACTTTTATGAGACTAATGAATGAGGTTTTGAAACCATTTCTTGGTAAATTTGTGATTGTATATTTGGATGACATTTTGGTGTTTAGCAGGTCCAAAGAGGAGCATATAAAACATTTGAGGTAGGTTTTGAGGAGGCTACATGAAGAGAAATTGCTGATCAATCTGAAAAAGTGTGTATTTATGCAGACTGAACTAGTTTATTTGGGATTTGTGGTGCCAAAGGAGGGTTTGAAGATGGACAAAGAAAAGGTACAAGCTATCCTTGATTGGCCAACACCTCAAGGTGTAATGGAGGTAAGGAGCTTTCATAGGCTCGCAAATTTTTATAGAAAATTTATTAGAGGTTTCAGTCATGTGGTAGCACCTATTCTTAGAACTATAAAGGGGAATAAGAGGCCGTGTGTATGGACTAGACAGGCTGAAGATAGTTTTAAATTTTTGAAGCAAAAGGTGAGTGAGCAACCCATTCTTGCTTTGCCTGATTTTCACAAGGTGTTTCAAGTGGAATGTGATGCTAGTGGGTTGGTTATTGGGGTAGTCCTAAGTCAAGAAGGTAGACTAGTAGCATTCTTTAGTGAGAAACTCAATGATGCAAAAAGGAAGTATTCTTCTTATGATTTGGAATTATATTCTTTGGTTCAAGCTTTAAAAAAATGGAGACATTATTTGCTGCCTAAGGAGTTCATTGTGTGTACAGATAACCATGCTTTGCAGTTTATCAATAACCAACACAAGTTGAATCAAAGACATGCCAAGTGGGTTGAGTATCTTCAAAATTTTAATTTTGTTTTGAAACATAAGAGTGGTCAAATGAATAAAGTTGTTGATGCTCTAAGCAGGAAGAATTTGTTGTTATGTCAAATATAAACTAATAGTGTGGGGTTTGAAAGTTTGAAGGAATTGTATGCAGAGGATGCAAATTTTAAAGAGGCATTTGCAACTTGCCATGATCCTACTTGCAGAAACAAAGAGCCATGGATGGATTACATGATTCAGGAAGGTTTGTTGTTCAAGGGGAACAAGTTGTGTATCCCTAGAGGTTCAATGAAAGATAATTTGTTGCAGGAAAAACATTGTGGTTGTCTTGTTGGTCATTTTGGACAAGATAAGACTTATCTACAATTGAGCACTCATTATTATTAGCCTAAGATGCAAGAAGATGTGAAGAGGTATGTGGAAAGGTGCAGAATTTGTCAACATGCTAAAGGAAGAAGTCAAAATGTTGGGCTTTATCAGCCATTACCAGTTCCAACCAGGCCTTGGGACTCAGTGAGTATGGATTTTGTTCTGGGTTTTCCTCATACACAAAGGGGAAATGATTCAATCTTTGTTGTGGTAGATAGATTTTTGAAAATGGTGCATTTCATACCTCGTAAGAAGACTAGTGATGCCACTAACATTGCTAATTTGTTCTTTAAAGAAGTTGTAAGGTTGCATGGTATTCCAAGAAGCATAATTTCTGATCGGGATACTAAGTTTGTGAGTCATTTTTGGAGGACCCTATGGAAGAAGTTAGGAACTAATTTAAATTTCAATTCTGCTTACCACCCCCAAATGGATGGGCAGACCGAAGTTGTTAACCAAAGCCTTGGAAACATGCTAAGATGCATTGTTGGGAAAACACCTGGTAATTGGGATTTGGCATTGGCTCAAGCGGAGTTTGCATTCAATGATTCTCCAAATCGGAGTGTTGGATTTAGTCCATTTTGTGTGGTTTAAGGAATACATCCAAGGGGGGTGTATGAACTAAGAGATCTTGGTGGTGTGGAGAGGCAAAGTGCAATAGGTGAATATTTTGCTAAGCTTATACATGATCTCCATTAGGAGGTCAAAACAAGTATTGAAAGACATAATCAGCAATACAAACAACATGTTGATCGAAAGAAGAGAGATACATTTTCAAGTTGGGGACTTTGTAATGGCTCACCTTTGAAAGGAAAGATTTCCTAAGGGGAAATACAACAAACTAAAAATGAAAAAGGTTGGACCTTGTAAGATTCTCCAGAAATTTTCAGCCAATGCTTATGAAATTTCTCTTCCATCAGACCTTGGCATTTCTCCTATTTTTAATGTTGCGGACCTGTATCCTTATAAAGGAGATGTTGAGGATTGTACAACAGAGGAAGAGTCTTCAAATATCGAGAGCAAGCAAGTTACTTCATTCCCTCCAACAGAAATAGAATGCATTTTGGATACAGAGTTGTGGAAGAAGACCCGAAGGCATGAATACTTCATATATTTGGTAAAGTGGAGTGGTCATCCTCTCGAAGATGCTTCATGGCTCACCGAATCTGAGATCTCTGATATGGGTTATTCCATTGTAGATCTCATGAGCAGGAGCTCATGATTTATTTTAGCCTGGGGAGTCTAATGTAGGGACATCTCCCCTCTTCATTTTTTTGGTTTTTTTTTGTTTGTTTGTTTTGCTTTAGTTTTGTGTTGTTTTGGTCTTGTAGTGTTTGGGTTGGTTGTGAGTGGCAACTTCCAGTCACTATTGTTCTTTTCTTAGAGTCATTTTGTGTTTCAGATCAAACTTTATGTCGTTGCTCATTGTAGTTCTTGTCTCCATGTAAAGCATAAATAAAGTTGGAACTTGTTGTCACCCGAGTGACAAGAACCCGATGCAATGAAGGATAATTGTCTTCTTTTGGGCGATTACTTTTCCTAGGCCCAACAGTAAACATGTCATCCTTGGTTGCTCGAGGGTTAACCTAGTGAATTGGAAGTTTTTTGTTGCTTATGGGGAATGATGGTTGTTGGTTGTGACCGTTGTTGGCTTTCCTATGGAACAATTGACGACAACTGAATGTGAACGGCTGTGGGAAGGAGGAAACAGTTGGATAGTGGGGGAGGCTGTGAGAAGTAATGAGATGGTTCAAATTCTATAGAGAACAATCGCTCTATTTTGTATGTTCCTTCATTGTATACAAAATAGAGTGATTGTTCTCTGTCATTGTGAATAAAATGTAATAATAGGAAGAACATTGCAGGCCAATGGTGTTTAAAATTTGTATGTCGTTGTAGTTAGTATGAATGATAATGAATAGTGATCATGTTGGTGGAGGTTTTTGTGGTTATTAAAAGAATTTATTTTGCATTACAATCTTCTTGTCGCCACTTCTATATGACTGTTGTTTTGTGTAGTGTTTGTTAAACTTGGAATTACCTTTCATCCTTTTGAGGCTTTAACTATGTTGAAATCTTGTGAGTCTGTAATTGATCTGAGATTGATAAGTAGGAGGTATTTTTCACAATGTGTCAAATTATGATATTGCTATTAGGATTCAATCGTGTAGTTTCGAGTCAAACTCATTGACCCATGTTTCATGAGTAGTGGTTCACAAGAACCCATCTCTCATGATAATGAATGGTCCACTTAGCACTCATTGCATCTAGGTGATGCTCATAGAGGTGAAGCACTGGGCCTTCCCAGGAGGTCACCCATCCCAATACTACTCCAGCTCAAGTACGCTTGACCACAAATTTCTCTCCAAGGTTAAACCCATTTAGCTTGCAAATGGGGTTGAAAGCTAAGTGGGTTTAACCTTGGAGAGAACTTTGTGGTCAAGCGCGCTTGAGCTGGAGTACTACTTTGCAAGCTAAGTGGGCTTAACCTTGGAAAGAACTCTGTGGTCAAGCGCGCTTGAGCTAGAGTAGTACTGGGATGGGTGATCTCCTGGGAAGGCCTAGTACTTCACCTCTATGAGAATCACCTAGATGCAATTAGTGCTAAGTGGACCATTCATTATCATGAGAGATGGGTTCTTGTGAACCACTACTCATGAAACATGGGTCAATGAGTTTGACTTGAAACTACACGGTTGAATCCTAATAGCAATATCATGATCTGAGATTGTTTTGTGACCAATGAGGCTTTCCATCATTTAACCATTGATTAATGCACTTGTGTCCTAAGACCTTTCAGGAAAAAAGTAAATAACAATGTACCATTGTTCTCCATTGCTGGGCATTTTCTGTAAGTTAATATACTGTTGTGTGTAAATGTATACTGCTCAGTGAGGATTTTGGGTGAAGCAGATCAAATGTAATAGATTTATTTTGTAGCTTTATTCATACAACATTCTTAATTTGTATTGAGTTTTCTTCCAGACTGTTGTGGAGTTATAGGGTTGTCTATTGTAGAAGACAAATCTTAAATTCTATTTCGATGTATTTTTTGTTTTATAATGCTTAATACAATTTTTTTGAAAAGAAAATAGATCATATGTGGAATGGACATAATGAATTTATGAGTGTATATTTTTTTGTTCTTCTTTTCTTAATAAATAGTAATTTTTTATCTTAGGTAATAATTTAAATAGATAGATAGAAAAATTAAGGTTGCATGAGGAGATTGGAAAGATAATAGAGAAAATAAATCGTGTTATATTTAGAGGTTACGAAAGTGGTAGCAAGTTAGGAATATGATGGACAATTCAAATCAAGAAAATCACAAATATTTTGAAATCTAGAGTAGCATCTTATGAATCTTGGTAGTCTTCAAAGAGTCGTGGACGTGTTTCATAGGCATTGAAATGTAATGTGGTGTGAAATTGTCCTTGGAAGAACAACAATGGCTACTGTCAAGAACAGCAATGGCTATTGTGGCGTGAAAGTGTCTCTAAAGCATATAAATGCATTGTACACTTAGTAAAATGTGCAACTATCATCACTTGTACCACTTGTTCAATTATATATCAAGTGTAAAAAGTGGGGGAAAATGGTTATTTAGAAGGTTGTCTTAATCAATAGAAGCATGTTCAAAATAAAGTATTGGAAGAGTTGGAGGTGTGTGGACCTATGTGTTAGAAATTGTGGCTATAGAGGTAGGTGTTGGAAACCATGGCTATAGAAGTAGGTGTGTGCAACAACAATATGGTTGATGCCCTAAGTTTCTCAAAATGGTAAATGTGTGTAGGTGATAGAATAATGATCGACCTTTTCCATTTTTCTTAATCTACTTAAATAAGCATGCTTAGGGCTAATATGAGTATTAGGTATAAATTGGAGTTAGGGTTTATGGAAAAAGGTACATTTTTAGGGGCAAAAATAGTGAGTTTGAATGCATGGGACTCTAAGGACCGTAATAATATTTAAGTGAAAACTAGTGTGCCACACTAGTGTCCTAGGAGACATAAAAGTATAAACAAGGATGAGGTGTTTGTAGTGTGAGGGGTCATGTTTAGTTGGAATAAGGTGTTTTAGGGGTAATTTATTCTTCAAGATAGTTAAGACTAGACCAAGATGTGTTTGTTGTACATAAGCATTGAAAAAGTGCAAAAATAGTTGGAAAAGTGTGAAGCGTGTACTTGTTATCTATATATTTTGCCTCCAATTTAGTGTACATTTGAGCTACAAGAAATCAAGTATGATATACAAAATAAAATTGTTTATATAATACTTATTAAGAGAAGATGTAGAAAGGATGTTGAAAATTTTCACTTAATTTTGTTTATCTTTTATCATGTACTCAAGCTCCATTTTAGCAATATAAAACACACGAAAGAGAAAGCATTTGCTATGAAAATAAATAGAATAATTTCTACACATTCTATGTAATTGTTCTACTTTGAGATGTATTGAACTGAGGGGGAATGGGGCATCCATGGATGATCATCTAAATTCTAAAGAAGAAACATGAAATGGCCTATGAATCCAATATAGGAAGAGGATATGTGGCTACGAAGGACCTTCACAAGGTATATGGGATGTGTCTACAAATGATCTTGCATAAGAGGATGCAATCTATAGATGTGAAAGAGATAGTGTGAAAAAAAGGGTGGTGTAAGGCTCATAAAGAACCACTTTAACCAAGGGTTTAGATGAAAAGGAGTGGTGTAAGGTTTATGAATGACCACTCTAACTACGGATGTCTAGTGTGGATATCCATGATGGATTGCTTCAACCATTGAACATGTTGCTTGTTTGTAATGTGAAGAAGAGTATATTCCCCCCTTAGATTGATTGGATGTGAAAATCCAATAAATTAACAAGGAATAGGTAGATGTAGGAAGGTATGAATGAGGTTAGTTATGGTATGACGGAAGAAGAATAAAAAATAGGATAAGAAAAGAGAAAAGGAGTGGAGTGAGACACATTGCCCCTAAAACAATTCCCACATGTTAAGAGAAAGTATGAGGAATAAAATGTGTATTTATAAAGACTAGGGGCATGATCAACGTGAAAGGATAAAAGGATAAAGGATTATAATGAGAGAGGTAAAGGATTAGATAATCATTAACAAGTGTGTGATGAAGATGACAGGAAGGGATATTTAAGCTAATGCAAAAAAAGGATAGAGAAAGACATAATAAGATAAGGTAGGAGATAAGAGAAAAAGGGATAACAAGTGGCTGATGGGGATGTACAATAGATGAATGATATGATATCTCATGAGGAGAAGGGGGGTGAAATAAGAGGGAAAAAAGACATGTTTATGAAGAGACTATGGCTATAACATAATGGGTATGAATAATGGATAATTAGAGGATGATATAAGGAGTGGCTTAAATAACATAAAGAGATAGTCACAAAGGGGGCAATATATTTTGGTAACCATAAAGAGGGTGTGTTTGATGGATGTGACCATTTAAATTCAAGCTAAGGGGGGACAAGAAACTTTTGGCACAAAATGTTGCCCCAATGTGAGGATAAATGTTGCACACGTAAGAGGTTGGCATGATACATAATGGCATTAGAAACATGGTATATGATAAGGAGAAAATTTTCCATGTGATGAATGAAATAAGATGTTTTTTAAGGTAAAGGATTAAGAGTACAACATAGCAAACATGGTGTAAAATGTACTAGGTAAAGCATAATGTTTAAAAGAAAATTGTTTAGAAACAAGTATATAGGAAGTGTGGCTTAAGATGATATTTATGTTGCAAGGTGTGTGCCCTCGGTCTCCTTGTGTTGTGCAACACAACGCTTGGGTTTGTGACATGGCTTGACTACCTCCCGTGGATTCATTAACTCTAACAGTTGTATCGAGCATTAGCAAGTCGATCTTTTAGTGCAACAACAACCATTTGTGCAACAATTCGTATCAAAGCCTATGTCACAAGTTCAAACCCCCCGCTTGCGTTGGGGGGATTTTTGCAAGGTGTGTGCCCTTGGTCTCCTTGTGTTGTGCAACATAGTGCTCAGGTTCGTGACATGGCTTAACTACCTCCCATGGATTCATTACCTCTGGCGGTTGTATTGAGCATTAACAAGTCGATCTTTTGGTAAAACGACAACCGTCTGTGAGATAATTTCCTATAAGTTGTAGCACAATTATGATGAGTATGGGAGTGAATATGTGAGATAAGAAAGAAAGAAATGTAAGCATGACATAAGTAATAGTGGACGAAGATATTGGAGACATGTCACCTAAAGATTATATGAAGTTTATTAGAAAATTATTGGAGATAAATTACAAGAAAGAAACATAAAGGAAGAGCATAGTAGATGATAGTGATATTTTACAATGAAGCATGGGGAGTGAAGCATGTCATTGAGAGTGGAAAATATTGATTAGGAAATATAAAATTACTCATCAATATAGTGTTATTGGTTGTGACCAATAGCATGCATACCGATTAAGCAAACTAAAATCAAAGAAGCAACATTATAAGATAAGACCTAGTAATGGGAAATACATAGAGGAATGAGGAGAGAAAGAATGAGTTTGATGAAATTCCAAGAGAATAATAGGGGATATCAACAGTAGGAAAATAAGATATATGATGCAATTTTATGTCCTAACCTATATAGACTAAAGTGTAGACACCTAAAATTGACCATTATATTTGGTCAATGTTATCCCTAATTCATCTATTCTCAAATTGTCATATTAATTAAATTATATCTACCTATTGTCCATATTGTTACATAGACGGTTGTTGTTGCACCAAAAGATTGACCTGTTAATGCCTGATACAACCACCAAAATTAATGAATCCATGAGAGGCGGAAGCAAGGGGTTTGAACTCGTGACCTAGGCTCTGGTACCAATTGTTACACAAATGATTGTTGTTGCACCAAAAGATCGACCTATTAATGGTTGATACAACCACTAGAGTTAATGAATCCACGGGAGGCGATTAAGCCATGTGATGAACCTGAGCGTTGTGTTGCACAAGATAAGGAGACCAAGGGCACACGCCTTGCAACACATACCACTAGCCTAACCCATTTTATGCCATTTTTATAATGTTATAAGCCTAAGGTAAATAATTAATATAATTATTTTCCCCCACTTTACACTTTGTTCCATCTTCTCTAAAAATATCATTTATTTATTTATTTATATCCTCACATGTCACATCCTCCATCACTTTTTATCAATCCAAAACCTACCCACTAATCCCCACCTACTTGCCCTATTAGGTGTGTGCAGACACTTAATCTATGATTAAGTGAGGTCACCCCCTTTCCATTTATTCCCCCATCTACTATGTCCCCTCACTCATCGATTTTGCCTCTTTTGGAAGGAACCCTCATATGGGTCTTCCTTCCAAATAGACATAAGAGGAATTTTTAACTTCTTAATCCCTCTCCTTTGTCCCTTTGGAAAAGAAAGGCCTTTAAGGAATATCTTCTAAAGTACACAAATGTACCTCTCAATCCTCTCAAGCCTCCATATTGTTAAAAAAATGAAAAGAAGAAAACATAAAAGAATAATTGATTTGGTTGATGACCTAATTGGATATAAATTATCCAAAATATTCAAAAATCTTGGAGACACATGAAAGGGATCTAACTGAACCAAAGATTTTTTGGGATATGTGAGGGCTCTTACACTTCTAGGGTTTTGCACCTAAAAGGAGAGAGGTACCAAAAATCTTAATGGCTCACTCAAGAATAAGCCCTTGAGATTCCAACGCAAATGAGATTGAAATATGTCAAAGGGAATGTCCTAGATGCTAAAAATTGATAAAAGAAATTAACTACTAATGCAAAACTTAGAAAATGCAAAATGCTTGAAAACACGTTGTGATATGCAAAAAGACCTAAAAGACCTATAAAATGTTTTCAAAATGCAATCAAATCAGAACAAGAAAATGTAACAATAAATAATGTGTACCTGGAAATCTCAAAATAACTGAGAGTGTCTCTGAAAATCTAGAAATGTTGACTTTTTGACCAACTAGGACTCATTCGCCAACCTGGGTGAATTAGTCCCAAACCAGGGTTTTTGCCCATAAAGTTGTTTCAGGGAAGAGGGTATTGAAATCTGGAAACTGATCTGACAAACACCCCTAGTGGGACTCATTCTCCACTAATGGTGAATCAATCCTTTTCCACTTTTCTGAAAATTGAAATCACAGATCTGTACTCCAACACCTGTACTTTATTCCCAGATTGAGACATGGATCAGACTCTACAAAAACACTTGCAAAACATAATATAACTTGATTTCTAATGGGGGGTTTTCCTCGGTCAAACCCCTAGTTTGGTATTTAAACCTTGAAAGAGATAATGAAATATGCAACAAAACCCTAGCCCTAAGTGTATCTAAGACTAGGAAATCTGAAGCAAGATGCAACCCTATTCTAATATGCAAGAACAAGATGCATGAATGGAACTTGAATGATATAAGACTCACTCTAAGAGATCCTAAATCACATTAAAAGTGAATCTTAATGACATGCAAACCTTTCTTAGGCTGAAGATAGAGAGATAATGGAGGATGGAATCACTTAGAAAATAAGTTCTTAGGCTTGGCTTGATGGCTAGTTGCATCTCCCCAACCTAGAATTCTTCATGATTCTCCATAGGAATACATGATCAACCCTTGAAAACTCTTGATCTAGAATAAAAGTGAGCTTGAAGACCTACAAAAATCTTTGAATGCTACCCCAAAGCTTCAACTTTTCTATAAATGGACTCGTGAATGTTCTTGTGAAAAATATTCAATACTTGACTCATGAATTGTTTTGTTAAAATTTGCTAGATATTATGAAAAATGACCTAAAAACTTATATTTATAGGCATCAATACCTAATTGATCATTATTTAGACCTCAAAGGCTGACATCCACTGGGAATTTGCATTAGGTCGATGATTTTCCCACTCAAACTTGAAAAATGCCCCAAAAGGGACTCATTCGCCACCCTTGGCGAATGGGTCCCACCAGAGGGGACTCATTCGCCACCCTTGGCGAATGGGTCCCACCAGAGGGGACTCATTCGCCCAAGGTGGCGAATGGATCCCACTTAAGGTTTTTAAGGTGGGTTTTCGAGATTTAAATGAATTAAGTGCTATTTGTCATGATTTATATGATTTTTGAGTGGAATAAGCCTCAAGGTCCAAAATAATGGGTCTTAGGGGCCTATAAATGGTGACTTTAAAGAGTAATTAATGCAAGGGTGCCAAAATAGGTCCAATTTAATGCAAGGGTGCCAAAATAGGTCCAATTTAAGCATGAAATTGCCTCTTTCTTCAAGAGTACAATTTTATATGCTACATTAGCCCCCACTTTAGCACCCATATGACTCTACATGCATATGCAAACTAAAGGACTCTAAACAGTACACTTTATTTCATAAAAGGATACTCATTCAAAAGATGGGAGAATGAAGCCCCCAGTGTAGTTATCTGCAAAACCACAACATTAGGAACTGCATCCTGCAACATGAATTTGTTAGTTGTCCAAAAATCCTCCTATGTAACTTTTAGAAATCAAATTTGAGGGTAGATGTATGCCCCCCTTGATTTCACTTGTTGTACAGAGGTGGAATCAAGGTAGCAATCTAGCCACATTGAATAAGGAAAATCATATCATAGGGCATTTCCAAGTACCATGCCACATAACGATAGACAATTGAGGATGTCAGGAGCGAAATTATGAATTCAACGCGACAAACGGCATCGAAAATGGAGCTTGCTAGCACCCATTATGTTGATTTGAATAAAAAGCACTTTTTAACCCTAATATTGTAAAAACCCTAGTTTTAAACATACATAAGAGCTAGAAGTGAAGTAAATTGTAACTTACTTTGTCATTTTACCTTCTTGTATCTTGAGAGTGATGAGAGAATAGTGAAAGAAGTCGAGTAGACGGGACTACAAGCCTGCAAGACTGGGCATGCTACGAGACCAGGTGGTGCGCGACGAGTGTCAGCACGAGGTGAGTCAATTCTACTACCTTTGCTTAGTTTATATGCAATTATTTGATGATTTGTATGCATTTATAGATTAATTTAGGATCTTGGAAAAAAAAATTGCAAAGTGTCCCCTTTTTTCGCGAAGTGTCCCATTTGTTCGCAAAGTGTCTCGTTTCTTCATGAAGTGTCCCAAAAGGGGTCTAAAGTGTCTAGGGCCTTTAGGAAAGCACACTAGATGGTATTTAGCACACTTGTATGATGAATAATGTAGAAATTAAATATTTTAGATTGCTTATAGCGTGTATTTTTGCTTTATTGATAGGTACCTACCCGTTCACGTCAACGTCTAGGTGGTAAGCAGCTTAGTTTTCTTAGAGACCTAGCCCCCGCACTTTCAGCAGAGGACATAGAGCACTTGCAGGTTGTTGGGATATATTGGGCGTACCTCATTCCCCCCATGAGGTACCATGATGTGATGTTGATGGCTCTAGTCGAGCGCTAGGATTCAGACACCTATACATTCCACCTTCCTACTAGTGAGATGACGATCACTCTAGAGGATGTCCACCGCATCCTCTGAGTTCCCATTTGGGGAGAGTGGGTACGCTTCCAGGGAGATCGTACATTTTATGAGCAGAAGGTTGACATGCAGTATTTCCTAGATGGGCCAGTGCACGACGAGCAGGTGAGGGTACAGATTGAGCTTCCTATGCTGCTATATTCATGAGCCTTGATGGTGAGATGGATTATGATGCACACAGTTGCACTAGTACTCATCCCAGATGGGCGTGTAACGCACCTAGAGGGAGGACTAGTACACCTAATACACGAAATGGCAGAGCACAAAACAATATATGCTTGGGGGCGTTGTATCCTAGCGCACATATACTATGATCTTGGACAGTTTGTTTTTCGAGAGGTGGACAACATTATACACTATATGCTTCTACAAGTTTGGTGCCTTGATCATATCACATGTACCAGACTTACCAGCTTCCCATGTCCAATAACAATGGGGTATCCTCGGGCCTTCAGCTATCCTCTATGATGGTTGTGGCAGTACAAAGATTTACACTTTTGGAGAGTCAGATTTGAACGACTGGAGGAGCACGAGATCCTGTGGACACCCTATCAGCTTACACTTTAGTGGCCAGATCCCACAAGTAAGTTGAGGAGATTACAGCTAGATTGATTTTTGGTTGGCCGCCATGACTACATAGTACGTCCCTTCTACTACGATCGATTCATGCGGCCGTTTGGGCAGATCCAGACACCACCTAGGGAACGACCCTTTTTCAAGAGATTAGTGTGGAGTGCCCGGAGACCAGGTGATACAATATGGTTCACTGTAGACAATGTTGTTGAGAGTGACTCCGAGTACTCAAATCATGATGAGTCTCCAGTCTCAGACACAGATAACGTCGGTGCCACAAATGATTATGAGGAGTGGTGGACAGTATCACGACCAGCTCCCGTATTTCTAATTGATGAGCCTATAGGAGATACAAGACCATTGCTAGATAAGGGAGATGAGGTAGAGGACAGGGCCAAAGAGACATGGTACAGGGCTACGGACATATTTACAAATTTCATAGATGAGGAGAATGATGAGGATGTAGATCCTAACTATAATGGCTAGGACAGAGAGGAGGAGGATGAGGATGAGGAGGACTAGGAGGAGGAGCCACTCATGAGCGAGGGTGATGAGGTAGCAACTGAGGATCGATACGTGTGGGGAGATCCCTCACCCATTTGTATGACTAGAGCACGAGTAATGACCACAGCAGGCATCCATACCCACGGCCATGGAGAAGCTAGCACATTTTCCATGCCTCCTACATAGGACGAGGTTGATGTTTCTCAGCTTGCCAAAGATATAGGTGATGATATTGTATTTATGCTTGTGTTCTGTGCTTATGTTTATGTTATATATATATATATATTTTATATATCAGGATGTGTACTGATTGTGTATTGTTTCTACCTTGTAGGAGCTACAAGAGACTAGCGGGATCTCTATCGATAGGAAGTTGTAGAGATCGTGTTGGCATGTATTGACGAGGAGGTGTCAGACTTAGATTATGTGCCCCCACCCATTGTGGATTAGGACCCAGAGTCACTCAGGCCATTCGCAATATTATGAGCAGCATATGAGAGTTTGAGGAGGCGAGTCTGTCGAGCTAATACTGCAGCAGAGGCACAGTCGTCTCGGACCCTAGCAGAGTTCGAGAGACTAGAGTCAAAGATAGCTCGGCTTCAGGCAGAGAGGGATCAGATAGTAGGAGTACATTGGGAGGCCCTAGGACATATATGAGGTTTAGAGTTTGCTCTCAGACTCAATGGATCGCGATCATGATCACATACTATCGTCTCTCAACGTATTGCTACCACACCAGCACAAGTACTAGATCTTGAGGGATCTAGTAGTCACATACCTCAGTGAGATTGTATATAGTGATGACATGTACATAAAACCTTGATATATATATATATTGAGCATTGGAATTTTTATTACTTATCTTTATGTGTGGAATGTTAAATGACAATGTGATTAATTAAATAACCTTTGTAAAATTACTTAATTAATGTCCTCATGATTTAACACATTTTATGTGATCTAATTAAAACTTACTACCGTTTCTCTTAGATACAACATTGTGATTAAGTATGTTATGCTAAATTAAATGCCGCTATAATCTAACACACCAGATGAGCTTGAATAGTATGAAACCTTAAGTAACTATAAAAATAAATTAAATAATCACTTTAGTGCTCAAGACACACACATAACTGTTTGTCAAGAATGAAGCAATGCAAAAGCATATAGGATATAATCTGATAGCTCTAACAACATTACTTTATCATTAATACTATTCAAGGGGATTAGACATAATACCGGCACAAATGTGTGGCTTTGATAGGGTCTTTGAGGGATCTACCATCTAGCTCTATTAATGTATTAGCACCAGACCCGTAACTTGTATTGATTATGTAGGGTCCTAACCAATAAGGGCTGAATTTTCCTTTTTCAACGTAGTCTACATTAGTATTACATTGATTTTCATACAAGACTAGGTCGCCCTTATTAAATGTCTGAGGGATGACATGATTATGATTTTTACATTGTAATTGCTTAGTGTAGGCTTGGAGATGGTCAAGAGCGTTAATGCGTTGTTCATCGAGCATCTCAAGCTAGTGTAATATTTGTTCCTTATAAGTATCGTCATCAATAAGACCTTGAAGAGAAATCCTTAATGTGGGGATTTCTAACTCCAAGGGCATGATTGCCTCGATACCATAGACAAGGTTATAGGGTGTGGCTCCCATAGATAATCTGACACTCGTTCGATAGGCCCATAGCGCAAATTGTAATTATGTGTGTCAATCCTCGTGATGTTTGTTAATAGTTTTCTTTAGGATTTGTTCGAGAGTCTTATTAGTGATTTCAGCTTGACCATTACATTGTGGGTAGTATGGTGTTGAAAAGCGATGTTGAATATGAAATGTGTCCAGTAACTTCTTCACGTCATTGTTCTTAAATGGTGTCCCATTGTTTGAAATTAATGTAGAAGGGAGTCCAAAGCAGGCAATAATGTGTTCCAATATAAAATGACATATTATCTCAGCGGTCGTGGATTGAAGAGGAATAACTTCTACCCATTTTGTAAAATAATTTGTTGTTCTAATGATAAACGTATGTCCAGCAAAAGAAGATGGTGAGATTTTCCCAATTAGATCCAATCCCCATACTGAGAATGACCAAATAGGGATTTGGGCGTGGAGCTCAGAAGTAGGAGCATGAATCAAATTGTTGTGTTCTTGACATTTGTGACATCGCTTAACATACGCAAAGCAATATTTTTCCATATTTCTCTAGTAATATCCCATACGAATGAGTTTTTGCACTAAGGATCTTCCTCCAAAATGACCTCAATAGGCGCCCGCATGGGCCTATTCAAGTGCTATAGTGATTTCAAATTCCTTAAGGCACCTAAGTAAAATACCATTAAAGGATCTTCTATATAACACATCTTCAAGGATTATGTATTTGGTTGCTAGTTTTTGTAAGCGAGTTCAAGTGTTTGTTGTTGTCGGCTCAGGAATGGTACCGTCTTTTAAATATTTATATATTGTATCATACCATTCACTCAAGTTTTCCTTGGTGGTTGTTAACACTTCTTCTAATTTATCATTGATTGAAGGTTTCATGATTGGGTGAACAGTAAACGTGACATCCTTTGAAGGATCTTGAGGTGATATAAGAGAAGTTGCACTCGCCCTTGCATCTGCATGACGATTATCTTTTCGTGGGATGTTATCAATGGTGAATGATTCAAAATTTTCCAACAAGGTCACTGTGAGATCCTTATATTTTTATAATTTGTCATGTTTTTCCTGGTAGACTCTGTTTATTTGTTTGATCACTAATTTTGAATCACAAAAGATCTTAATATCTTTGTCTTGGATATTGCTGATATGTGGTTGTCATTGATGTCAACACTATTGGCATTAATGTCTTTAAGGTTGTATATGTCGAGGATATTGAGAAAATTTTAATAAAATAAGTCATAGGTTGTCAGTGATGCAGTGAAGTTTAGTATGAAGGCTAGCTCAATATATTGATGATAAGAGGTTGTGGATCAAAGGGTTTGTTTTCTAGTATATCTATTTTATCCACATGAAGTTTCAGAGGTTCACATGAAGATTTGATTGAGTTATGAGTATCTATGTTCTGACAGTTGTTTTGTTGCTTCACCTGGTGTTCCTGAAAGAAGATGATGTGATTCTAGTAACGTGAAGTGTTGAAAATAATTTTGTAGTGATTCATGATGCTTGTGGAGGTTTCTAGATCGTGCTCTATCTGTGTTGTTGATCTGCGTTGATTGTTGTGCTCGCGATTGTCGATTTTCTTTTGTGAGCTCATAACTTTCATGTTCATGGCCAATAGGGTGATTGTAGTGTGTTGTGGATCTTCGAGGAATAATTTTTGAAGGTGTTCTAAATTTGAGGATGTTGTTTTGGGTCCTTATTGTGTTTGGGCCGACATTTTTTTGGTTCACATTATAAATTGTTTATTGTTTTGGGCTGACAGTTTGTACACATTTCATATCTTGTTAAAGCCGACATGTAATTGAGGTTATCCCTAGTTGCGAATATATATGATTGATTGTTTATACCATTTCGAGGCATGAGAAGCAAAGTGTGTGAGTGCTATGTGTGAATAATGTTCTAATCTTTCGAGAGCAAAAGTAAAGTGTGAAGAATAGTGAGCAGATGGAAGTGTGCTTAACCGGAACTGTAATCAGGCATTAGCAAATGCTATTTTCTTAGTTTAAAATCTTTCGAATGTAATTTGAATGTTTCTGTAAGACAGCGTGTCTTTCTTTGGGCAGTCAACCTTTTTGTATTTGAGCAGTGAGCTCTAGGAAGTGTGCCTGAATGCATGCGTATTCCCCATTTATCATACTTTTAATAGAGTATAATCTTGTGGACTAACCTCCACCATGGTTTTTCCCCTAACAAGGTTTCCACGTAAAAAATCTTGGTGTTATGTGTGTTTCTGATGTGATGATGGTTTATGCTTTCATGTTTATTTATCAGATCTAAGAATAAGTTTAATAAGTATAATTTATGTGACAACTGATTCACCCCCCCTCTCAATTGTTTTCCCTTGTGTTGCCAACAATTGGTATTAGAGAAGGCTCCTCAGAAGAAGTTTAATAGCTTGAGGTGATCTGGGATAGCGACATATAAGAAGGATAGTTTGAGATTTCATGGAACTAATTATTCTATGTGGAAGGCTCGAATGGAGTGTCATTTGAGATGCATTGGTGAACCTTATTGGACAATTAAAAATAATAGGTATATCATCTCACAAAATGGACCTTCTACTGCAGGAGAGATAAAGATGTCGAGTACAATATCAGGGCTAAGGAAGCATTGTTGAGTGCTCTGATTGATACCGAGATGACAAATGTAATGGAGCTAAAGATTGCTTATGAGATCTGGAAAAATTTGGAAACCTTGTATGAAGGTGATACCCATGTGAAGGTTGCTAAGTTGAAAAGCTTGAAACGGAAATATGAAATGTTGAGAATGGGTGAAGATGAGGACATCACTTCTTTTTTGCAGAGAGTGAATGAATTTGTGTGTAGTATCAAATGTGTTGGTGGAACATTGGATGAATCAGAAATTGTTGCTAAGTGCTCAGATCCTTGCCTGTTGCATACAAACACAAAGCTTTTGCTATTGAGGAGATCCAGACTATGACAAATGTAACTAGAGACATGTTGATTGGTAAACTTGTTGCTTTTGAGTTGAGTGAGTTTGGTGAATCTCTTCCTAAGATAGAATATGCATTAAAAGCTACTATCTCTGAAAAATATAAGCAGAGATATGATCCAGGAGAAAGTTCTTCTAGAAAAATGTCCAAGTATGAGTAGGAAATGAGAGAGATTGAATAAGAATAGAGAAAATTAGATGAGCTTGAAGCACTTCTTGTCAAGAGGGTACCCAGAGGAGAAGGTAAGTATAAAGGGAAATTGCCTCTTAAATGTTTTTCATGCAATAAGAGAGGTCATTTTGCCTCAAGGTGTCATGAAAGAGTTCCTAAGCCAAAACCTAACAAGCCTAGATTCCAAAGAAAGTGTTATTATGTTGTTGATGAAGGTGTGACAGATGATGAATCTGATAAAGGGAATTTAAGCGAGGATGAATGGGTATTTATTGCTATCAAAGAAAATGACCAGGTACCTACTGAATCTACTAGTTGCATGAATGTGGAGAAATCTCTAGCTGCCATAATTGAAGAAAAAGATGAATGGGTGATTGACAGTGGATGCTCTCATCACATGACAGGTGATAAAAGTAAATTTGTGAGTTTTGAAAAGTATGATGGTGGTGTTGTAAGATTTGGTGATGACAAAGCTGGTGTAATCCATGGTAGAGGATCCATTTCTCTTGATGGTAAGAATAATATTGATGATGTTCTATATGTGGAAGGTTTGAAGCACAATCTCTTAAGTGTTGGATAGATGGTTGACAAGCGATGCAATCTTCAATTAAAGGATGGAAAGTGTAGAATATTGGGGAATTTAGGAAATGTGATTACATCCACTACAAAAATAAAAGGTAATATCTTTCACCTAAGTGTCACTAGTAAAAGTTGTTTGATTATTCAAGTTGATGAAAGTTGGTTGTGGCATAGGAGATTGTGTCATGTAAACTTTGACAATATTATCAAGATAAGTTCTAATTAGGGAGTGAGAGATCTTCCTAAGTTGATAAAGCCTACTAATACTATATGCAAGGAATGCCAGTTAGGGAAGCAAACTAGAGTTTCATTTCAGAGGAAACAACATTGTTTGAATGAAGTGTTGGAGCTTGTGCATACAGATCTGTGTGGTCCTTCTAGAGTCAGAAGCTTACAAGGAGACGAGTATTTCATGTAACTTATTGATGATTATTCTAGATTCATGTGGGTTGCTTTCTTAAGGGAAAAATATGAAGCTCTAAAGAAATTCAAGATCTTTAAGGCTATGGTTGAGACAGAGACAGGTCTAAAGATTAAATGTCTAAGATCAGATAGAGGTGGTGAATTCACCTCCCATGAGTTTAATTCTTTTTGTGAAGAGCATGGGATTAAGAGACAATTATATACCCCGCGGACCCCTCAACAAAATGGAGTTATGGAAAGGAAGAACAAGACAATTCAAGAAGCTGCTAGGACTATGATGCTGGAAGGAAATGTTCCTCATATCTATTGGAGAGAAGCTGTGAGTACTGTTGTTTACACTCTCAACCTGGTACATATCAAAGGTGATATCGATAAGACCCCTCATGAGTTATGGTTTGGTCATAAGCCTATTGTTAGGTATTTCAAAATCTTTGGGAGTAAATGCTATATCAAAAGAGATGAAGATATAGGAAAGTTTGATGCTAGAAGTGATGAAGGAATCTTTCTTGGTTATTCTACTTAAATTAAAGCCTACCGGTGCTTCAATAAGAGATTGAGGAAAGTAGTTGAAAGTGCTAATGTAAAGGTTGATGAAGACACAGTTAGACCATCCAAAATGTGTGGATATGATTAAGATGATCAGAATGATAGTTCAGTTCAGACTCATAATCAAGTGCAGATCATTCCAGAGGAAGAAACTAGTGAAAGTGCAGAAGTGAGATCACAAGATCCTGAAGTTCAAGAACTTCCTAAGACTCCAAGGTATGTAAGACTAAATCATTCAGAAGATCATATTATACGTGATAAGAACAAAGGTGTTCAATCTAGGAGAAGAATTGTAGAAGAATAATGTTTGATCTCAAAGACTAAGCCTAATAGTGTCAATGAAGCATGCAAAGATGAACATTGGGTGGAAGCAATGAAAGAAAAACTACTACAAATTGAGAAGAATGATACATGGATTCTTGTTCCTAGACCTAAGGACAAAAATGTAATTGGAACTAAATGGGTCTTTCAAAACAAACTGAATGAGCAAGGTGAAGTTGTTAGAAACAAAGCAAGACTTGTGTGTAAAGGATATTCTCAGATGGAAGGAATTGACTTTGAAGAAACTTTTTCCCCTATTGCTAGGATTGAATTTGTGAAACTATTTCTTGCTTATGCTGCTTACAAAAACTTCAAGGTTTATCAAATGGATGTCAAGTCAACGTTTCTAAATGGTGAACTGGAAGAAGAAGTGTATATTGAGCAACCTGATGGATTTCAATTGACTAATCAGGGAGATATGGTTTGTCGGTTGAAGAAAGCATTGTATGGACTTAAGCAAGCCCCAAGAGCATGGTATGCCAGATTGGACAAGTATTTGTTGAAGCTTGGATTTAATAAAGGTACTGCTAATAGTAATCTGTATTTCAAGATTGATCATGGTAAAGATTTGATTGTTGAATTTTTTGTTGATGATATCATTTTTGAAGGAGATAATAGTTTGTGCGTGAAGTTTGCTGATGAGATGCAAAGTGAGTTTGAGATGTCTATTATTGGAGAAATGAAATTCTTTTTTGGATTGCAAATTACTCAACTAGATAAAGGGATCTTTATATCTCAGTACAAGTATGTGAAAGAACTGCTAAAGAAGTTTGGTATGGAAGATTCAAAGCTAGTTGGTACACCTATGGTGACCAGATGTAAGTTGACACAAGATGATGAATCTCCTAAAGCAAATCAAACTAGATATAGATCCATGATTGGTGGATTGCTCTATTTGACTCAAACTAGACCTGATATCATGAATGTTGTATGCATTGTTGCAAGATTTCAAGCTAATCCTAAGGAATCTCATGTGACAGCTGTGAAGAGGATTTTTAGATACTTGAAGGGGACAGTTGATTTTGGCCTATGGTATCCTAAAGAAGATAACCTTACTTTGAGTTCCTTTATTGATGTTGATTGGGTAGGAGATGTGAATGACAGAAAGAGTACTAGTGGTGGTGCATTTTTCTTGGGAAAGAAGCTAATTTCATGGTTAAGTAAGAAGCAGAATTCCATTTCTTTATCTGCTGCAAAGGCATAATACATTGTTGTTGCTAATAATTGTACTCAAGTATTGTGGATGAAGTAGATGCTGAAAGATATTAGAGTTGGTATGATGAACCTATTGCTATATTATGTGATAATTCAAGTTTAATTAACATTTCTAAGAATTTGGCGTTGCATTCAAAAACTAAGCATATATCTATCAAGTTTCACTTTTTGAGAGAGAAGGTGAGTGAGAAGGAAGTCAGATTGGAGTATGTGCCCACTAAGGAACAAATTGCAGATATCTTTACCAAGCCTTTGCCTAAGGATACTTTTGAGTATCTCATAGGGAAGCTAGGGGTGATTACCCCTCCTAATCAGAATTAAGATGCATTGACTTGCATCATTCCATGCATTTCATAGCCATATCTTGTGATCTAGATTGATGTTAAGGTGGCTGCTACTCAAGGGGAGTAGTCAGATGTCGAGAAATGTGGTTCAGAGCTTGTGTGGAGAAATATAATGTGTAACTTTTTCATTGATGTCAAAGGGGGAGAAAGTCATGTGAAAAACTATTAAATACTTGAGGAGAAAAGAGTCAAAATCTAAGGGGGAGAAAGTGCTAAGAGAAAGTGTCGTTGATGGTGTTTTTCACATCATGTGTTTCCATTAATGCCAAAGGGGGAGATTGTTGGATATTTGTGATATGTGGATTTCATTTATGTCAACACTATTGGCATTAATGTCTTTAAGGCTGTATATGTCAAGGATATTGAGAAAATTGTAATAAAATAAGTCACAGGTTGTCAGTGATGCAGTGAAGTTCAGTATGAAGGCTAGCTCAGTATATTGATGATAAGAGGTTGGGGATCAAAGGGTTTGTTTTCTAGTATATATAGTTTATCCACATGAAGTTTTAGAGGTTTGCATGAAGATTTGATTGAGTTATGAGTATCTATGTTCTAACAGTTGTTCTGTTGCTTTAGCTAGTGTTCCTGAAAGAAGATGATGTGATTCTAGTAACTTGAAGTGTTGTGGATACTTATATAGTGATTCATGATGCTTGTGGATGTTTCTAGATCATGCTCTATCTATGTTTTTGATCCACGTTGATCATTGTGCTCGTGATTGGTGATTTTCTTTTGTGAGTTCATATTTTTCATGTTCATGACCGACAGGGTGATTGTAGTGTGTTGTGGATCTTCGAGGAATAATTTTTGAAGGTGTTCTGAATTTGAGGATGTTGTTTTGGGTCCTTATTGTGTTTTGGACAAAATTGTTTTGGTTCACATTGTAAATTGTTTATTGTTTTGGGCTGATAGTTTGCACAAATTTCATATCTTGTTAAAGCCGACATGTAATTGAGGTCATCCCTAGTTGCGGATATATATGATCGATTGTTTATACCATTTGGAGGCATGAGAAGTGAAGTGTGCGAGTGTTATGTGTGAATAATGTTCTAATATTTTGAGAGAAGAAGTAAAGTGTGAAGAAGAGTGAGCGGATGGAAGTGTGCTTAACCGAAACTGTAATAAGGCATTAGCAGATGCTATTTTCTTAGTTCAAAATCTTCTGGATGTAATCTAAATGTTTTTGTAAGACAGTGTGTCTTCCTTTGGGAAGTAAGCCTTTTTATATTTGAGCAGTGAGCTCTAGGCAGTGTGCTTGAATGCATGTGCATTCCCCATTTATCATACTTTTAACAGAGTATAATCTTGTGGACTAACCTCCACCGTAGTTTTTCCCCTAACAAGGTTTCCATGTAAAAAATCTTGGTGTTATGTGTGTTTTTGATGTGATGATGGTTTATGCTTTCATGTTTATTTATCAGATCTGAGAATAAGTTTAATAAGTATAATTTATGTGACTACTGATTCACCCCCTCTCAGTTCTCTACCTTCATATTCAATTGTGTTATTTTTACATAGGAAATTTAAGCAATATGAAAAGGGAATAGGTTTTCCTGCTGACGAAATTAATATAACCCCAACACAAGAGCTTGTTCTACACTTGCATCTGTCAAAATATAATTCCCATCTATGAGCTTCTATTGTCATCACATTGTCATCGAGAAAAGAGTCATTGCTAGGTAATGCCAAAGGACAAGGAGCATCAGCTAAGTGGTCGGTCAAGGCCTGACCTTTGATTGCTTTTTGTGAAACAAACTTAAGGTCAAACTCAGTCAACAACATCACCCATTTAGCTAGACATCCTAATAATTTTGTTTTATTAAAAAGATGTTTGAGATGATCAAATTTTGTTATTACTTGTATTTTCGCATTTAGTAAATAGTGTCACAACTTACTGGTAGTGAATACAAGAGCCAAACATTTTTTTTCAATTGGTGTGTATCACTTTTCATAATCTATTAGAGTTCGGCTAATATAATAAATAGGATGTTCTTTACCACTTTCATCTTGTTAAGCCAACAATGTTGCAAGAGCATGGGTTGATGCGGCTATATAAAGGATGAACGGTTTGCTTGGCATAGCGGGTTGTAGAATGGGTAGAGTTGCAATGTATTCCTTCAAAATATCAAAGGCTTGTTTACAATCCTTGTTCCTATCAAAATGCCTATCCTTTTTTAGGAGATGTGTGAAAAGTAATGTTCGATTGGCTAAGGATGCCAAAAAATGACAGATGGCTTGAATTCTTCCTTGCAATGTGCGCAATTGAGAAATATTTCTAGGAGGTGGCATGTTGATTATAGCATCAATTTTCTTTGTGTCAACCTCAATGCCTCTGTGAGATATGATAAACCCTAAAAAATTTCCACTGTCTACTCTAAAGACACTTTTTCAGATTTAGTCTCATGTTGAATTTGTGCATCTGTTCAAAGATATTCTGAAGAACATTCACATTGTCTTGTCTTATTAAGGATTTGGCTAAGATTTCATCGACATAATCTTCCAAGATTTTATGTATGTAATCATGAAATATCAATGCCATGGCTCGTTGATAGGTTGCGCCTGCATTCTTTAATCTAAAATGCCTCATAACCCAACAAAATGTCCCCCAAATAGTTGTAAATGTTGTCTTATATTAATCTTGTGGGTTAATAAAGATTTGATTATATCCAAAAAATCCATCCATGAATGACAACAAAGCATGTCCCACAATTGAATCCACTGTCATGTCGATATTAGGAAGGGGAAAATCATCTTTTAAAGAGGCTTTGTTCAAGTCACGGAAATTCATACACATCCTAATACGATAGTCAGGTTTTGCAACTGCGACAATGTTTGAGATCCATGGGGAATAATCAATAGGTCGAATGAAACCTGCGTCAAGGAGTTTTTCAAGTTCTCCTTTAACAAGCAAGGCTATTTTAGGATTCATCTTTTGTATCTTTTGTCGAACATGCTTAGCATTTTTAGCAAGGATGATGTTGTGTGTTACTATCTTCTAATGTATTACTGGCATGTCTGAATATTTCCAAGCAAAAAGTTCAGGAAAGCCATGGAGCAAGGTTCTAGTATCCTCTTGTTCTTCATCATCAAGGCACTTCCCTATCTTAAGTATTTTTTCTTTATCATCTATGTCCATTGGTATATCAATGGTATCTCCCAAGGGAAGCATATTTGACTTAGGAAATTCAAGGTCATATTGTTCCATGCTTGTGTCTTTCTCATTGGTTTCAATATCTTTTGGCTTGTTATTGATCATAGCATAAGTGACTCTTTTCTTTGAAGATGTCTTATCATAAATGCCTAATAGTTGTTTCAGAGCTTCATCATTTTCAAAGTACTCCCATGATGGTGATAAATCCATATCAAGTAATTCAGGATGCTTTATTTTGAGATTGGTTCTTGGTTTGCATGTGATAGTGTTGATGTTTAGCGATGGTCGTTGACTTTCTTTTGTTGTCTTAGAAAAAAAATATCCCAAACTAGTCTTTGTCTCTTGTGTATTAGGTTCTATAGGACCTCGGATGCCTTATTCGTTCTTTCCACATCATTTACCACTTTATCCCAATTGTTTCACAAGTTCATAGCCCCTCCCATAAATTCTTTCCATTTCTTTCGGGTTTGGCGGTTGTTGATAATCTATCTCATCAAAATTTGTTGTGTAAGTTGTATTTTCTTCCAAAGTGGATGAGGTAGATGCTTGGGGAGGTGCTTCCAAATTCTGAGTTGACATAGTAGTAGGTTGTTCTTGTTTTTCATCCTCTTTTCTTGTGATTATATATTCGCCCATAAATGAAGGTGTGAATTCCAATGATCCCCAATCATCACCTAGTAATTTGGACACTAGTTCTTCTTGTTTATCGGTCTCGAGAGGTTCTATGTTAGATGTTGGAATCAATGTGTTCAGAGGACTTGTCGTTCCTTTTTCAAGTTGTAAACAACTTTCAGGCTCGAGGTCTATTTTAACTTGATAGACTTTTTTTTTATAGACATATTTCATTATACGATGAAGGTTCAAAGGCACCACATGCATCTCATGAATCCATGGTCTTCCCAAAAGAATATTATATGAAATATCATAAGGAATGACATGAATAGGGGTTTGTAAGGTATCCTTTTTTACCGTAATAGGTCAGGTAATGACACCGAGTGGTTGCTTTGTGATATTGTCAAATCCCCTAATAGATAAAGAATCAAGTTTGATTTGTGATTTGTCCACGCGTAATCTATCTAGAAGTTTCACATTGCACACTTTAAGGGAAAAGTCATTGTCAATAAGGGTCATTTTGATGCCTATTCTATTGAATTGGGCTATTATCATAAAGTCCTCATTTTGATTCCTTAATTCTAATGGAGGGAGCTCGTGTTGATGGAATGTAATGTCTACATTAATTGTATCCATTCCTTGTATTAGAGTTGCCACATCATTCATATTCATACCAGAATGGACTGCTATTTGTTGCAATGTTGTTTGAAGCATAGTGTGGTAATTTGGTGAATTATGAATCAGGTCCCAAAGGGATATCTTTGCAGGAGTATTCTTAAGTTGCTCAACAAGATCATAATCCTTAATGTGCAAATTTAATCAAGGAGCACTAGGCAATATGGGATTGGGAAAAGGTAAGGATGTTGGGGTAGGTTGTTGTGGTTGTAGATTATTTCTAGTGTCGTATGTACAAGCAACAACATCATGCTTAGGTGGGTAAAGGGTAAACTCGGGTTTAGGTGGAGGTTGAGACTTATGTGAACGTGGGTAAAGGATGAGTTGAGGTTGAATTACATTGACGTCTTTTGTTTTAGTTTTCTCACAACAAACCTTAGTGGATGGTGTTTGTGAGATGAAGTCTTGAAGGGCTTCATATAACATGTCAAAGTCATCATGACTAAAAGGCTTGAGAGGTAAGTTATCTTTAGTTGGTTTGGGTTTTTCATGAAAAACCTTAGTGGATGATCTTAGTGAAAGGAAGCCTTGGATTGCTTCATCTAATGTATCCAAGTCATCACTACTAAAAGGTTTGGATGATATAGTTTTTCTAAATTGAAGTATCATTTTTATTGTTTCATTTGATGTGTTTAGTTTTATGTTTTCATTTTATGATGAATCTGATCTAAATGAACTAGGAACTAATGATGAAAATGAAAATTGTAAAAATCTAATGCTATCCATAATTGCCATGAAATTAAATGATGCTAGTTCTAATGATTGCAATGTAACAGAAAATAACTAAACTGAAACAAAAAAGTAACTGAAACCAACAGAAGCTTAAAAAATTGGAAATTGGATTCTGAAAATAGTAATGCAAAATGTACACTAGGACTGATTCGCCCAGGATGACGAATGAGTCCCAGTAGGGGTATTTTTTAAATTTTTTCTGAATTTTTTGATTGATTTTTATGTGTTCTATACTGTACAATGCATATCTAAAGTGCAGATGCAGAATTTTACTATTGTTCAATGAAATGAAGTACAATAATGCAAGCTAAATGAGCTTTTCACTAATGCAAATTTTGAAACCCTAGAATGCAATTTAAACAATGAAAAATGTAATTCAATGTTAATGTAAGCTATTCCTAGGATGGAAATACACTCGAAATCAACAATATGATGTTCTAAATGCAGGTTCACCAAAATGAACCAAAGATTTTTGGGATATGTGAGGGCTCTTACACTTCTAGAGTTTTGCACCTAAAAGGAGAGAGGTATCAAAAATCTTAATGGCTCACTCAAGAATAATACCTTGAGATTCCAATGCAAGTGAGATTGAAATTTGTCAAAGGGAATGTCCTAGATGTTGAAAACTGATAATAAAAAAATTAACTACCAATGCAAAACTTAGAAAATGCAAAATGTTTGAAAACATGACGTGATATGCAAAAAGACCCAAAAGACCTATAAAATGCTTTGAAAGTGCAATCAAACCAGAACAAGAAAATGTAATAGTAAATAATGTGTACCTAGAAATCTCAGAATAATTGAGAGTAACTCTAAAAATCTGGAAATGCTGACTTTTTGACCAACTGGGACTCATTCGCCAACCTGGGAGAATCAGACCTAGATCAAGGTTTCTGCCCAGAAAGTTGTTTCAAGGAAAGGGGTACTCGAATTTCCAAATTGATCTAATAGACATCCGTAGTGGGACTCATTCGCCACTAATGGTGAATCAATCCTTTTCTGCTTTTCCAAAAATTGAAATCACAGATCTATACTCCAACACTTGTACTTTATTCCCAGATTGAGACATGGATCCAACTCTACGAAAAAACCTACAAAACATAATATAACTTAATTTCTAATAGGGGGTTTGCCTTGGTCAAACCCCTAGTTTGATATTTAAACCTTGAAAGAGAATGAAATATGCAGCAAAACCCTAACCCTAAGTGTATCTAAAACTAGGAAATCTAAAGCAAGATGCAAACCTATTCTAATATGCAAGAACAAGATGCATGAATGAAACTTGAATGATATAAGACTCACTCTAAGAGATCCTAAATCACATTAAAATTGAATCTTAATGACATGCAAACCTTCCTTAGGCTGAAGATAGAGAGATAATGGAGGATGGAATCACTTAGAAAACAAGTCCTTAGGCTTGGCTTGATGGCTAGTTGCATCTCCCCAACCTAGAATTCTTCATGATTCTCCATAGGCATCCATGATCAACCATTGAAAATGCTTGATCTAGAATAAAAGTGAGCTTGAAGACCTACAAAAATCCTTGAATACTGCCCCAAAGCTTCAACTTTGCTGTAAATGGACTTGTGAAAATATTCAATACTTGACTCTTGAATTTGTTTATTTAAATTTGCTAGATATTATGAAAAATGACCTAAAAACTTATATTTATAGGCATCAATACCTAATTGATCATTATTTAGACCTCAAAGGACGACATCCACTGGAAATTTGAATTAGGTCGGTGATTTTCTTGCTCAAACTTAAAAAATGCCCCAAAACGAACTCATTCACCCAAGGTGGCGAATGGGTCCCACTTAAGTTTTTTGTGGTGGGTTTTCAGGATTTAAATGAATTAAGTGCTATTTGTTAGGATTTATATGATTTTTGAGTGGAATAAGCCTCAAGGTCCAAAATAATGGGTCTTAGGGGACTATAAATGGTTACTTTAAAGAGTAATTAATGCAAGGGTGCCAAAATAGGTCCAATTTAAGCATAAAATTGCCTCTTTCTTCAAGAGTACAATTTTCTACGCTACACTAACAATTTGAGGAATGCCTATGTGCAATATTTGCAATGTCAAGATAATTTGAAAGATGTTATAGGAAAATGGATTCCAAGGACATCATTAATGTAGCAAGCCTACAAAGGTTCCAAGTTTGAACCCAACATTCCAGAAGGTCTTGTAATCATGCATCAATGATTGGCTTATTAGGAGAAGTTGCATTATATCAGGAAAAATTGGAGCAACAGTTGAGAGCCACATTCAAATTTCTAGAGAATGTTGAGGAGAAGATCATGCCAAGTATTTTGAATAGCAATGGAATTATCAAGCCACTCAACCAATGGAAGAATGAATTTGGCACAGTTGTCCCTTCTCTCTCTCCTCATTCATATGTGCTCACAGGGAACCAAACTCATTGTTACTGAATAACAACTTAGATGAGTTAATTGAATTGGAATCAAATTTAAACAACTTTAATAAAGATTCAAAAGCAATTTGGATGCAAAATTCAGTGCTCATTTTAAAAAATTGCTAAAGTATCAACATTCCAATGACCTATAGGGAATAATTTTGCATCCTAGATGGAAAAATATAATGAATAAGCATTGAGTTGCATTTAAATCAATCATCAGGTTTCAATGACAATATCATCATCAGATTAGTGACAAGGCATATAATAGATTGAGGATCTTCATCGATAAAATTAGAGCAATTTTTGTTTTCAATTTCATTCTCGAGCTTCAATGGCATATTCAATATCAAATGCTTGACCTCCAAACCATCTCAACAATCTTCACAAATTGGTTAAAAAAGGGGAATATTCTTCTAATAGGTTTTGTCCCCATTCTATTCTAACACTATGGTAAAAGTTGTCAAATATAAAATAAGTCACATGTGTCATGTGACTTGGCTCAAGAGTTTGCATGCTCATTTTTTTAAATAAGGGGATTTGAGCCTCTTTGCAAAGGATTCTAAACATTGTAATTAGGCAAGCCTTTGTTTAGAGAAGTTAATTCTTGTCTAGGTTAGAGAGAAGTTAGTCTGTAAATGTGATTTTTTGTAATAGTAATACACATTTCAATATACAAATATATGAAGATATACTTTAATTTTAATTGTCCCCAATGTATAATTCAACATTGTAACATGCCCATTTAACTTTACCATGTTATAGCCCACATGTGAACAAATATAACAATAAAAAAATTATAATTCAATAACAAGATGCACATTTGGAATAAACCCATTCCAAACCTCCACTGCATTTCAATAATAAAAGATGCATATTCAAAATTAATCCCATTTCAAATTTCCATTGCATTTTCATAAAGTGCATTACATAATTTCCAAGTAATGATTATCTATTACATATTCCCATGTAATGATAACATTTTTCCAATTTACAATTTCTCAATAAGAGTAGAGATACATGTTTACATACATAGATTTCATGAGCTTAATAAAATAGAGATGCAAATGGTCCAAATGTCCCTACCTGGGCATACATCCTAGATGTCCCTAGAACATTGGTGCATACATTCTAGCTGTCCCCATTAGTGGTGCATACATTCTAGTTGTCCTCAATATTGGCACATACATCCTCAAATCCCGACCAAGAACTATATGAGGGAGAGCATCACTCAAGCACTTTTCTACCAACCACAGAAATACTGCGATCCCCCACACATCTACCTAATTGGTAAGATGGATTTACCCTTTGACGAAGATATTGGTTTGGTAACCCCATAATCCTGGACTTCCTGAGCATAGTGTTTTGTCCTACATATCTAGAGCTACCATATATTGGCTACAACATACATGTATGACTTCCCTACACCCTAGAATGCAATCATGGATCACAATGAACTAATAGTGTAAACAATGGCTACTTACACTACTTTGGCCAAAGAATTCAACACCTAGTACTTCGAGTGCAAGTCATTCGTCCACCCACTCTTTAGCTTGATTTGGTTTTGACCATAAATATAACATACATTCACTCTAAGTTGATGACATAATAAATTTTCCAACAAGTTTATTCCCTTAACCATGGATTTCCCAAACCTCGGGAATAACTAAGTCTTAACAAACTGATTAACTAGGTTACACCCTTTCCCATGGATTATTCCAATCCCAAGTATAACCAAGATAACCTTACATGCACACATAATAAGTGACCAACTAGGTTACTCCCTTTCCAATGGATTATCCAACCCTAGGCATAACCGAATTAACCTTTCGGGTAATCATAACATCATAACATTAAATGAATCCATATCAAAAGGTATGATCTCATCAATAAATGACTTAAATTCAAAAGTATGATCTCCTCAATAAATGACTTCAATCAAAAGTATAATCTCATCAATAAATGACTCCTTTCAAGATTATAATCAACAATCAAGTGATCATAAACAATCTTAAAACCTCTACATCAAATATTCACATGTTTACAATGTTCACTACATTTGTATATAATTTAGGGACATTAGGTTGAGAGAATTTTGTGCATCTGCACCTAAAATTCCTCTTCTCAATACAACTTTGGGTTGTCGGAATGTGAGTCCTCTTCTAGAATTCAGTGAATAGGAATAGACTTTTAATCAAGAAATAAGAAAATAACATAATCTAAAAATACAATTTTCAACCCTAATGTTGAATGTTGATATAACAATCAAGTATACACCCTAACCCTAGGGAAAAGTCTCTCTTCCTACTTCAAGGAGATCTAAGTAATCAATCAAGTATAAAAAATTTGTATGGTTTGCATAATATCACAACCTATCAATGATGACATGTCTATTATGCCATCATTCTCGTTGTATTACTAACCTCCTTATCCACAAAGGTTTACCTAGCATCATAAGCTAACAAATCAAGATAGCAACATATTCCACATTTCACTTTTCATGCAACATCTATATAGTCTTGATGAACTAAGTATAGTTCTTGTAGCATTAAAGCCACACAAATTCCAATATAGTATAAATATGTATTCCCATATAAAAGGGTTTCACTAATTCAAGACTCAACTATGAATCACACAAGATCATCTAAAATTAGGAAATAAATTGAGTTCATAAAAATAAGCATATCAAGCATTCAAAATCAATCTTTCACAAACAAAGGCAATTATAAACAAATAACCTTTCAAACATAAAATAATAGATGAATAGAAATCAAGATGCCTAGATTTATAGTTCCAACTGATAACACTCCTTCCCACATTTAGCCTTTACAATCATGATAGTTACTCTTAAGCCCGACTTACTTCTAAACTCTAGCCTCTTCTCAAAGAACTCTCAACCAACGTAGCTCACAAAGACAACTCTCTTTCTCACCAAAAATTCTCTCGAGTTATGCTTGCATAAAAAACTTGAACATAATAGCAATGAAGAATTTTGAATGGAAAAGTGTAACAAATGGTAGAGAGAACACCTCTATGTATACTAAAATATGAGCATCTTAATGCTACAAACTAAAAATAAGCTATTTAATCTACCACCACTCTAACAACCAACCAAAAATTCATCAAATCAGCTAATATGTGGTTGATTTAAACTTTCAGATTACAACACATAATAGTCCTCTTATTTCCAATTTCATAAAATGGACAAGTCGACTCCTTTCTTGTGACAACATGACTCTTTTATTGAGTCAAGGCATAGTGATGCTTTACTACAAGTTTTGAATTTGATTTGCAAGTTGACTACCCTTACAAACTTCTTTCGTCTTTGCATTGACTAAGTTTCATGGTTCCTTCATGCTATGCATTGGTTTCTAGCACAACTTTTAAACTTCTTAAAACATGGCCACCTTTCAGATTACACACCCTATCTTTTATTCATAGGTTTTTATCAAGTCAACAATGTGACCCATATCATACATTTTCCAAACAATTCAATGCATATTACTTGTGTGTTGCTAAAGGCATTAAGACTTTATCTCATGCACTTAACTCATGTGCTTTGATCTACATTAACATTATTTACTTGTTGCATTTAAACTCTCTTTTAAGCATTGCATTGATTCCTTTCACAACGTTGGATTAAGTGATTTCATATGCACTTAGCTTATTTCATAGCTCTTTTAATATTTATATATAAAACAATATAATATATATATTATATCTTTTATAATATATATATATTAATAAATATATATATATTAATAAATATATATATATTAATAAATATATATATATTAATAAATATATATATATATATTATAATAAATATATATATATAAACACATTAAAATAATTATATATATATATATATATATTCATACGTATATTAATATGTATGTATATATACATTTACATTAACATAATTATATACATATATACTAATAGATATATTACACATATATATGTATAACATTATTTTAATATCTATACTTGAACATATATATACATATATTCCTCACCTTATTATTGACTTCTTTGATATATACACATATATAGCAATACAACATATTCATGCAATTATCTATCAATTCAAGATACTAGAATCACTTTTATACGTAAACATGTATATACCCAATACAGAGACTCGATAACTTTAATTCAAACAAAGAACAATCAAGAAACCAAAGAATAAAACCCAAATCATTCAAATCACCCCCAAACTATGACCAAAGATTACTTACCCAATTTCACAAACTAACTCGACTCTACTTGACCAACTAGGGTGTGAGTGCATGATAGCTCAAATAGGCATATTAGGGTTACCAAACCAAGCTCCTCTCTTCAGTGATACTCCCCCTCTCTTACCTAAGGGCTTGAATCATTGCATCCAACTTAGTGCATCACAAAGATAGTTAGCCATTCAAATGAAATTTATTTGCATCATCAAAGCATTAAAGTATACACATTGCATTGTTTCATCATATTTTCCGATAGTGCATACAAAACATAATTATCAAGTAATAACATCTTAATGCATATTTTTGTATTTCATTCACTTATCAATCACATTAAAGTCATGATTTACATTTATCATCATTTTTACTCATGAAGGTAAAAGTAACCTAGTAACTAAGAGACGAGGTGTGACAAGCATTGTGTCATGAATAAAATGATCAAGGATCTTTGAGTTCATATTTGCAAATTTGTGCAATGAATATTTCATTAATGGCTTTTATTCAAGTAGTGGGTTAAATTATTGTTAATGGAGTAATGAGAGTGTTGTGCTATTTAGGGATTGTGAAGTAGAATTGCAATTCAGGCCATACATAGGATGTTTTATTGTAGTGCAGTAATGCTAGTTATTCATTGAATATTTTTAAGTTGTTGTTCAAGAAACATTTATAAGGTTATATGACTTTGTAACCTAGGATTTAAGGCACAAATTTAAGTAATAAGAATTGTACCACATTCAAAGAAGCCCAAAATGATAAATCTCAAATTATCTTTAAGTTATTCTTAATTATTTTTTGTTCTCATTGTTAAGAGTCTAAAGTATACAAGAAATCTAACCAATTGTTGTATCAATGTTATAAATCCTTGTCAAAATATATGAAAACTAGTATGTTATTTCAATATCCTTTTACAATTATCAAATGTCTTGATATTGATAAAATGTACACTCGCCTAGGTCTACAAAACCTAAAGTGCAAAAGGGTTGTGAAACCCTTGTTCATTAACCAGCATCCTAAAATTATTGCATACTAGAAATGGTTATTCTATAGAGAATCATAGACATCAGTTAATTTTTTGCTTTGATCTTATTAAGAGTTAGGATGTTTGGGATTAGACATCATGATCTATAATTATATATTTAAAGTTTATGGACCAATTTGCTTAGAAATTAATTAAAAATAGAAAAAATAATCCAATCTTAACAAAAATTATATATTTGGAAAATAGTCATCATGATCTATAATGGGTTTTAATTTCATAGATTAATTCTGAAAAAAAAAGTCCAACTATATTGCCAAAGTTGGACATTTCTCTTCAATCTGCCTTAGTTTTTTAGATGCAGGTCAAAGGCTAAGGATCAGGTTGTCAAACCTTTCTTGAGCCTAAAAGCCAAACAAAAAATGGTTTGGGGATTCAAACTTTAGAAAACACGTACCCATTCTAAAATAGAACAGGTACCTGTTTTAAAATTTTCCAAAAAAAAAAAAAATTAAGAACAGGTACCTATTTTTAAAAAAATCTATTTTTGAACATTTTTAAAATGGGTACCTATTCTAAAAAATTTCTATTTTTGAAATTTCTTTAGAACAGTAATCATTTAGGTTAGGGTATAGTTTCTTAACGAATACCCATTTCTTTCGACAATTTTTTTGGTTGAAACTTCCCCTCTTCATGAACCCAACTTCTTGCACTTGCCCCTTATTTTAATAATTAAAAAATTCTTATAAATAAACAATTTCTAACACTATCATATTAAACTAAACTTAAATTTCTAAAAAGTATACAAATAAAAAAGTAAATTGAAAAAATAACTAAATTAACCCAAACACCTTAAAAATGCTAAACCACTCTAGACTTAAAAAGTATTCCCAACCAATACTCTAAAAACACATTGAACTAAACCCAAACATCCTAACTCTTAATAAAAGCAAAACAAACATTTAAAGGTCTTCAAATACCAACAAAATGTGGGCACTTTTAAAACAATTAGTGCACCAACCAACTAAGATCCTTCCATTATTTGTCGTGGTGCCCAAGGAATATGCTAATCTAAAATAATCAAATACCCTTTTCTCCTATTCTCACTATCTAACCAATAAGAGACTTGCATTGTGAAGCCCTATCAACTTAGGGATGCTACCCTAGGTGACTTAGGATCCATCACTCAATTATTCATAGGTACTTGAGATCACATAATACCCATGTACGAAAGTGACCTTAAAATATTTACATAAACAAAAGTACCCAAAGTGCCCATTGCCCACCACTTCCATTTTAGTGACTTTTTTGTTGATTTCCCTAACATTGATGGTGGAGAATTGTAATGCATATTTTACCTTCCTTTTGTGCCCACTAAAATCTTGTCAATCTATAATAATTATGCTATGAATCTTTCCACCTTTCTAAATGTATTCTTCACCTCAAATTGAGAGCCACATAATATCCTACCTAAGTTGTTAGTCCTTAAGAAAAAAATTAGCTTATAATCATGGTATTGTTGAACTCATAAGTGTGGATTTCAAATTTTATTTTTTTATGTTTTGTGTTATTTTATGTGGATATTGTGAATGTAGAGTTTAATTCATATTTATTAATTTTACATTTTAGATTAATGTTAGTTCAATTTTTAAGGTTTCTATCTTTTTGGATTAGGTTACACATATACTCATGTCAACTAGACAAAATCATGTATGTTGAAAGTTTTGAATTGTGTTTAGGACTTATATTTAAAGACATTGTCCTAGGTCACTTTCATTGTGAAATGATTAAAAAATTGCAAATTATAGAATCACACATCTTTATCATAAATTCAATTAGTCGTTAGTATGTTTTAACTTACCCAATCATAATCCATTCATCAATCAATATTCTCAATTTTTCTCTCATTTAATCTTGTCATATCAAACTTGGGTAAACTATCATTGACGACATCTAATACATTTCCCTATATATGAATTAGACCACAAAAGTCTTTAAGAGCATTTTTTACCAGAAGAAATTACACATGTTGGCAAATAAGTTTTGCAAGTCAATAAGCTAGAATTGTACACTAGATAGGACCACACCAAGGGAAATTGTCAAAAGGACCAAACTATGAATTTAACCTAATCACATGTACCAAGAAACTCAAAATTCTTTTATTACATGTCATTTTCATATATTTACTACCATATTTTAATTTGTAGATCTTTATCAAAGTATCTCAATAAATCAAAGCAATTGAAATTAAAATCATGTCAAAACTAGGTGAGCTCTAATTGTACCTCAATATTTGTGTTTGTCTCAAATTGATAATTTCTTAATATTCTAATATCAACATTCATAATAATTTAGATTCTAATTTTAATTTTTCATTTTCCATTTAAATTAGATTATATAAATTAATGTTATGATATATTTATTTTCCTACATTTTAAAGAACATGTATGATCTTAACTATGAGGGTTTTTCCCTAAGTGTCCTTCTTTTATAAATCCTTCTTTTATCTTCTAAGTGTCAATTTGTATTGTTCTAATATTTACCATCATATTTCATATCTAATTTATCCTTATGCATTGCTTTATGTAAAATTTAAATCTCTTAATTAAATCTCACTTAATGGATTTCTTGTTATGTGTTTTTCATTTCTAAATAATTAGTCATAGATTATGATCAATTCTTGTCTTTATTCTATTTTCACTCTTTGTAATTCCCACCTATATTATTTCTTACCTTGTCTTGGTGATCTAAGACCCAAGTGTTTGTGTCTTATTTGTGTTGCTCAATCAAGCTTTGTTATTAATATCATACTTGCTCGTGATGTTTTGTATTGCTATCAAGGTGTGTGGATGTTGTTATTTAGATTTGTATATTTGAATTTATATGCTTGAGCTCTAAAATGTTTCAACTTCACGATTTTCCCTAGTATATGTTATTTTAATATATGACTGCGTTTAATGTTATGATGAATTATTATTGTTAGATGATTTTTAGTTAGACGTAGATACTATATCATCATCATTTGGATATTATCTTGTTGGTTTCTATATACTTTTCTTCAGTTATCTAGTGTTGTGTAGATAATCCTTATGTATTAATTCAGTGTGTAGGAGAAGGTTTCCATAATGACAATTTAATTGGAGACAAATGGCTTGAGTAAAAAATATCATGCTCTTATTCACATCATGCTCAACCTTGAGTTATGAGATGGGTCTTATGTGGTCCAGTGAACCTAGATTCAAATCAATCAATCTACCTTCATGAGTCTTATAAAAACCATAAAACATGTTTATGTGTTTTACGTATGTTGTTTGACACCTATAGTGTTTTGTATTTAACAATTTTTGTAATGCTTCTGATATCTTGCAAAATTATATATATGGGTGAACTCATATTAGTGGGTCCCACTTGTGGGACATCACACTTTTGAAGGTGTTGGGGGCTCCAAAGTTTCAAACACCTTCGTTCAAAGGTTTTCCTTTGAGAAGGTGGTACACTCAACACCTTTAAATGAAAGAACCTTCAAATGAAGGTTACATTCATTTGAAGGTGCTTGGATGGCCTCTTCCCTTTCATGTATGAGATTTTTGCTTGAAATTTTCACCTTCAAACCTCAAGTTGAACGTTCAAATGGAATCAACCAAACAACGTATTTTAGAAGTTTTGTAGCACTTGAAGTAAGCTTTCCAATAAGTATAATATTGAATCTATTTAATTTGATTATTATATTTATTTTCTATTAGTGAAGATAGGTTTTTCAACAATTGTGAAGGTCTTTGTTCCACACACATGGGAAAATAGTAAAATAGATTTTTTTTTGAAAAATATTTATCCTCTAGGTATTGATGTTCTTATTTTAACAAAAAGAAAAAAGTTAATTCAAAAGTATAAAAAAAGAAGTAATGTGATATCAAATGAAACTTTGTCTGAATTATAGCTAATCTCACTTCAAAAAGTTATTAAAAATGAATTATACAATAAAAAATATGTAAAAATATTCATACCTTAAGTATCTATGTTATGAATCTATGTTTAAAATTTAATAATTTTATTCTTCCTACAAATAAAGTTATGTTATACCAAATAAATGTCACTTTTTAAAAATATTGTTAATTATAATAAATATGTTATTAACATTCACATAAAAATCTCACAAATTATTTGTTAAATATTTTTTAAAATATAGTATTTACAATTTAAAAATAAAATCTAAAAAATTACTAGTTCAGGTCATCTTCAAATTTTTAACGACTCAATTGCTATAGGTGTCAGAAAGTAAAAATTTGGTTTAAAAAGTTAATTTCAATGTCTTACTTTGGAAAAAAATGGGACACACTATTGTGGGATCACCCATGCTAGTTTTGAAACAAGTTATATTTTAATATTTTTCCACCTTAGGAATAAGGTGTTTTACAAATCTAGAGTTAAATTGTATTTAATCATTTTTCATAATGCTTTGGGTTCTTGTGAACTGTTTTTATTCTAGTATTGGGTAAATTTATTTTTTTCCTAATACTTCACAATGTGTGGTGAATTGCTTAGGTGAAAAAGAAATTTGTGTGATTTCAAAATTGAAATAGAGTAATGTAAAAATATTATTTTTCTCTAAAATTGACTAATATAAAAAAGGATTAAAATAGGCAAGCATTATTATAAGGAAATGTTGCATTGGTGAAGAAAATAATTTATGGTATTAATTTAGATATTTTTCCGCCAAAGAAATTTTAAAAGTTAATTTTAATTATAAATGTCTTTTTAAAAGTGAATTGCATAATAGGGGAAAAGAGCTCATTTTGAAGCATTCTATTTTCACTTGTCGTTTTTGCTTGCATATGGCTCTCCTCTTCCTCTTGCTTGCTTGGAGATGGAAAAATGATTCTCGAAAACCTTTCTATATTCATGTCAACTCAACAAAACCATGCACACCAAAAGTTTTGAATTGTGTCTAGGACTTGTATTTAAAGGCATGTCCTAGGTCACTTTCATTAAGAAATGATTAAAAATTTCATATCATAGAATCACACATCCACATCACAAATTTAATTAATTTCCAGTATATTTTAGCTCACCCAATCATAATCCACTCAACAATTAACATTCTTAGTTTTTGTCCTTTTCAATCATGTCATATCAAACTTGGGGTTAACTATCATTGAGGAAGTTGAATGTATTTCCCTCTAGATGAATTAAACTACAAAGGTATTTAAAACCATTTTTATTAAAAGCAATTACACATGTTTGGAAACAAGTTTTGTAAGTTATCGAGATAAAATTCTACACTACATAGGACCACATCAAGGGAAATTTTCCAAGGACCAAAATATGAGCACAACCTAGTCACATTCACCAAGAAACTCAAAATTATTTCATTACATGCCTTTCATCATATATTTAATTAGTACCACATTTTAATTTCTATATATTTATCAAAGCATCTCAAAATTTCAAAGCAATTGAAATTAATATCATGCTAAAAATATATGAGTTCTAATTTTGCCTCAATATTTATGTTTATGTTTGTCTCAAATTGATAATTTTCTTAATTATTCTAATATCAACATTCATAGGAATCTATATTCTAATTTCAATTATTCCTTTCTCATTCAAAGTGGACTATATAAATTAATTATATGATGCATTTATTTCCCTACATTTTGATGAACATGTATGATTTTAACTATTGAGGACTTTTCCTAAGCAACTTTATTTTATCACATCCTTCTTTTATCTTCTATGTGTCAACTTTTATTGTTCTAATATTTACCATCATATTTTATATCTAATTTCTTCTTATGCATCGTTTTATGTAAGATTTATCCTAAGTAATTAATTCTCACCTAATGGATCTCTTGCTATGTCTATTTCATTGCTAGATAATTAGTCATGGATTGCAATCAGCTCTTGTATTTATACTATATCCACTCTTTGTAATGCTCATCAATGTTATCTCTTGCCTTGTCCTAGTGATGTAAGATTGCAGTGTTTGTGTCTTATTTTGTTGCTTGATTGATCTTTGTTATTAATATCATACTTGTCAATGATATTTTATATTGCCATCAAGGTGTATAAATGTTGTACTTTGGATTTATATATGTGAATTTATATGCTTGAGCTAATATTTCTTCACTATTTTCACCAGTATATGTTATTATGTTATAGGACTAAGGTCAAAGTTGTGATGATTTTTACACCATTTTATATCTAAATCATGATAGTGTTAGATGATTTTTAGTTAGATTTGGATACTATCATCATCATTTAGATATTATGTCATTGGTTTCTATATACTTTTCTTTAATTGTTTAGTGTCATGTAGATATGCTTAATGTATTAATTTAATGTGTAGGAGCAGGTTTCCCTAAATTTTTGAATGAGCTTCGAATTCCCGCAATACCTGTTGTTGCACCTAATTTCTCACAAGATTAGTAATTCAAAACTTCCCTTCAATGTCGAATCCATCCATTACCCTTTAGAGCCAGTGAAGGATTGCCACATGTCTCATCATGTGAGGTCATGGTGTGACTGCCACCTACAAGTTTTCTATAAATTTGGGGTTTGAGTTCTTTTGGAGGGACTTCTTTTAGATGAATTATTCTACATGAGTTAAGGTTTGCAGAGGGTTTGGAATACCTTCTAGTTTAGTTCATGAATTTTGTAAGGCTTGGAATCCAAGGCCTGTATGAAGGAAAATAAGAATTTATGCTGAAATAATCCTAATGTAATGAAAAGTTATATGTCAATAAAGAATAATTTCACTATGGTGTTCTAAAAATGTGCTTTATTATGTTAGCTACATGATTTGGAAATTTGATAATACCCCCTAGTCTCGACTGCATCATAATATCATTTGAAGTGTAAACATTAATAAATCCAAATTATTAATTATTAATGTTAAAAAGTGCCCATAATGCTTGGTCAATGTGGTCATATACCTTGTAACACCCCGTCGCGCAAACGCCAAAGGACAACTAAGTACACCAAATTTTTTTTGAAACACAAAGTAAAAGTACTATGTTAACTATTGCAACTAACATAATTACAAATACAAACTAAACGCCTAAGTCCCTTGGGGTACGCGAAGAGACATTACGTAATCTACCCACTAACAAATTTAACTAATCTAACATTCGTTTCTACTAATATGAGTTCTCATATAAACATTTATAAACGATAAGCATTATGACAAGAATGAACCATAAGGATACTATACAAGATTTCCTAAGCCACTCAACTTAGAAATAAATAGAACTCATTTTCTCAAATATAATACAACATCAAGTATAATTACATCCATGAATAATGTTTGAATTACAAAGTGTGATTATACCATACATCATTCTACAAATTAAATCTCAATAAACAATTATCCAAGTTACAATATACATCATCCCAACACATGGGAGAGTTACATTTCAATTTACAAGGTAGGACAAAGGTACAAATTCACATCTGAAGGAACATAACTCTGGATCAATCTGTCTCAACAATCTTTGCACTGAAGGAACAATTGCCAAATGGGAAACCCAACGGGGTGCGAAGCACGTTCCACCCGACCACCCCCATGCTAAGAGTAGTTAAGAAAGGATTCCCGACCAAGGACGTCTATGGTAACACAAAAGACTCAACTCCGAACATGGAAAGAGAAATCACACAAATAGGAAAACATAACAACAAAAGTCAACTAACAAAACATGACAACATTATACACCAAGACATAATAACGAACCACTTCCAAAGGATTCCAGTTAAAACAACTAAGGGGAAAGCTAGAGGAGAGTGTCATCACATGGCCTTACATGGATTATCCAGACATCCTATCACAAGGTGCCGCCTCCATCTATGGTTATCTTGACTGCCTATCTCAAGGCGCCGCCCCATAGGGTGACTCATGCAGAATCTTGCACTTCTCGTAGAGACGAGATCATGATTATGCCAACCACGACCTTCTCAGCCACCTTTAGTCTTTGGAAGCCCTAACAGGTGAACGAGGAATCTATAATTATCTTTTAGTATTTAACTACCCATCCCCTAATTGATTAGTTATGTTTTCACTTTTTACACTAACTCTAACGTGGGTTATCCTGACAGCCCCTTTGTGCGTCGGCGCCCACGTAGAGCCACTCTCCCTAGAACTCCCAACAAACATCACCATCAAAGGGATTGTACTCTCAAGTACTCAAAACACAGAATAAACAATCGTGAGGCAAAACCATCTCGCTATAATCATATGACTCAATTACTTAAACAAAACGATGCAACTCAAAGTAAACTCAAGATCACAATCATAAACAAAATGGTATCAAATATCAAATATAAAAGTCACATTACTTAATTCACCAATTTCTCAAACCTCTGGAAGTTTTGACAATAACCCTATCTCGTATGAGAAGAAGACTAACTTAAAAGTCTACACATGTTTATAACCCATCACAAGAACTCAAGAAATAGCTAATTGTACAACACCAAGGTTCAATTAAGGGCACAAGTTTATGATACTCAACAACCACATTGAGATAACACTTGCATGAAATTCATCTTAAGAGTTGATCTATGAGTAAACTCAATGTGCTTTGATAACTATAAACATTCGAAGAGTTTTTTTGGTAAAAATATTTCCTCCAATTTGTTTAATAACAAGTTACAATTACAAATAACTTCGTAAAAATATTTCACATATTAATATTCCACATTCCACAAACATTAAATAAATATATATATATATATTTATTTATTTAAAATTTAATTTAATAATTCAAAATTCGTATATATTAAATAAATCAAAATCAAAATTAATAATTGTTATTATTTATATTTATTTTTTTTAAAAAGACAAACCCATATACTTGGAGGCTACGAACCTTCCCATAGGGGAGGTCGCGGCCCCCAAGGGCTGCGTGCAGCAGTCCAAAGGACTGCTATGCGCAGCCTCAGGGACTGCGCTGGAGGTACGGCTACAGCCGTCCCCTACTATAAATAATTTTTCTTTTATAAATTTTTTTTTTTAATATATTTTGTATGCAGATGGAACCAGCACCATTACGATTTGGACAAAAATTTAAAGTATTTCAAAATATAAATTAAAGGAAACTAATATATATATATGTGTATGTATATAAATTGGGAAAAAAAAAACATCATATCTATCAATAGGTAATATGAAAATTTGCACATAAACTTTTCTAATTTCTTGAGTTTTTTCCCAATTTCCCTTGCACGGAAGCTTTTCTAATTTCCTGAGTTTAAACAGAGATTTCAACTGCAACTTTCATAGCTACTGTTCAAGAAAATATTTCATTAACAAGATTCTCTAATCTTGTTGTGTAATTTTTCCTACAGGAGAAAACAATCTACAAAGGTAACAATATTTTAACGGTAGTTTTCTGCAGCCGGGAATATGTTTTCTACAGAGAATTTTTCTAAATTTTGTACAGAAAATTTAGAACAAATAAACTTTTAAAACAAGAAAGCATTCAAACCAAAATAAAAACAGAAAAGAACCTGTTTCTTGTAGGCTGTAGAAGTAAAAGTTGAGCCAAGCTTTGCCACGGAAGCCACCAGCTATAAAACTCTTCCCAGAAGCTTCACCTCCAGCCAACATACAATTCCAGAAACACTCCTGCAACCTTTTCCAAAATTCTTTCACAAAAATACACCAAAAAACCCACACAAAGAGAACCACCCCTGTTCTCAGCCAAAAATCCTGAAAACCAATTTATGTTACCCCATGCCCATATTCTTTCCGGGAATAACTTCCCCACTAGAAATTCATTAATTTCCCCACACTTCCCGTAAGCCTCCAATAAAAGAATAATATATATTAAATCATTTATTTATTTATTTATTTATTTATTATATTATATTGTATTTATTTCCTTTTAATAATAATATAGCTTTAGAAGCTATTTTAATTGACTCAAAAATGCACTAGAAAATTTAGCATTCTAAATAATAACAAAGTAACATATATTTTATTTAAATAATCATTTTCAACAATAATATTACTTAATCAACTTATCTATAATTAACTTTAATAACGCTATCAATTAAATATATTAATTGATCACACATACCCAAAATCAAATAAATCACACTTAACTAAAATTAATTAAATCCCAAACTAAAATATTAATCAATACTTTACAATTACACACAAGGACAAATAGAAACAAAGACAACAATGGACTCACAGAAGACAAACTTGGGACGGGAACTCTTTCCTAACCACTCCTTTTTTCAACATCAATCCCGTTGAGTTTATTTTGATGCTCGCCCTGTCCTGCCGAAGCAGGTGGAATCAAGATTTTGTACCTGCAATCCCTGCATACAAACAAGGTCATGTACATGTCCATATATATATATAACCTGCAATCCTTGCATACAAACAAGGTCGTGTACATGTCCATATATATATATATAATTAAAGCATTACATTGTGAGAAGGAATTGCAGTGTAGCAGGGCACTCGTAAACGAGTGGTGCTACACTGTCCTCTCACCAAAACTATACTAACAATTATAATATCAATGATGAAATAACATTTTTAACTAACTGATCACATCGTAAAATAAATTACAAAATCACTGCATCAAACTATATTACTGAATCAAATTAAACATCACAATTCAATGTAATCATAATGTCCTCAACTGAAGTAACATAATCCTCAATCAGTCTAACTATGCATCCACACACCAAGACGGTGAGCTAATCACCTTCACAAACCAGTATCACGCTAACACATAAGAGTAACAAATAGTAGCAAAAGTATCAGCAACATGGGGGTATTACATCCTCCCCCCCTAGAACATGGCTTACTCTTGGAAGCCATTAAATAAGATAAAGTAAGCACACAAGACTAACTAGTTTGTTTCCAATTTAGCTAGACTGGCCGCTCTAACGACTTCCTTACTGGAAGGCGTCCAATCCTTTTTTTCACGATGAAGTCTCCTTAGAGCTTCCGCCAAAGTCTCTAGATTCGAAAGCACAGAGCATTTGGAATAATCATACTGAAGTCTGATTTTCCAAAGTCGTTTGACTATCGGGTCCTGGACCTTCTTCCGAGGTGTTTTCCTTATCTTCATCCTAGAAAAACACCAAGGAATAGGTTTTAGTTTATAAACCCACACACATCAAACACCATAACAACATAAAACTCACAACATCACCATATATATATTATCAAAGAACACCACAAAATAGCCATATAACATAATCACCGTGAAATGTATCATCTAACAACATATGCAATATCCAATTCAAAAAATAAACCAAACAATAAATCCACCATCACTCTACAGTCAGCGATCAAATACATCAAAAAAAGGTATCGGTGTCTATCAAAGTGAAACATACTATCAGAAAACATAAGAAAAATGGAGGGGTACTACATCCTTCCCCCCTAGGATCAGGCTTACTCTAGAAAGCCTACAAATCAAAAATAGATAACACACACATCTAGAATACGTCCTCCCAAGAAATAGAAGACTCGCCACAAGGATCCCACTGGATCTGTACCTGGTCAACGTCTTGACCTCTAAGGATCAACTCCCGACATAGGACGTGCACGGTTTCCAAAGAACGATGCCAGTCCTCCACCAGAAACCTCTCCAACTGCACCCTGGTGCTCAACCTGGTGGTTATCCACCGTGGTAAACACCCTATGCGACTTGCCTACATTTCCTATTGTCGACTCTGAAGCCGCCGGTCTCAGACTAAACCCAAAAGTGCCCTTCTAAGGAGACTAACGAGCAATGTGACCCTGTTGACCACAAGTAAAACATTCTATACTCCTTCTGAATCCTCTATCACCTGGAGGTACACTAAACTGTGGAAAACTACCTCCACTAACTGCAGACTGAGAACTCTGAGTAGGCTGATACAAACGATCACTTTGAACTTTCTTCCAACTCTAATCTCTCTCATTCTGAAACCAACCATCATCATGTTGAGACCGAAAACTATTACCTTGCTGAGGCTGAGTATTCTTATTCTTCTGTGGATTACATTGTTGTTGCTGTTGCGGACCACCCTTAGAGGGTGCCCGAATATTCCTAGAAGTCCCTGCAGCTTGAGGTTGTCCACCTCGAGAACCAAAACCTGAAACCAGAGCACTGCCAAACTGTACTCATGTGTGTCCTCCTAATGCCATAGCCAGATTTTCTTCCACAAGGTGAACCTTCTTAACTGTTACCTCCATCGTCTTTGGCTCGAAGACCCTAACTCCTCCACTAATGCGGGCATTCAAACCCCTAATAAAATGTTGCACCAACATCGCCTCGTCATCACCAATTCTTGCATATTGTTTGAGTTCATAAAATTTGCGTTCATACTGCTCAACAGATAAGCCATCTGACGCAAATCATGAAACTCATCAGCTCGTCATTGCCTCCAATGCTCAGAAATAAAACGAACCCTGAACTTCTCTAGAAATAACTCCCAAGTAACCATGTTGATGTTAATGTGTAATTTTTGTTCTTCCAGCCTCCACCAAGTGGACGCAAAGCCTCTAAGGTGCATGATAGCGCACCTAGCCCTAGTATTACTGCCATAGGGATGCATCGCAAAACATCTATCTAAATCAATCAACCAAGTCTCTGCCTCTAGACCCCCACCAGATCCATCAAATGTAGGAGGTCATGCTCTCAACATGTCTCTCATATGACCTGCCACTATTACCTCTTGTTCAGTTGTGTTTTCCCCATGTCTAGGGGATCTCTCCCTGTCCCTAACCAACCTTTATTCCTCATCCTGCCTAGGTCCTAGACGTCCCAATATCTTCTCTAAAAAATGTTGCAACTGACCACCTAGGCCAGGTTGTTCTGGGTTCTGACCACCACCCTCTATTATAATGCTTTGGGAACTCTGCAGTTCCTCACGCTCTGAACCATGTGAGCTCGAAAGTGATGGACTTTGGCGGTTGGCCCCAGGGCCACCACCTCGGCCTCTTCTTCAGCCATGACCTCTACCCCTAGGCATGATCCTACACAACAATTGGAGTTATGTGAGATCAAGAGTTACGCAAGGTTGCCTAATGGACTCAACTACCTAGAGTACCCAGTCTTTGGAAACCTGGATCTGATACCTAGTTAAATATGTTTTGATGCCACATATGAGAGAGAAATATGAAAAACACCACCATGACTTGCTCAATGTTTACTAAAAACAAATAGAGGGATAAATGTCACAATAATTTGTAGAAAGAAAAAAATAGAAATATTAACTTATTATAAACTACGAATGTCCAAACCTAGAAACTATAGTCAAGCATCTTGAACAAAATAATTCCAAAGGAGGTCCATCAAACCTTATACATTCTAGGAGAAACAATTCATAAATGAGTGTCGAGAGTCATCTCCTTATTATCTAAATTATTAGGAGTGGAATAACTATTTTGTATAAGAGATTCATTTAAATGAAAACTTTCTATTAAAAAGCTAATTTGGATAGGTCATCATTTTTCTGACACATACTCTTCCTCTTCTAAATTTCATGTTAGGATATGGGACCTCCACTACATAGTTCAAGGAGGAGGAGAAGCATTCTGGGCAATACTAGCAAGTGGCAAAGATAATGATGATGCTAATATTAGAGCTCTTAAACAAAATGTATTGGATTTGATTATTAAACCTAACAATTCCTAGAAATCACCTACAACTAAAACCCCCAACACAAAAAGATAAAAATGTAACCGATTTTTTATATACAAACCTTGAGAAATCTATTGATCCAAAAAATATGAATAAAAATATACAATAATAAATATTTAGGGAAAAAAAAACCTTAAGTTGAACCCTAATTGAGGATTAGATTATATGATGACATGTATTCTCATCCTATGACTTGAGACAAGAAAAGAGCATGACCTAAGTTTAACTTAAGTATGCTAGTATAAAAGGGAACCAAATAGTTAACTAATTAGGTGGTTTTCTTTTTTAATCGATAAAAAAAATTCCTTCCTAGGAGAGGAGAGATCATTATTTCCTAAATCTAGAGGTCTTGAATTGTTTTAAAGCTCTGACCACAAATATTGAATAAGGCTTGAGGGAAGGACCATTATTACCATTTTTTTTGGCTTTGTGACTAACCACTATAAGTTGACCTTCCTCTTTTTTGTAGGAGGTGACCATCAAAAAGAAACTTGTGTGGAAATTTTAGCAAAATGAGAAGCCAAAGGGTGGTCTTAGTTCATATATTTAGAAGATTAACAATGATAACAAGTATTTATAAATTTTAGGTAAAGAACACATTAAGTGCCTCTCATATTCACGATTTAGATACCTATAGTCTCCTTTCAATATTTAGAGATCTCCACCTCACCACAAGATTACCATAGAGGATGAGCTGAATAGAACCATTTTGGTTCAACACAAAATTGTAGAGCTTAAAGAGGAAGCTATTTGGTTCAAAATTTCAACATGGAAATGGTAACCTAAAGAAATCAACCTAGAAAGGGAATCAAAAGAGTCTTTTCATTATAGATGAGAAAGTCTCAAGTCTAGAGTTTGAAAACCAACATGAAGAACACACAAGATAAGGGGCATGACTGAAATAATCGTAGCATGGTTGGATTTTACAAAAATAAAATAAAGGAAAAATTAGTAAGTTTTTGCATGGCTTCAGGAGAAATCTAATGTAAGACCCAAGCCTTGTTGAATCAATATTTGAGCATGCTTTCAGGGAGGCCCTTCCCACAAAATAATCTATCACGTTAAAATTTTGTAGCCATCAAAATGCATTATCAAATTCAAGAATAGGAAGAACAAAATCTATAATTATTTAGGGGGGTACCTCATGAAATTACTTAGGAAAAAATTCCTTGAGTTGCTTGAGAAAGAGTGCTATTGCTAATCATCATCCAACCTTAAGATCCAATAACAAAAACTATGGAGTTATGAAAGGATGATTCCATTTAAAAAGGGTGATAAATTCCCATAGTGACAACAACTTAAAGAGTCATAATGAATGTAAAAAAACTAAAGAATCCAACTTCAAAAAGAAGTATGAAATAGATACAAGCAAAGAAAAACTTGACATCTCTCTTTTCTAATTCTTTATTTTTACAATTTCTCACAACCTTTTGATTTGTGTCATCATCACATCTATTTTAATAGCTATTTTTATTACTATTTTTTTCTCTTTTATAACACAAATTTAAAAAATTGTAAGGAAAAGAACAATATGAAAACTTAAATTTAAAAGATAGGTAAATACATAATAGCAAGTGTATAATTATAGTTTTCCCTCTTTTTTTAAAAACCCACTATAGTTATAACAAATTTAAACTTTTATTTCCACTTTCAACAATCCTTATTTTTTCAAAACAAGATCAAGAGTACCCAAAATACAAATAAAATGAATAAATTTACACAAAGGGCCCGGTTTACAATAACCCTTTTCCTTCAAAATAAGGTTTCAAGATTTCAATGGCCATTTTCAACACAAGGATGCCTTATTTTTATCTTCCAAAAATCTATAAAATAAACCTTTTTTCATCCAAGCCAGCCGTAAGTCTATCTCACAAGCCCTCCCTTGAGATAATAGGTCCTCTAGATAACTAGGTTTCACAACATACAAATACAAGAATATAACTATACGTCAATGCACCTATGGCTTGAAATAGCACATACAAATCTTGATAATATTTATGGAAATGGGGGAATATTAAGAGACTCTCTCAAAATGATTAAAAATAAATAAAATATCACAACTCAACCAAGTATCCACATGCAACATCATCCAAAAATAATGTCCAAACTCCTCTCATATCAACACATAAATAAATCCAACACATCTCTAATAAATACTCTCATGAAAACTTATAAGGCTCTTGAGCTAAAACCTCTTCACCAAGATTTTTTATTTTCTACAAGGAGGTTCCACACCTCTCTCAAACCCACAAATGGTTTTCTCTCATCTATTTTGGATATCCTAGCCCAACACAACATTCCCTTCCCAAACAATGAAAAACACAACAACCAATACTCAACAAAGGGAATCGCAACCAAGGTCTAGCCAATATTTTTATCCACACAATAAAGAAACACATACATATTTTACACGAAGAAATCCTTGGAACCTACCTCAAATAGACACCACAAATTAATTAAAATATCCTTGTTGAAGAAACTTCAATGAAGCTCCTCTCCGAGCCTTCCCAAATTCCAAGCTCCAAGCTCTCAAGACTCCAATCTCACCCTCACACAAGATTTTGAAAATAAATTAAAAAATCCTCCCCAACGAGCTTCAAGATGGAGATAAATAATAGATTTCATGCCACTCATCCTCTCAAATAGGGTGGTGGAACATGCCCTCCTACCCATCCTCCTCATTCCTTCATACAATTCTCAAATAGTCACATCACTCCTTATCTTCTCACACATGTGTGAGACCTTGGGATAGGGATGTGCCATAGCATAATTCCCCATGGAAACTTAGTAAGGGATGACTAGATGAAATTAATAACAACCTTGATTTTATCCTAAGATATTTAATTTAATTATACCTTTGTGTCAAACCTTATCCAAATCCTAAAACAATATCTAAAAAAATCCCCAACTCATAGGTATTCACCTTGGGGACGTAATTTCACCTAATTAATGAAGAAAATAACTTTACAAGACATTTTAAAAACCTCTCCTAACTCAAATTATTATTTTTCTAATTAGGATGATTCTCACACCATTTCCCTTACACATACAACCTTATATCAAGATAGAAACAATAAAAGACAAAATAAATTTTACATTACAATTTTAGCATGGGAATTACTCGCACACTTGAAACAAACATCAATATATCTCAAAAAAAAATTATTGAAACAATAATATAAAAAATTAAGTATATCATATATTATATTAAACTATAAGATACATGATAATCTCAATTCAAAGGATTAACATAATCTCAATTCAAATGATTATCATAATTAAATCTAGCTAGATCCAAATTGTGCATATAATTCACATTTATCTCAAAATTGTAGTTTATAAATTTCTTTTCTAATTTCATCATGCACAAATATTCTTATTCAAATTATCACTTTCAAATCAAAATTAAATTAAATTGAAATTCATAAAAAAATCATTAAAATTCATACTTAAAATTAAATCACGATAATAAAATAATTCATAATCATCAAAATAATAATAAGAATAATTCATAGTCATCAACTAACTATATCATAACAATAAGCTCATAAAATCAACAATTCTAAGCATAATATCCATATTTATATTATCATGATCAAAATATAAAGCATAAATGTGTGAATCCATGAGTTTCAATATTCAAAATATAAGAAAATACCATATGTTCAATATCATGAACAAAGTGCAAGGGAGTTAATCGATGTATACTTGGAGGTAAAAACTATTGTTAAGGAACATTCATAGATTTTATATTATTTATTAGTTAAATATAATATACATATATGTTATAATTTAGTCTATTTTGTGTAGCTCCCAAAATTTATGTTGTATTCAATTTCATAAAAAATATTAAATGAAATGTTAGACTTTTCTAGAATAAGTTTTATACATTCAATTATATTTTCAACATATATTATATTATTCAAATAAATAATTTAACGTGATAATTTTTTGTAACTATTACTTAGATGTGAGTATATTATAAATCTAATATGAAAGTTAGCTAATTGTAATAATAAGTTAGTTTTGTCTAGTATTTCCTTTATGTAAGTAGGTAATGTGAACAATTTTTTATAGATATTTAGGTTAAATTGATGGGTTTAACATCAAAAATTGTTTCATTAATTAGAAATTAGCAATATGACAACTCCCTTAAGGCTCTTTCCATATAAAATAAGAACAATAATATAACCTATACTTGTATACACCTAAAAATGGTCACATCACAATAGTCTGGTAATTAATTAAATATTTTTAATATTTAATTAAATCTCTAAATTTGATCTACGTATAAATAAATCTAAATAATTTATTTATATTGTTCATTCTTTCATTTCGATTAAATAAATAAGTTTATTTAATCATTTTTCTTATTCATTTCTCAATTAATTAAATAAACATTACGATTTATTTATATTAATTATCATTTAATATTGGCTTGAATATTTTATTCAAATAAAGATTAAGTATTCTTTTCTTCTAAAGTCACATCATAATTAAATATTCTAAATATTTAATTAATTCTTCTAAAGTTTATTCACAATTAAATATTTATAATATTTAATTGAAATATTCTATAGTCCTCAAATCAAAAATCAAACTCACATGAAATTAAATAAATTTATTTATTTAATATTGCATTATCTTCAACAACCGTGAAACAAACTTCCAAAACAGAAAATTAATTTCTCTGTTCCTGTGCAAGCTTGTTCCCGTGGGTTGAAGACAAGGCTCCATTCTTCTCTCCAACCTCCCAACATTCTCCATCTTCCTCTCAACTTCTCCATCTCTCACCATTCAAATCTACCAAACAATCTCACAGCCATTGATCTTTGCTAGTCGGGCTCTTGCCTGCAAAAATCTATAAAAAGGATTGTCGGGTCTTTGAAATCACATAGAAGCTTGCATACAGGAAAACTATAGCCAATTTGTAGTAGCATAGTCTTTTAGCATTCATAAGCATTCTAGCATCATAGCATAGCATAGCATAGCAGTATTCCATATCATGGCATATCCACTTCATATCATAGCATCCATAATCTGCAGCCCCTGTGCATAATCTACAGCCCCTGTGCATATCCGTATCAACATTTCACTCCATCAGCATATAGCATAGAGAAGTACTTTCCTTTTTGCATACTCATTCTGCAGGTTTCCATTCTGAGAAGCTTTGCTTACACAATCTAAGAGCAGCAACTTCAAAAGAATCACTGGAGATAGAGGACAATGGAACGGTTCTGAAGAAGCTCTGTTTGTTTTCTTTGAATTCAATTTATCTTGCTTTTCTTTAGTTTAATGTTTCATTTTGTGTGATTTGTTTATTTTATTTTGATACACATATTTCTATCACGCAATACTTCTATTCACACTAAATTTAGAAGGAAACAACTTGAAAAATATCAGATCCTACTACGTTGGTTTAAATAAGTTTGTTTATAGTCTACTATTTTATGCTAGATACGTTTATATTATATTTTATCTCATTACTAGACCCATTGTTAAGGATAAATATTGTGGTCAGTGCTTGATGAAGAGATAGACATTATTTTCCTCTAAATATTACAATAGTAAAAACCATGGGGTTGTCCCAAGAAAAGAATGTAAGCAAGAGAGAAAAAGAAAATGGGAAATATAAAGGTAGAAAAGGGAAGTTAGGTTTAATTCAAGTGAATTAAATAAGTAATTAATAAATAATTTAATATTCCTTAACTAATCACTTGATTAGTTAGGTAGTTGATTAATTAATCTATTATTAATGTCAGAATTAATATTTCATTAGTCATTAAAGTCCCAGAGTCTTAAGATATAACTATTGATTTTAATTTTTACTACAAAAAAAAAGTAGTTATCGTTTGTTTAGTTTGGCTTTCGTTTTAGTTGACATCATCTCCATAATTTGACAAAGCTCTAAATCTCCTCATAATGATAAAATAATCAGATATAAGGCAATTGTGCCAACCGTTGAAGCATAGACCAATCCTTCAATGTGGTGAGGCGTCTTGCAAAAGAAGAAAAGAGGCTTGATGAGTTAGAGGCCGAGCCAATCTTCAGGTTGATAACAAAACTCAAATGAAAGGTAATTAACAGATTTGTGCAGTAAAGAGTGGAGATCACGGCTGGAGATAAAGCCCGATGGAAGTAGAATAAAGAATTTGAAGTAAATAAACATAGTAGGGAGAATCACAGTGCATCGGTAAAGAAAGAGTTTAAATTTGCAATTGGATGGGAAATGGGATGCATAGAAGAGCATAGATAAATGTTGATCAAATTAGAGATTGAGAATTGGATGAAGAGACAAGAGTGTTTGTGAAGAGTGCCTATGTGTAGGGAGAAATGGGAATGAAGGTAGCTGAACCAAAACAGGGATCTAATTGGGGCCAAGTGTGAGTTAGGCTATTGAAAGCCAAAATTGAAAGTTTGTAACCAAAATAGTTTTATGTTGGTATTTTTACTGTTGTCAATCGTCTATTGTGTTTTGAATTAAAATTCACATTATGCGAGTGCGCGTGTCATTTAGGAGGGGAGGATCCCTCTTGCGTCAATTGGTATCAAATGAGTTGTCTTAAGAGTGGAGAGGATCCACTAGGACTTGTGGGTGTTGTGTGAACAGATCGTTGACCGTGAGACAATTCACACTGAGAAGAAAGTGTGTGAAGAAGTTGAGAAAAAGCTCATGAGAGTTGTTACAGGTGTGTGAGGAATCCTGAGCAACAAGATAGAGAGTTTGAAACTGTGAAGAATGTGAGTTGTGAAAAATTGCAGCAAGATGGGTTGGGTCATGAGGAAGCCCGTGTGGATACTGTTTTGGGAGTAGTATTGGGAGAATGTGGAGGACAAAAATGTGTGAAGCAATGGAAAAGATGGTTCAAGGAAAAGTGGAAAAGAGTGTTGGAAAGAGTGAGAGAGAAGTGGTGAAGAAGAGTGAGGTGAAGAAAGAAGATAGCGAAAAAGAGTATTGTAGCCTGAGTTGGATGAAGAAAGATGAGAGAGTAGCCCCTACCAATGCAAACGAAGAAGTCGTAGTTGAGACATGACGTGAAAAAGGCATGGAGGAAAAGGCAAAAAAGAATGAAGCAAACAACGAAGAGGTCGCAACAGATGGCGAAGGTGAAGTAGATTTGTTCACATAACTGTTGGCGATTAAAGAAGAGTGGATGTCAAAGTTTGATGTTGCAATGAAAGGCCAAGAGTGAAAAGTTGTAGTTGATGAGGAGGTGGAAGACATCACAGTGAAGTTCGATGATATAGTTGTGAATGAAGATGAAGTAAAACAATTTTATGATGTTCTTTGGTTTCAAATGAGATGTAGAAGGTGAGATGGATAGAAGACAAGAGCGTGTTGTAGATACTATGTATTTGTTGGTAGAGATAGAAGAAGATGTTGCAATATTTTGGTGGAGGTAGTTGATCAAAGGTGGGTTTGAACCCACGAAAGAGGAGAGGAGTGTGGAAGGCATTTGGCAGAGGACGTCGGGGCTTTGGTGGACATGATTCCACAAGGCGGAAAAGGAGGAAGATATAGTGTTATTGGAGAGAAGTGGTGCGTGTTCCGGCACGATGCTAGAAAAGGCCAAAGAAAGATTAAATTTTTAGCACTTGGACAACAAAGGACTTCGTTGCAGGTTGCATTCAACCTGGAAGACTTGTTCAACTACTTAACTCCACCATTGTGAACCTAAAAAAATTTAAAAATACGCATACACTAGATATCAATGTTAGTGATTTATGTTTAAGAATTATGAATTTTTCTTATTTCTAAAAAAATATGTGTTATAAAATGATGTCACTCATTAAAAATATTATAAAGTATAAACACAAGTCATTAAAAAATGGTTATTTATGATACAAATTATATATAAAAACAAATTTTCAAAAATCACTAGTTTACATTATCTTCAAATTCTTAGTAGCTTTCTTACTATAAGACACACTATTGTGGATGACCCATTTTAAGAGAGATTTTAGAAGTGTCATCTTATCTAGAGCTAATTGAAGTATGTGCAAGGAATTTCTATTTCTCAATGGTATTCTCTATCCTAGGCCTTTTAGCCTGAGGTATTCTCTTATGAAGATCAATATATGTTGTATTTGCATTCTTCAAGTGTTTTCTATTTTCAATATTGATGATCTATAGACATTGCTAATTTCTAGTTTAGATCTACATGTTGGGAGGTATTTCTTTGATGTTTTTCTCTCAACTTGATACAACTATTTTCACTTATTGTTGCAAGTATGTTGTGGGTGTTGTCATTGATGTAAATCAATATGGAGGTCATTGATGATGTTGTCTCTATTTTCAACATGGTGGCAGTATGCAGATGGTTGCATATGTTTCAATCAGGATAATTAAATATAATGTATGAAGTTGGATGTCATGAGGTGCTATAGCAATTGTTTCCTATTGCTCATGAATAAGTGTGCAATTCTATGAATATTGTACTAACTGTCTATTGTTGTAATTTGTATAGAATAATCTCTTACAGTCAGTGACTTAGGAAGGCGTTTTGAAAAGCTTTGGAGAATGCTCTGCATTCCTTCGCATTTTAAAATATGGTCTTGCAGTTTGAAGGATAGACAAAGTCAAGTATGAAGCATGTGTGTTTCAATTCATAGATCATAGAAGTTACCACATAAGTTTCTTGAGTAAGCAAATTAGATACTGTGTTGTTGTAGTCCTAGAAGGTTCTGAGAAATGCTTTGCATTTCTCTACAATTGTTATGGCCTTGCAATTTGGAGGATGTGTTTCTAATGTCTATTTTTTTGTCTCTCTTTGAGTTTCAGTTGTTGAAGTGTACCTCAAATTAAGTTGTAAAAGTTATATCTCAAGACTACGTTGTTTTGGTTTGTAATAGATATTGGTTTTGTCTATTTGCTTGCGCCAACATAATGATGCATGAAGTTGTGAAAGAAGGGCATGTAAATATTCTTGAATATCATTTGATGCTTGTGATGTAATCTTTGATGCTATCTTAGCTCTTTGATACCACTTGTGGTCTAGAGTTAATATTTTGAAGGTTGAGTGTTTGTTGGGTCGAATTAATTTTTTATGTTGTTTGCACCAAGTTTTTGTGGTGTGCGCCAGTATGGGAATGTGTGCAAAGTTGAAATAGGTCCTGCTTATCTTCTGGCTTGGACTGCATTGAATTTCCCTTTCTCGTGAATGTGTTGGAACCAACTCAATATGGTTGTTGCGCGTTTTAGTTTGGCCGATAGGGAGAAACTTTTTGATGCTTGTGGAAGGTATAAATTTTAGATCAAGTGTGTGATCAAGGTGTATAATTTCAATGTGCAATCAGTGTAATTTGCTAATAGCAGTGCACTAAAGGCAAAAGAATGTGTGTGAATTTTTAGTGAAGTGTTTGATGCATGTTGGTGGAAATGAGTTGAAAGCAAAAGAGTTTGAAAAAGGTGTGTGAAAGACAGTGAGCCGACCAAAAGTGTGTGAGTGAATGTTGGAGGCAATGAGTTGAAAGCAAAAGAGTTTGAAAAAGGTGTGTGAAAGATAGTGAGTCGACCAAAAGTGTGTGAGTGAATGTTGGAGGCAGTGAGCCAAAGGAAGAAGTTCAAGTGTGATTGTTGGAGGCAGTGAGCCAAAAGAAGAGAAGTCTCTAAGTGCTAAAGGTAATAAGTTGAAGTTGGCAGTAGAAGTGTAGCGATGGTGATTTATTATTTGATTCACCAAACTTTTGTATTCTGAGATTGTAGCCTCATTCTGTAAGTATTGAGCAGGAAGTTGTAAACTTCCTTAGGTTAAAGACCTTAAACCCTGTTGTAATTGTTGATTCATTTGTGAGGTTAGATTTGAACAGTAGCTCCAAGCAACTTTTCTCACTGTGGTGTTTCCCTTGTTGGGTTTTCCATGTAAATCTGGTGTTATTGTTATGTGCCCTTGCTTTGAACTTGTTATTTGATTGAGACAGTTTTAAGTTTTGATTGATAAGTTGAAATTGAATTGATTTAAGGGATATATTGATTCACCCCCCCTCCGTATATCTATGTGTTCTAACACTTATAATTCTATAAGATTTAATGTTTGAATATATTCATTGTGAATTTCCCTATCTAGCTTTAATATTGATAAAGAGTTAACATTTGAATCAAGATACTAATTTTCTAAACACAAAATAATCATATATGATGTATTCTTAGATTCTCTTTCAATAAACCTATTTAATTCACTCATGAATATTATTAAAATGTATTTTATAAATAAGAGAAAATATAAATTCTAACTACATATTTAAGCCCAAATCTAGAAAAAAAAAATGGTCCTAGAAGCTAATTGAGAAAGGCTTTCTAAAAAATCATTTGAAAATACAAAATCCCTTGATATAGGATAAAAATAGATAAGAACATTAAAAATAGGCAACTTAATAAATAATTTATAGAATAACTTCTTCTTTTTTTATGAAACCTCAATTAAAACATATCTATAGGACACCATTTTTATATTTGATAAGGTACACTCCAAACCTTATGTTTAAGAAATTAAAATAAAGTTAACCTAAATACATGAGAGGTATAAAGTTAGCCCTAACAAATAAGTCATCTCTCTTGATATAACAAATTTCAAATTATTACAGAGAAATAATGATACCCTACATAAATGATCTATAAGATAAAACCTTGGATTGAAGGACCTAAGATCGAAATAATATAGATATGGATAATTAAAAATTAGATTAATTGAAATTATTAAGATGAATATGGAGCTTATCTAGTTTGTGGCTCGATGATGACTTAGACTTATTGAGATGTTGTGACAAAAAACTAGAAACTAGTTCTAGATCAATGATTAGGATCTTAAAATTGAGATATTATGAAAGTTTCAATGCATGGAATTATGTCCCACACACATTCTAGTATGGGGATGACTCTTAACATTTATTGGACATGTTCGCTTGGTTTGTACTTACATCTAGAAATTGATGGTGTTGAAAAGTACCTTTGGAGTCTATCATAGATAGAAGAAGATTGTTTTTTTTTACAAGTCAAGTCATATAGTACCTAGATGTGACAAGATTGAAAACACACAAAATAAAGAGTGTAATATTACTAAAATTATGTGGAATTAAATGTGATCATGTATTAAGTTACAATTGGACTCGAATAAAGTAAGAATAAAAGAAGTTAATTGTTCTAATAATCAATGATCTAAACAATCTTAAAATACATCCTTAAATACAAATCCTAAACATATAACTCTAAATTTTCAATATATAAATTTAAAAATTTAAAAATGGAAGATTGTGACAATGACCTATTGGATAAAAAACCTAAGATATAGAAGCCAATACTAATATAATGGACTTAATTTAAGAAAAATGTAGACTTAAAATTGAAGTTGATTACTTCATTAACCAAAAAAGCCAAATTAAATGTGATAACATTCAATTTTAGCATCCAATGTAAAATAGTATAAAACAAAAAGTGAGTACAATGCATGCACTTTTATGTTTTACACTTAATTTTTTGGTGATAGAACTTTGTTAATCTAAAACAATCATTTAGGAGAGAGAACCCACTAGTCGTGCATCCTAACTTTGCACCTCTTAAAATCTATCTTATTAACATCCAATAGCTCTAAAAATTTAATAGCATCTTCACTCAGTTAACTATATAAACCTAAGGTTTCAAGTTGTCATCATCAAATTTGATACCTTAATTATGCATTGTGATAAAAGATGTTCAAAACATTGTTTTTCTTACCCCTACCAACCGTAGTTAATTACCCCTTGATCTTCATTCCAACATACTCCAATACTTGAACATTTTATCACTTAAAAAAATCACCTTTTAAATATATGAATGCACATTATTAATAAATTATACAACTTATTATTAATAATCGATTAAATATAAACTACTAATATTTCCTCATAACCAGCCCACATAGGTAGTAGAGTTGGCTTGGGCAGTGGGTTTGCTCTCCATTGGTCTCTCGTTCAACTCCGCTCCCGAGTTTAAGAGGTGGGACTTCTTGTAGGCCCTAGCTCACCTCAGATACCCAAGATACAGACTGCTGGGCCGCTGAGCTGGATCGTAAGGACACCCCTATTGTAGAAAATAAAAAATATTTCCTCATACAACTAAAACAAAACACTTTATATCTATTAACTAATTAATTTTTATCTATAAATTATTAATAAAAAACAGATAACTATTAATACGACAGTCTAACCTTAATTCGTATATGTTATATCTACACACAAAACTATTTTCATTTGTTTTTGCTGCTCGTTTATCTGCCTCCCACGATCAGTCGTGTCCATCACCAGGGCGATCTGCAAAATCTTCAATCAACGTGTCTACCGGCAGGAGGAACGTGTCCTAGTTGTGAGGGGAGCTCAATATGCCGTCAGTTTTATCTTGGGACGAAATCTGTAGAAGATGCAGCCGACATTCGTCAAAATGAATGCACTTCGTCTTGCTTCTGCTTGCAGACAACTCCATAGATCTGTCTCCTTGTGTTTCGATGACCCCTGCCAACAAATATCCCCATTACATTTTATTTTCACAAAAATTATCCCCAGTGAAAACCATTTCTTTGTTTCTCCTCATGTTCTGAAATGTTAGCAGAGCGGCTGAAGAGGGGTCTTCCCACTTTCTTGACAGAGCGGCTGAAGAGGGGTCGACTGCAACTGTGTCTATCAACACAAAAAATCTCAGGGGTTTGGAACTTGTGGAGCGGGTAAGGTCTTTTGACCTAGACCTTACTGGGGCTATGTCCCAATATTTTTTCTGGTTTCAATTTCGCAGGCTAGGGTTTATAGGGTTTCCGGTCTTTTGAGAAACTTCCAAGTTTAGGGTTTATAGGGTTTTCGGTCTGTGAATCTGTAATCTAGAAATTATGTCTAATCAAATGAGACTGAAATACGCCAAATGAATAATGCTTATTTCCTTTATGTTTGAGTATGTGAAATTGAAATCGTTTGATATCTCTAATTTTCAGAAAATCCTCAAAGAGTATTAAGGCACTCAAATTAGCAAATTCCCAAAGATTTGCATGGCAGGTGATTGAAACACGAAAACATTAGGCATCTATGCTTTTACAATCCTGATAAAAGGAAGATTTCATAAACAGTTATAAACCTTTGGCAGGTGTATGAGGTACAAACACATTAGGATTCTAAAGCAGCTTTTGCCAAAGCTTTATCAATCAATTAAAAATAAACAACTTGTTTTGCAAAGGCATGAGTGCACACTTATCACATTCAATTCAAATTATATTGACTTTCAGCCATGATTCCTTAACACCAGCACACATGCATGTAACTTTCCATAGTAGGACCTTATTGGAAACAAATTAAATAGACAGTTGAAATTGGAACAAGATGGCAATGCAATTATGGAGGTATTTTATTTCCCATAGCTAATTGATATGCTTTACAGTGATATAATATATTTTGTGCACCATATGGCCATTAGCACATTGTTCTTATACGATTGCAAATAAAATTTGGATTGCACTTTCTATTCCCTGTAATTAAATTTGGTGTGTATTCTCAGTGAAGTTATATACACACTTCTTGTTGGCACATATGAAACTAACCTTACTAAAAGAAAGAAAACTTATCGTTGGTTGAATAGAAATTGCATTGCAACTAAAGAAAAGTGAAGAAATTTAAAAACTAAAACTAAAAAGCATCAAAATCAATGCCATTTAAAGTCACAAATGTCATTGTGTATATGTGATGCATATGATAGATGCTACCTCTAGTATGTCCTAAAAGCTGTCAATTGTAAATGGGCATATAAATTAATTATTAATAATAAGTTGTGATTGTAGTTTTGTTTTCTTTTAGGGTTATCAGTAATTACGATAGATGCTACCTCTAGTATGTCGTAAAAGCTATCAATTATATGTTTCCTTCATATAATGTTCTGCATAATATTTGCATAAGACACAATTCTGTTGTCTGTGATCAAAATGGCCAAAATGTTATCATAGTCCTTTTGCAAACCTAATAGCTATGCAGTACAACTGATTTGCTTATTACTGAAATCCGATATTAAACTATAGATATCTGGGAGGCCTATATTTCAGTCATGCTTTCGAACTACAGTCATAATTTATGTTACTATTATCGTAACTCTAGTCACTTAGTCTGCAACATCGACTCTTAAATCTGTTACCATCTATTGTCCCATCACTACTATATCAAGAGACAAAACGTGGGGTTTATAAACATGGTTTAACCCCACAGAAACCTGCAGAATACAGGAAACTGGCGTAATCTACATATAATGAAATATAGTTGTGATTGTTTTTTTCTTATTGAAGGAAATTGAATTATATAAATTGTTACTGATTTTTTACTTTCAATAAATTTCTAGTTTCAATCTATTTTCATACTTGTATATTGATGTTTCTTAATAATGTCATTGGTTTTTGAATTACACAGATTGAAATAAGTAACCGGTTATAGAACATTACAAACTCACTAGTCTGTAGACATTGCAAAGTAGGCATACTCTGCAAAAAAGTTACATTGTCCTGAAAATTAAAACATTTACAAAATGTCCAGCATTGGAGATATAGCATGCTCTGCAAAAAAGGTTACAATATCTGGATATTTAAAAAAAAGTTACATTGTCTGCAAAATTGAAACATTACAAAAAGATTAACCTGTAGACATTGCAAAGTATGCATGGTCTGCAAAAAAGGTTACATTATCCGGAAATTTAGAACATTACAAAATTACCAGCCTGTAGATATTGTAAAGTAGGCATGGTCTGCAAAAAAGGCTACATTATCTAAGGAAATTATAACATTACAAAATAGCCAGCCTGTAGATATTGCAAAAAGTAGGCATGGTCTGCAAAAACTAGTTACACTATCTGCAATATCAAAACATTACAAAATGACCAGCTTGTAGACATTGCAAATTAGGCATGGTCTACAAAAAAAGATACATTGTCTGCAAAATTATAGCCTTTGCAGAATACACATTTTGCAAAATTGAAACATAGGTATTGCAGAATTGACTAGTTCACCATAACACCAGGGAATGGTTCAGGCTCCTCCACAGGACTATTTGTCAAAGTGTTTTTTTGGATTACCTAAATCAATATGAGGTGTAATAGGAGCAATATGACCCCCTGCAGTTCTTATTGTCAATCCTGGATGACATTTGCAGAAACCCATCCACCATGATCTGCCTGGTAAACCATTTTTGAATGGATTTGGCCTTGTTTGACAAATATAAGCCACTTCTGACTTCAACTGAATAACCTCCAAAGCATAACCAAACTGAGCCATGTCTTGGCACCACTCAACTACTTCCAACTCTTCTTCCATAGAAAGGATTGTTGGTGGTCCCTTCCTTTTTATTGTTGTCATTCCTGACAGCCAAGATCTTAAACTGCTAGGAGGGATTCCCCACTTCTTTGCTGCTGCTCTTACAGAAAAGTCATTTTCCTCAACATCATAGATGGCATGGTCCATATCTTCTTGAGTCCACTTACCAATATTGCGCTTAGTCTTTTGTCTATGATGTTGTTGAGATTTGTCAGCAACATCCATTGTTTCTGCAATATTTTCAACTGGATTGCAAGCTATGTTATCATGAGGTGGGTTGGTTGAAGTGTCACCATCATTTGAGTCAACCACTTGCAATTCCACATACCAACTTTTTCTCTTTCCTGCCACCATAATGCCTACAGAAAAAAAATATCATGTTATATTGTTCTGCAGAAACATGAAATAATTGAGCTTTTTAAAAATATGTTATTTTGCAAATATATATATATATATTTGCAAAATAACATTTTTTTAATATATATATATATATATATATATATATATATATATATATATATATATATATATATATATATATTAGAAACCACAAAATGTTTATATCTCTGCTTAGCCAGCTAGATATTTCAGCTTCATTTAACAACAAATTTTCATCATTATCCTCTTCCACTGTAAGACGTACATGATCCGAATTATTTTTCCCACCCAGCAACAGGCTGCTAATATATATCTCTGTGTGTGCGTGCGCTCGTGTGCGCATGTAGACATTATAATAAATGTGAATGTGCATATATATGTGTGTGTGGAAGGCACTATAATAAATGTGAATGTGTATATATTTGTGTGTGTATGTACGTGTGTGTTGTGTATATTCTTAACACATCTCAAAGCACAAATATATATATATATATATAGACAGATACACATACACATACATGTGTGTGTTGTGTATATTCTTAAACACATCTCAAAGCACAATTGATCACATCATGTTTACAATGAAAGTGGAGGAAAACAACCATCTTCTATTCTTGGATACCTGTATAAAAAAGAAAAAGCCCAGATGGATGAATCTCCGAACAGGTTCATAGGAAGAAAACCTGCATTGATGTTCATGTGGGAGCATATTCCCACCAACATTTGACACTAAAAGTTGAAAATATTAACCACTCTTTATCAGGGCTCTTAGAATATTATATCTAGAACATTTGATAGAAGAAGCAAAACATCTTAACAAGGTTCTGGAGAGAAATGGTTACCAAGATTGGCATTATAGAGAAGCCAAGAAACGAAGGAGACCTTTGGAACAACAATTGAACAGAGAATCGAAAAGAGCCTAATTAACTTATGCTCAAGGAACCACGGTTTAACTGGCTAAGAAAATAAAAACTATTAGTAATGCCCTGGGAAATGTTAAAGACTAGCTCAATCCAAAACTTATAAAAGGGGTGTAAGAAATTCCACATTATAGAACATTGCAAACAAGAATATCTTCCATGTTCTAAATCAGACAAATATTTCAATCTTTTTTATGCATGAAAGCTCTTGTAGTGAATTAGTTTGTCGTGGTTCTCTTCTTCATTCAAAAAGAAGCAACCGCATGGATACAGAATTTAGTGTGTTTGTGGTTGTCAAACAACATAATGGTATCTATAAAAGGAGTAAGCGCATGGATACAGAAGACATTTATTTCAGTATCCATAGAAGAGTTCGTAAAATCAATTCCTGCAAAAGATTTACACAATAAAGATTGAATAAATTGACACTTTTCATTTTTTAAAGTTGTGTTGAAATATATTGAAGGAAAAAACAAAATACCTTGACAGAAAATAGCAGATTCTCTTGCGCAGTCTGATAAATCTGTAGAGAAGTAAATGAACCGCAGGATATCTGGTCTGATATGCTCGACAGGTCTGATTGTCTGCAGTGAGAATGCCAATTGCTTTTTTGGACCGTCTGTTATTGTTATGTATAGTTTCTTTCCCTCCAGATTTTTAAAATTGTTTGATCCGTGGCTTTGAGGTCCTGGATTTTAATTGGACAAAAAGTGATGGGGTGGATTGATAGAGGCAATTTTAGATCTTTGTTGTATTAATTGTTTGATTTCATTCGAATGGTGAGCCTCAGATCTGTGTATTTATTATTCAGGTACAGGATACGGAGTTGTTGAAGTCTGCAGTCTAGGCATTTACTCCTGAGAATGTGTATTTATTATTCAGGTACAGGATATGGAGTTGTTGAAGTCTGCAGTCTAGGCATTTACTCCTGAGAATTTACGAGAGATGGGTTGAATGACAGGAAATAGAGTTTTTAATTGACTTCATGTTGGGGACTTGAAATTAACACTTCAACTTGTTCTAATTCTAACTTATTTATTATATATCAAGCATGTAAGATTTGACCATGTTTGGACCAATATATTGTAAAATTAATATAATATTTTTATATTAGTTTTCTTATATTTCCAGAAGTATTTTGAAGCTGTTATGAAAAACATTTTGTTTGGTCAATATAATTAGATTTCCACAATCCATATGAATTTGAATCTACTGCTTCCGGATTTGATTGTGTGGACTCTTTTTTCATCAACGTTTCGGATCACACACAGTGAGCCATCATCAGGATGGAGAGTTGAAAAAGATGAGAAGAGATAAGTTGCAAACCAAGCTTTTATAAAAGAGAGGGGAAGGAGGAAAGATGAGGGGGTTAGGGTGAGGCGCGCAACACAAGGGAATTGCTATAAAAAGCATAAAACAAAAAGATCAAATAGGAGGAAACCATTCAAATACTCAAAAACAGTGAGGTAAGATGCAAGTCATAAATACAAAAAAAAGTTTGATTGGCACACCAAGAAGTAGAATAGCAAAAGAGCAAATAAGAGGAAACCACTCAAATACTAAAAACAAAAAAATAACAAAGGGATAAGAAGCAAGATAAGAATGTATAAAAACACAATCAATTGATATGACATAACCAAAAAACATACTAAAAATAAAAATAACATAATATGGTAAAATATTGTAATCAATAATATAATCTAATAATATATACACATTACATGTAAAAATAAATAAACATAAAAATAAAAACAACTTAAAAATTAAAATTTAATGAAATTGTATTACAATAATATAATATTCTATTCTAAGACTTAATACAAGCAAAAATTGATAAATAGATATATTAAAAACAACCATATAAATAAAAATAGAGGTTGATTATATATCCTCAAAAAATCTAATGGATTCCTAGGCCGACGCGTTTTCCGCAAGGCTACCCACACCGATCTTTACCTTCACTCTTCTTCCCACCATCACCCTAGCCAAAAATTTGGAATTCTTAAAACCCCGGCCACTAGGGCCTTCCGCATTTGTGACCAAGAAAACTTAGACCAAGAATTGGACCATCTTCGCTCGGTCTTTAGGTTGAATGGTTACACAAACAAGCAAATCTCCAAAGCGCTTAGCCAATCCAAACTTCGTTCCCTCTCCAACTCCGCCTCTGTTCCCTCGCAACCCGTCTCCCTCCCTTATGCCTCTTTGCTGTTTGTTGAAGGTATCTCTCATAAAATCTCTAAAATCCTTCTCAAAAAAGGCCTTCGTTGTGCATTCAGGGCCTTTTCCACTTTAAAAAATTGCATCCCTCCTCTCAAAGACTCCAAAGATATCTTGCTTTACTCAGGAGTCTACAAAGTAGTGTGCTCTTGTGGCACCCCTTATATTGGTGAAACGGGGCGCTCTTTCAACACTAGAATCAAAGAGCACTGTGCCGACATTTTGCATGATCGAGTTAGTAAGTCCGCCCTTGCTGAGCACTCTTCTTTAACCAAACATCACATTTGTCTCGAAAACACCGAAATCTTGTGCAAAGAGGACAATTTCCACAGGAGGAAGCTTAAAGAGGCCGTTCATATTTTCAATCACCCCACCAACCTTAATCGTGATGAAGGGTGGAGTCTAAGCCTCTCCTGGCAACCTCTTCTCACCAACCTTTCAAACCACCATAATGCCCTTCCTTGACCTTTTTCCTCCTCCTCGCCCCCCCACTCCGTGCCCTTATTTCTTGATTCCTTTCCTTATTTACTTGCTTATTTATATTGTTATGGTTTTATTTATTTTTTATTATATATTTACATATTTAATTTTATTCTTTCTCTTTATGTTTGACATTTCTAGGTTTGTCTTCCTATTTTATTGTCATATTGTGGGTCTTTCTACATTTCTATATATATAATATATAGTTATATATTTAATCTTTTACCATTTTTTCAATTTGGTTATTATTTCTCTTATATGTTTTTCTAGTATCCTCTCAATTTGGTTTTCATTTCCCGATTCCTTTTTCTAATTTTTTGTCTCATTTAAATTCTTTTGGGGTTGTCTCTATTTCCGTGGTGTTTTTTAGTCTTTGAGGTGTTGTCCTCTTGGTTTTCTCTTTTCATTTGTGATATATATATATATATAATCAACCTCTATTTTTATTTATATGGTTGTTTTTAATATATCTATTTATCAATTTTTGCTTGTATTAAGTCTTAGAATATAATATTATATTATTGTAATACGATTTCATTTTAATTTTTAAGTTGTTTTTATTTTTATGTTTATTTATTTTACATGTAATGTGTATATATTATTAGATTATATTATTGATTACAATATTTTACCATATTATGTTAAATTTATTTTTAGTATGTTTTTTGGGTTTGCTTTTCCTTTTTTGGTTATGTCATATCAATTGATTGTGTTTTTATACATTCTTATCTTGCTTCTTATCCCTTTGTTATTTTTTTGTTTTTAGTATTTGAGTGGTTTCGTTTTATTTGCTCTTTTGCTATTCTACTTCTTGGTGTGCCAATCAACTTGTTTTTATGTATTTGTGACTTGCATCTTACCTCACTGTTTTTGAGTATTTCAATGGTTTCCTCCTATTTGATCTTTTTGTTTTATGCTTTTTATAGCAATTCCCTTGTGTTGCGCACCTCACCCTAACCCCCTCATCTTTCCTCCTTCCCCTCTCTTTTATAAAAGCTTGGTTTGCAACTTATCTCTTCTCATCTTTTTCAACTCTCCATCCTGATGATGGCTCACTGTGTGTGATCCGAAACATTGATGAAAAAAGAGTCCACACAATCAAATCCAGAAGCAATAGATTCAAATTTTGTTTGGTTTCATATTCAATATGTAATTAATGAGAAATGTTTATTATTTTGGTATTTAGTTGTATAAATATTAGTAATTCAATGATACATATAAAGAAGATTTAAAATGATTAATCATATTTCAATTATTAACACACAAATATATAAATTTGATATTTTAATGTACAATCATTAATTTACATATTTTCTATTAATGGGAAAAAAAAATATGACAAGAATCCTTACAACTACTGGAAACTTCCATGCTCAGGTATTGGATCCTCTCCCCTAGCCTACTCTTTTATGTATAAATGGTAGTGTCATCTTCAAAAACGTGTATTCTCACATCTTGTTTTTGATGGTGTCCTCCGAAGTTTGGTGGCCGAACAACATCCATCACTATCAGATTGTCCCCACATCTATTACAGTCCTTATGTACCCGATGCTTCTTAAAAAAATAATATAGTTCAAAGTACACAGTCTCCTCGCTCAAAGTGCTCAAGAGTCTTTTTCTGCTCAACCATTCACGGTGGACAGTGCAGCTACTTTTCATCCATATGTGGACAGGAATCATTTGAGATTATCAACTGTTTTCCATGCACAGTAAATAGGTAATGAATCTAAGACAGTCAAGAGTTAGATAGTCCCGTGAATCTTTTAACGTTTGAAAAAGGTTACTAGGTTTATTTTTGGATTCATTTAACTATTGATTAATGCACTTGTACTTGTGTTGTGAGACCTTTCAGGACAAAAGAAAATAACAGTGTACTGTTCTCCATTAAGTTCACATACTGCTGTGTACAGATGTATACTGGTCGGTGAGGATTTAGGGTGAAGGAGATTCAGATGTAATACCTAGATTTATTTTGTAGTTTTATTGATACAGCAGTTGAATTTTTGTTGAGTTTTCTTCCAAACTGCTGTGGACTTAAAAGGACTGTGTTGTGTAAAAAATAAATCTTAAATGTTTTTCATGTATTTTTTAAAAAAACGCATTTGACCTGGAGTTATGAACCAGTGAGGTAACAAACAGAGGACCTCATCTTCAATTTAAACATTCAACAATTACACCCCTATGGGGTTTGAACCTTGATGGTAAGAACAATACAACAACTTAACCATCATACCATGTCACTATTGGCTATTTCCATGTATTTTTTGTTTTATAATGTTTAATACAATTTTTCGGAAAAGAAAATAGATCATATGTGAAATGGACATAATGAATTTACGAGCATATATTTTGTTTTTCTTTTATAGGTAGAATTGCGGTATTTTAACTAAAAGAAACATTATAAATTATATATATTATTTTTAAATACTAGAGGATGCTTATTGGTTAAAAATTATGATTTTAATAAAATAAATAGTAATTTTTTATCTTAGGTAATAATTTAAATAGATAGATAGAAAAATTAAGGTTGCGTGAGGAGATTGGAAAGAGAATAGAGAAAAGAAATCGTGTTAGATTTAGAGGTTGTGAAAGTGGTAGCAAGTTACGAAGATGATGGACGATTGAAATCAAGAAAATTAGAAATATTTTGAAATTTGGAGTAGCAGCACATGAATCTTGATAGTGTTCAAAGAGTCATAGAAGTGTTTCATAGGCATGGAAATGTAATGTGGTGTGAAATTGTCCTTGGAAGAACAACAATGGCTATTATGGTGTGAAATTGTCTTTCAAACATATAAATGTATTGTACACTTAGTAAAATGTGCAACTATCATCATTTGTACCACTTCTTACATTATATATAAGTGTAAAAGGTGGGGGGAAAAGGGCTATTTAGGAGCTTGTCTTAATCAATAGAAGCGTGTTTCAACAGAAAGTATTGGAAGAGTTGAAGGTGTGTGAACCTATGTGTAGGTGTTGGAAACCATGGCTATAGAGGTAGGTGTGTGCAACAACAATATGGTAGATGCCCCAAGTTTCTCAAAATGGTGTGTGTAGGAGATGAATAATGATGGATCTTTTCCATTTTCGGTAATATATTTAAATAAGCATGCTTAGGGCTAATATGAGTATTAGGTATAAATTGAAGTTAGGGTTTATGGAAAAAGGTACATGTTTAGGGGGAAAGAAAAAAGAGTAAAAAAGAGTTTGAATGCATGGAACACTAAGGAGCATAATAATATTTAGGTGAAAACTAGTGTGCCACACTACTATCCCAGGAGACATAGAAGTATAAACAAGGATGAGGTGTTTGTAGTGTGAGGGGTCATGTTTAGTTGGAATAAGATGTTTTAGGGGTAATTCATTCTTCAAGATGGTTAAGACTAGACCAAGATGTGTTTGTTGTAAATAAACATTGAAAAAGTGCAAAAATAGCTAGAAAAGTGTGAAGCATGTACTTGTTATCTATATATTTTGCCTCCACTTTAGTGTACATTTGAGCTACAAGAAATTAAGTATGATATACAAAATAAAATTGTTTATATAATACTTATTAAGAGAAGATGTTGAAATTTTTTGCTTAATTTTGTTTGTTTATCTTTTATCATCTACTCAAGCTCCATTTTTAGCAATACAAAACACACGGGAGAGGAAACATTTGCCATGAAAATACATAGAATAAATTCTACACATTCTATGTAATTGTTCTACTTTGAGATGTATTGAACTGAGGGGGAATGGGGCATCCATGGATGATCATCTAAATTCTAAGGAAGAAACATGAAATGGCCTATGAAGCCAATATAGGAAGAGGATATGTGGTTACAAAGGAGCCTTCACAAGGTATATGGGATGTGTCTACAAATGATCTTGCATAAGAGGATGCAATCTATAGGTGTGAAAGAGATAGTGTGAAAAAAGGTGGTGTAAGGCTCATAAAGAGCCACTTTAACCAATCGTGTGTGGTAGGATCCATGGAGGACCACTTTACCCGAGGGTTTAGATGAAAAGGTGTGGTGTAAGGTTTATGAATGACCACTCTAACTAAGGATGTCTAGTGTGGATATCCATGATGGATTGCTTCAACCATTGAACATGTTGCTTGTTTGTAATGTGAAGAAGAGTATATTCCACCCCCCCGTCCCCTCACCCCACCTCTTAGATTGATTGGATGTGATAAAATCCAATAAATTAACAAGGAATGGGTAGATGTAGGAAGGTATGGATGAGGTTAGTTATGGTATGAAGGAAGAAGAATCAAAACTAGGATAAGAAAAGGGAAAAGGAGTGGAGTAAGACACGTTGCCCCTAAAACAATTCCCACATGTTAAGAGAAAGTATGAGGAATGAAAGGTGTATTGGGAAAGACTAGGGGCATGATCAACATGAAAGGATAAATGGATAAACAGTTAGAATGAGAGAGGTAAAGGAGTAGATAATTATTAATAAGTGTGTGATGAAGATGACAGGAAGGGATATATAAACTAATGTAAAAAAAAGGATAGAGAAAGACATAATAAGATAAGGTAGGAGATAAGAGAAAAAGGGATAACAAGTGGGTGATGGGGGTGTACAATAGATGAATGATATGATATCTCATGAGGGGAAGGGGGGTGAAATAAGAGGGAAAAAAGACATGTTTATGAAGAGACTATGGCTATAACATAAATGGGTATGAATAATGGATAATTAGAGGATGATATAAGGAGTGGCTTAAATAACATAAAGAGATAATCACGAAGGGGGTGATATATTTTGGTAACCATGAAGAGAGTGTGTTTCATGGATGTGATCATTTAAATTCAAGCTAAGGGGGTACAAGAAAGTTTTGTGCAAAATGTTGCCCCAATGTGAGGATGAATGTTGCACACGTAAGAGGTTGGCATGATACATAATGGCATTAGAAACATGGTATATAATAATGAGAAAAGTGTCCATGTGATGGATGAAATAAGATGTTATTTAAGGTAAAGGCTTAAGAGTACAACATAGCAAACATGGTGTAAAATGTACAAGGTAAAGCATAATGTTTAAAAGAAAATTGTGGTGCAATTGTGGTGCAAGGGCACCTAGATTCATCATGTAAATAAGGTCTATAGTTGGTTTTTGTGTCCTCAATCATGCTTTTGGGTGTAATAAGGTCCATTGAGACCATTTCAAATGTTTTTAGGTGATTAGAGTCTTTTGGGGTCAATTTTGCAAAAGTTGTAAAATCTTGCAAATGATGTCATGTGCAAAATGCAAAAAATGCAAAAGTGGGAAGTTGAATGGTATTTAGTTTCAAAAGGTTGTTGGAACCATTGAGTTTGGTTGGTTGTAGTTCAAAAAGGCCTTACAAACTTTGAGGCAGGGTTCTAGTGTTGTTTTTGAAGTTTAAGCAACAAGATATCTCTGTTTTCTTTGCAATTTCTGTGTAAATCTACTACTACAATCCTTTGTACACTTCCGTACTAATGGATATTGATATGAAGTGCGTCGAGTTTGGTAGATCCATGAATTAACTTCATTTTTGTTTTGATTTGGATTGTTTTCATCAAGTTTGAAAGATTTTGTAAGCATTTTATTGAGAACGGGTAGAAAACCCAAATTTTGAGGGTTGAGAGTGTAAATATGGCATAAATGACCATTCCACCAATGGAATCCTCTACAAATCAGTGGAATGATGTTAGATAGTTTACTTTTCATGTTTGTATGGTTTTCAGAAGCAGGGGAGGAAATTTGACAAAGTTTTGTTGATGCCCTAGATGGTTTTCTTCATGTTTTCAAGCACAAGTGGTGCATAAAGGTAGGGTTTTGTTGAAGAAGTGTTAGGAGTCCATTCTAGTTGATAAAATAAGCTTTTGCAGACCTAATTTGATGTGTCTAGGGTGTTGGTGAAGAGATTTGAGGTCAGGAGTATATAGATTCAATAAACCCTCTTGTGAACAAGCCTAAATAGGCCTAAGTAGGGGTTTTGAAGTTTGGCGAGTTTATGAGTTTTCTAGTTGACATAAATCATTGATTTAGACCTTATGTGGCCTAGTTGTAGTCCTGAAATGGAATTTTGTGTTTGGTAGAAGGCTTTTCTTGAAGTTGCTTTGTAAAACAGGGCTAATTGAGCCTAATTCCAGCGTAGTAGTAGAGTTTTGAGGGTGATGATCCAAAATGACCCTATGAAATTTTGAGATATGTTATGGATAAGGAAAATGGGTATCTAGAACAGTGATTGTTTTGTGGGTTTGAAATTTATGGTGGAATTTCACTAGTTGATGCGCTACTGGCAAGATTGGAGAAATTGTGAGAAAACTCCAAGTTAGGGTTTCTAAGGTAAAAGGTTGTTCAAAAATGATTGAATTGTGAATGGTTAGTAATCTCCCTCCCTACTCTGCATCAAATTATTTAGAAACAAGTATATAGGAAGTGTGGCTTAAAATGATATTTATGTTGCAAGGTGTGTGCCCTTGGTCTCCTTGTGTTATGCAGCACAACACTCAGGTTCGTGACATGGATTAATTACCTCCCATGGATTCATTAACTCTGGCGATTGTATTGGGCATTAATAAGTTAATCTTTTGGTGCAACGAAAAATCGTCTGTGCAATAATTGGTATCAAAGCCTAGGTCACAAGTTCAAACCCCTCGCTTGCACTGGGGGGATTGTTGCAAGGTGTGTGCCCTTGGTCTCCTTGTGTTGTGTAGCACAACGCTCAAGTTTGTGACATGGCTTATTTTCCTCCCATGGATTCATTAACTCTGGCGGTTGTATCGAGCATTAATAGTTAAATATTTTGGTGCAACGACAACCGTTTGTGCAACAATTTCCTGTAAGTTGTAGCAGAAGTATGATGAGTGTGGGAGTGAATATGTGTGATAACAAAGAAAGAAATGTAAGCATGACATAAGTAATAGTGGAAAAATATATTGGAGATGTTTCACCTAAAGATTGTATGAAGTTTATTAGAAAATTATTGAAGATAAATTACAAGAAAGAAACATAAAGGAAGAGCATAGTAGATGAGAGTAATATTTTACAATGAAGCATGGGGAGTGAAGCATTTCATTGAGAGTGGAAAATATTGTTTAGGAAATATAAAATTACTCATCAATATAGTGTTATTGGTTGTGACCAATGGCATGCATATCGATTAAGCAAACTAAAATCAAAGAAGCAACATTATAAGATAAGACCTAGTAATGGGAAAGGCATAGATGAATGAGGAGATAAAGCATGAGTTTGACAAAATTCCAAGAGAATAATAGGGGATATCAACAGTGGAAACATAAGAGATATGATGCAATGTTATGCCCTCAACCTATATAGACTAAAGTGTAAACACCTAAAATTGACCATTATATTTGGTCAATGTTATCCCTAATTCATCTATTCTCTAATTGTCATATTAATTAAATTATATATGCCTATTGTCCATATTGTTACACAAACAGTTTTTGTTGCACCAAAAGATCAACCTGTTAATGCCCAATACAACCGCTAGAATTAACGAATCCATGGGAGGCAATTAAGCCATGTCATGAACTTGAGCACTATGTTGCACAACGCAAGGAGGCCAAGGGCGCACACCTTGCAACAATCCCCTAGCAGAAGCAAGGGGTTTGAACCCATGACCCAGGCTCTGGTACCAATTGTTACACACACAATTGTTGTTGCACCAAAAGATTGACCTATTAATGCTTGATACAACCACTAGAGTTAATGAATCCACATGAGGCAGTTAAGCCATGTGATGAACCTGAGTGTTGTGTTGCACAACACAAGGAGACCAAGGGCACACACCTTGCAACACATACCACTAGCCTTACCCATTTTATCCCATTTTTATATTATTATAAGCCTAAGTTAAATAATTAATTTAATTATTTACCCCCACTTTACACTTTGTTCCATCTTCTCTAAAAATATAATTTATTTATGTTCTCACATGTCACGTCGTCCATTACTTTTTATCAATCCCAAACCTACCCACTAATCCCCACATAATTGCCCTATTAGGTGTGTGCAGATACTTAATCTATGATTAAGTGAGGTCACACCCTTTGCATTTATTCCACCATCTACTATGTCCCCTCACTCATCAATTTTGCCTCTTTTGGAAGGAACCCTCATACAGGTCTTCCTTCCAAATGGACATAAGAGGAATTTTTAACTTCTTAATCTCTCGCCTTTGTCCCTTTGGACAAGAAAGGCCTTTATTTAAGGCATATCTTCTAAAATACACAAAAGTACCTCAAGCCTCCACATTGTTAAAAAAATAGAAAGAAGACAAAATAAAAGAATTATTGATTTGGTTGATGACCTAATTGGATATAAATTATCCAAAATAGTCAAAAGACTTGGAGACACATTAAAAGGATCTAACAATTTGAGGACTGCCTATGTGCAATATTTGTAACATCAAGATAATTTGAAAGATGTTCTAGGCAAATGGATTCCAAGGACATCATTAATGTAGCAAGCCTACAAAGGTTCTAAGTTTGAACCCAACATTCTAGAAGGTCTTGTAAGCATGCATCAATGATTGGCTCATTAGGAGAAGTTGTATCTTATTAAGAAAAATTGGAGCAATAATTGAGAGGCACATTCAAATTTCTAGAGAATATTGAGGAGAAGATCATGCCAAGTATTTTGAATAGCAATGGAATTATCAAGCCACTCAACCAATGGAAGAATGAATTTGGCATAGTTGTCGCTTCTCTCTCTCCTCGTTCATCTGTGCTCACAGGGAACCAAACTCATTGTTATTGAATAACACCTTAGATGAGTTATTTGAATTGGTATCAAATTTAAACAACTTTAATAAAGATTCAAAAGCAATTTGGATGCAAAATGCAGTGCTCATTTTAAAAAATTGCTAAAGTATCAACATTCCAATGACTTGTAGAAAAGACTTTTGCATCCTGGATGGAAAAATATAATAAATAAGCATTGAATTGCATTTCAATCAATAATCAGGTTTCAATGACAATATCATCGTCGAATTACTGACAAGAAAGATAACAAATTGAGGATCTTCATCCATAAAATTAGAGCAATTTTTGTTTTCAATTACATTCTTGAGCTTCAATGGCATATTCAATATCAAATGCAACCTCCAAACCGTCTCAACAATCTTCTCAAATTGGTTAGAAAAGGGGAATATTCTTCTAATAGGTTTTATCCCCATTCTATTCTAACACTATGATAAAAGTTGTCAAATATAAAATAAGTCACATGTGTCATGTGACTTGGCTCAAGAGTTTGCATGCTCATTTTTTTAAATAAGGGGATTTGAGCCTCTTTATAAAGGATTCTACACATTGTAATTGGGAAAGCCTTTGTTTAGAGAAGTTAATTCTTGTCTAGGTTAGAGAGAAGTTAGTCTATAAATGTGATTTTCTATAATAGTAATACACATTTCAATATACAAATATATGAAGATATACTTTAATTGTAATTGTCCCCAATGTAGAATTCAACATTCTAACATGCCCTTTAAACTTTACCATGTTATAACCCACATGTGAACAAATATAAAAATAAAAATAAAAATTATAATTCAATAACAAGATGTACATTTGGAATAAACCCGTTCCAAACTTCCACTGCATTTCAATAATAAAAGATGCATATTCGAAATTAATCCCATTTCAATTTTTCATTGCATTTTCATAAAGTACATTACATAATTTCCAAGTAATGATTATCTATTACATATTCCCATGTAATGATAATATTTTTCCAATTTACAATTTCTCAATATGAGTAGAGATACATGTTTACATACATATATTCCATGAGCTTAATGAAATAGAGATACAAATGGTCCAAATGTCCCTACTTGGGCATACATCCTAGATGTCCCCAACATTGGTGCATACATTCTAGATGTCCCAATTATTGGTGCATACATTCTAGTTGTCCCCAATACTGGCTTGTACATCCTCAAATCCCGACCAACAACTGTATGAGGGAGAGCATCACTCAAGCACTTTTCTGCCAACCATAAACTTATTACGATCCCCTGCAAATCTACCTAATTGACCTAAGATGGCTTTACCCTTCGACAAATAGATTGGTTTGGTAACCCCATAATCTTGGCCTTCCTGAGCATAGTGTTGTGTTCTACATATCTAGAGCTACCATACATTGGCTACAACCTACATGTATGACTTCCCTGCCTAGAATGTAATCATAGATCATAGTGAACTGATAGTGTAAACAGTGGCTACTTACACTACTTTGGCCAAAGTATTCAACACTTAGTACTTCGAGTGCAAGTCATCCATCCACCCACTCTTTAGATCAATTTGGTTTTGACCATAAACATAACATACATTCACTCTAAGTTGATGACATAATAAATTGTCCAACAAGGTTATTCCCTTAACCATGGATTTCTCAAACCTCAGGAATAACTAAGTCTTAACAAACTGATTAACTAGGTTATGCCCTTTCCCATGGATTATTCCAACCCTAGGTATAACCAAGCTAACCTTACATGCACACATAATAAGTGACCAACTAGGTTACTCCCTTTCCCATGGATTATCTAACCCTAGGAATAACCGAATTAACCTTCAAGGTAATCATAACGCCATAACATTAAATGACTCCATATCAAGGTATGATCTCATCAATAAATGACTTAAATTCAAAAGTATGATCTCCTCAATAAATGACTTTAGTCAAAAGTATAATCTCATCAATAAATGACTCCTTTCAAGAGTATAATCAACAATCAAGTGATCATAAAAAATCTTAAAACCTCTACATCAAATATTCACATGTTTACAATGTTCACTACATTTGTCTATAATCTACGGACATTAGCTTGAGAGAAGTATGTGCATTTTCACCTAAAAGTCCTCTTCTCAATACAACTTTGGGTTATCAAAATGTGAGTCCTCTTCTAGAATTTTGTGAATAGGAATAGGCTTTTAATCAAGAAATGAGAAAATAACATAATTTGAAAAATGCATTTTTCAACCCTAATGTTGAATGTTGATATAACAATCAAGTATACACCCTAACGCTAGGGAAAAGACTCTCTTCCTACTTCAAGAAGATATGAGTAATCAATCAAGTATAAAAATTTTGTATGGTTTGCATAATATCACAACCTATCAATGATGACATGTCTATTATGTCGTCATTCTCGTTGTATTACTAACCTCTTTACCCACAAAGGTTTACCTAGCATCATAAGCTAACAAATCAAGATAGCAACATATTCCACATTTCACTTTTCATGCAACATCTATATAGTATTGACGAACTAAGTATAGTTCTAGTAGCATTAAAGCCACACAAATTCCAATATAGTATAAATATGTATTCCCATATAAAAGGGTTTCACTAATTCAAGACTAAACTATGAATCACACAAGATCATCCCAAACTAGGAAATAAATCGAGTTCATAAAAATAAGCTTATCAAGCATTCAAAATCAATATTTCACAAACAAAGGCAATTATAAACAAATAACCTTTCAAACATAAAATAATAGAAGAATAGAAATCAAGATGCCTAGATTTGTAGTTTCAATTGATAACACTTGTAGACACTGAAAATTGACCTAGGCCTGCAAGCTCCATTTCTCGCCACTTTCATCCTAGCATATTTAAGATACTCAATTATGTTATCTGGTCCATTTTCATGTATTAATTAAATAATTTTAATTATTTAATTAATTCATGTCTATTTATTCTATCCTGATCGATTAAATAAACTAATTGCGTCACTAATTTCTCCCTCTTCTTCAATAGTTAAATAAATTATTATTTATTTAATTGTTTTGTCATCTTTCATCTATAGTTAAATAATTACCATTAATTATTTATCTATTCATGGTCCTTTAATTCTTCCATAGTTAAACAATTATTAAAATCATTTAACTATCCCATGCCACCTCCCCTAATTAAATAGTTAATCTAAATTAATTATTTAAGGTCTAATTTTCATCTCTCCATTTAATTAAATTAATAAATTTAATTAAATGCTCATCTTTTCATTTTCTCTAAATAAGTAATTTGAATAAATTATTTATTTTCCACTTGTCCATTTCCTCCATTTTCAAAATAAATAATTTGAATAAATTATTTATTTTCCACTTGTCCATTTCCTCCATTTTCGAATAAATAATTTATGCACCACTTGGTCAAAGATGCCCTGTCATAACATTCATTTCCTGTCATAGTCTGCATGTCTGTCATAGCCTGCATGTCTTGCATGTCCGTCATAGTCGTCGGCGTCATAGTTTTTGCCATGCATGGCATATTCTTGGTGCATCAATTCTGGACCGTTGATTCGACCTTCAATCTCATCCGTCCATTCAAAATTGTCTTTTCTTATAAAATGGCAATTTTGAATTCATTTGGTCTTCTTCTTCCTCCTCTCTCTCTCAAGCATTCAGGCAAACTTTTGATATTCATTTTCACAACACATTTTCATGCATACTTAGAACTTCTCTTAGGCACTTAGAGTCATCTTTGCATAGTAAAATCCTTCAATACTTGTATAGGACATGGCATAATCTTAAGTTGCTTGAAGAATCTGAGGGAACTCTTCAACTTGCAACAAGCTAGAAGGTGTAATGGAGGTCAGCCATGGAGATTGAAGATTTAGGTAACTTTGTTTTATTTATTTTCATGTTTTCTCCTTTGCACTCCATTATCTCTTTGGATTTTTAGATTTAGCAATTCTAACATAATCAAACATAAATTTCCAAAGATACATTTGGTGAACCCGACGTGTGTTTTCTTGAAAAGAATTTGGTTTGTTTTCTTGTTTGTTTTTGTTGTTTTGCAGGTTACAGCCAAGAATTTGTATAAAATCTCGTCATCTTCTTTTGAACACAGAAAAATGGGCGCATAAATATTTTAAAACATTTTATGATTTTTGTAGGTCTCATTCTCAGCTTTCTGGAACTTAAAACGGTTTAAAATTTCGTTAAGATTTGAGAAAGTTATGGCTAATTTAGTATTTGTTGTTCTTTAAATTTCGCCTTTAAAACCCGCATTTTTTTTTGCCTATAACATTTCTTTTGTGCAGAATCTTGGAAAAATACTTTCTGGGTTTTGAAGGTTTGATTTTCAGCTTTCCATGGATTCAAACGATTTAAAATTTCGTTAAGTTTTGAGAAAGTTATCACTATTTTAATTTGTTGTTGTCATTAAACTTTTCTTTTGAGTTACTAATCTCTTGTTTTCAGCATGTGGCACAACTTGGAGGGAGTCTAAAAATTGTTTCTATAGAAACAAAAATTGAGCTTTTTCATTTCTTTAGGCATAATAAATTTTGTTTTCTTTCAACAACAACAAATTGCATTTACACTCATGAGGATAAAATGAACCACAATTTGCATGTCACTCATTTGGTCTTTAAATGAACAACAAATTGCATATTTCATTCATGGGGCTTAAAATGAACAACAAATTTGCATAAATCACTCATTGGGCCTAAAATTTACAATTACAACTTGCATTTTCATGTCATTGGGCTAAAATGAGCACAAGCATGCATTGAAACTCATATGGTTAAAATGAACTTGCATTCTTACGACATGAGTTTAAAATGAACTTTGTTTTTCATATTTCAAGTTAAACTTTTAAAAAGAACAAAGTGTCTTGTGTGTCCTCACATTATCATTTGGTAACTAAAATTTACAAGTGTCTTCAAATTTTGTCACCTTGATGCAATAATCAAAGTATCCTCTCCCCTTGCGCATTCATGCGATTCTGGGTGTAAGAAACGGTTATTGCCTCTAGAACTTGGGTCTGCCTTGGTGGGAAAAAGTACTCACCCCAAGGCGACTCAGACCGGCAACGGAACTTTTCGGCCAAGCTACCCCCGACCGATATATAAATGTGAATCCTAAGGGAAAGCCTAGGATTACAAGTGTGGATGTATCATACGGACCAAGTAGTGCTCCCCAAAACCCTGTTGAGCTTAACCTCTTCAGGCTGGAGTGCCTCCTAAACAGAGCTTAATCTTGTGCCCCATGTATGGCCACTCAAACAGGGGTCCCGAATTAAACACATTAGTGTAGTAACCAAAAACCTTCTATTTGCTAGCGCAGCACCAGTCGGTGTGAAGGCATCCACATCTTTGCAGTCTATAGTAGAGGTGATCAATTTTCCATGGGAGTTTCATGGGGGTTGGAAGCTTGGTTGGCCTGAGAAGAGAGTGCACTGTAAGGGGGAGCCCATGCATCCAAGCTTCTAGATTCACACACTACTAATATGCGGTTGGGGAAACCCACGTGGAATCTAGCGAATATTGTCCTGGCCTAACCATAGGATTGTGCTTGTCTTATTTGTGTTTTTCCACATTCAAACATCGTGCTTGTCAAGTGTTTTTTGGATTTTCAGACAATATACACAACATTCACAAATCTGGACACAGACAATCAACCTCAAACAACTTAGACTTTTCAATAAAACATCAAAACAACAGTCTCAACCTGCTATCAAACATTTTTTTCTAAGAAGTCTTCTATCAAAACCAAATCATGAAATTGCTCAAATCTCTCATTCTTTGTATACTTTAGCTTGCATCTTACCATAGGGTCATCTTTGGAAATATTTAGCTTCATCCTTAGGCTTCACCATTTGCATTTTCAGTCATAAACCAAAAACTTCAGTCCTCGTCTTATTTTGCATATTTTGGATTAGGACAACCTTACCTCACTTGGCAAAATCTTGATTTTCAAAATTAGGTTATCATTGGACTTAGACATCATTATCTCCTTTAGTCATTGTCCTTTTGTGAGATCCTTCCGACTCAAAAGTCTAGTTAGGAAGACTCACTTGTCATTTTGTCCTTGTCATTTAGTCCTTCAAACAAGTCCTTTGATATTCCAAAACTGAGACATAGATCAAGCATAGGGTGGTTAGGAAACCTTCTTCCAAATCATTTTAGACCTTTGCATTTGCATACCTTAGACATTCAAATCATTTTAGTCCTCACCTTGCATATCTTTAAAATCCAAAATATTGTCATCATAGTCCTCATTTGGCATCTAGACTTTGCATTGGTCATTTCCTTAACCAACATTTTCACATTAGTCCTCATTGTCACCTTGGCATTTCACATCCTTTCTTAACAATTTATCACCTTGCATTAGTCATTTTCCTTAGGCAAACATCATTATCATCTTGCATTGACATCCTCCAAAAATACAAAAAAAAAATTAGTGTCATAACTTGTCATCTTAGTCTTCATTGTCCTTTGGCATTAGTCATTTTCTTTAGACAACATGGTCATATTGCATCCCTTATTGTCAAAAAATTCAAAAACATAGTCTTGCATTGTCATTCTTTATCCAAAAAATCCAAAAACATAGTATTGCATTATCATCTCTTTGCATCGTCATCCTAGTCACCTTGGCTTTTGGCATACTTGCATTATCATCTTTTGCATTGTCATCCTTTATCACATAAAAAGACAAAAACATAGGCTAGTGTCATATTTGCATTGTCATTATCTTCATTTGAGCAATTTCCTTTGATGGTGGAGACTTTAACAACAACACAAATATCAACACCAATCCCAATGACTAGATCTTTGATGTCCTATTTGGCAATTTGAACGCACAATCTTCCATGAACATGTCAACTTCCTTTCAAAATCCACTTTTTGAACAATTCATACAAAGAAATCAAAATGGACAAGTCTATGTTGAAAACTTAGAGGCAACAGCCCAAAATCCTGAAGTTGCTTCGTTTGTAGAAGAATTGGTCTTGAACGATCCTGACAGATACCTTGCTATGCTTTTAGACCAAGGCGCAAGATTACCAAGAGGCTTCGACATTAATACCATACAACATGTCTCTCCTAATCATACGACACAAAACACAATATCCCAACATGACACAAACAATACCTCGACCAATAACATTGTTGTTACTACACAAGTTGCTACTACCACCATTAATGTGACATCTAGTGGCACCATAAATCAAAACACCTCCACCTCAACTAATACGACATCTATTGGAGGAACATCTACTATGACCATGCCTACAATGTCCACATCATCTTCGCAAACGATAGGAGCTACCTTTTCATAGTCCATGCCTACAACATCCACATCATCTTCACAAATGATAGGAGCCACCTTTGCCTCTACATCAGTAGGCACCACCTCCTCAAATCCTATGATTGGTTCTTCATCTATGACAATGAGGGCATCTTCATCGCATCCTTATAGTGGAACCTCATTTAATCCATTTGGACGAAATTCATGACGCGTTGTCATCCAAGGTCCTCAACACAACATTAACACATCATCGCAAATGAACATCCCACATGGACAAGGGCACAATACGCATATATCACATGGACACTTTCAAGGACCACACACTACCATGCCACACGGACAATTCTTTCAACAAGGACAAGGAACTCAAATGACGCAACAAATGCATACCTTTGGACATCAAAGAAGTCAAGAACCTCAAATATAGAAAAACATGGTTGGGTCACATATTCCTACATACTCGTCCCAGATTCATACTCAACAACATATCCCCAATCACAACTGGCAATATCAGCAAAACATACCTTACTTTCAGGCAACCAATGATCCTGTTGTACACACCTTGCTAGCAAAAGTGGATGACCTTCAAAAATAGATGGAAAATATGAAAACCTCTGACAAGAAGACGCAAATGCCATATGACTTATGTCCATATCCTTTTGATACAATGTTGTACATGCCACCGTTTCCCCATGGTTATGTGGCTCCAAACTTCAACAAATACAAGGGTAAAACAAATCCACTTGACCACATCAGAGAGTTTGTAACAAGTTGTGTGGATATCGCTCATGAGCACACATATCTAATGCGACTGTTTCCTAAAATCCTCACAGGACTAGCCCTAGAATGGTTCTATACACTGCAACCCAAAATTCAATCATGGAAAGAACTTGCTGAAAAATTCGTGAAAAATTACACATACAACATTGACACAGGCACCTCCATTACCAATCTATGCCAGCGCACACAAGAAGATTCAGGTAAAACCTTTTTACCATTCTTTCAAAAATGGAGGAGCCTAGCGAGTCGCTGTCATATAGACATACCTGAAAAGGAAAAGGTTGACATGTTCGTACAAACGTTATTAGGCCCACTGAAAAATGGCTTGCGTGTTCATTGTTGCACAACTTTTGCGGACCTAGTTGAACGAGGTGTCCAAGTTGAACAAGCCCTCATAGCCGAAGGAAGACTAAAATACGGTCCTAAAAGCACAAATGCAAACCCTCCTTTTGCTGAAAAAACCAAATTTTGGGTTAAGAACAAACATGTCACCAACGATGGTGTAGTTGATGCTAAGGTTGTCAACACTATGGGTCCTACGATTACTCTAAAAGGGACACAACCACAAAACACATAGATGATGACACAAACCTATGCTGCTAATGCTATCCATACAAATCAGAATAGCCAAGGCAATCAAAACAATCAAATTCAAGGGCAGCCTAGACAACCAAGACAATTCCCTAGAAGTCGCACATATACCCCTTTGGGTGAACGTATTGACAAAGTCCTCAAGAAATGCATTCAGAATGGTTTCATCACACTTCAGGACCCCAAACCATACGACCCTGGGTAGTTTAAACCATCTTGGTGGGATGATAATGCATTTTGTGACTAGCACCAAATAAAAGGACATAAAACTTCTTCCTGTAAACAATTGAAAAATCTGGTACAAGACCTCATTGAAAAGCGCATCATTGAAGTTGACGGACCACAGTTTTCTTCTAATGCGGATCATACAATACACAAAAACCCACTGCAGGATCATGGTTCTGGAAACCCTTCTATGTCAAGTACAAATAATCGAGTCAACCATGCCCGTATTGGGTATGACTATTCCGGGGGACCTATCATACATCACGTTAGAACAACCGATGACCATGTCTGCACAGTCACTATTAGAAAGGCCCCTGAATGCAATGTCGCCACCCACGACAGAAAGGTCACCATAGCCGGCCCTCCTCCCCCTAGACAACCAAAGGTAACAATAGCTGGCCCATCCACTTCACAGTCACAATCGCGTCCACAAAACAAGCAATCCCAACCTAAAGGAAACTTTAATCTTATTGACCAGCTTGGAAAAACACCTGCACAAATCTCTATTCTTGAGTTGTTACACATCTCACCTGCCCATAAGGCCATCCTAGACAAAACACTGCAAGAATCCTCTGTTCCCCAAGATATTGATGTCAGCCAATTTGAAGCCATGGTAGGATATCTCATGACACCCCACCATATCACCTTTTCTGACCAGGACTATTCGTCATCCAAATCCAACCATAATGATGCCCTTCATATCGAAGTCCTTGCTCATAAACATAAGGTCAGACAAGTCTTAGTAGATGGCGGAGCAGGACTAAATATATGTTCTTTAAAATTGGTCAAGGCACTAGGCTTCTCTGATGCTTGCATAGACGCCACAAGAAGCATAGTTATAAAGGCATATGATGATGAAGAACGTTCCTCTCGGGGCGTAATTACACTCCCAATTTGAATCAGACCAGTCATTGTCGACACCACTTGTCAAGTTCTGGATTTAGACCTGCCATACAACATTTTACTCGGTCGACCTTGGATCCACACTCTGAAGGCCATCCCTTCCACGTATCACCAATGCTCGAAATTTCCTTTTGAAGGCACTGAGATTACTATATATGGAGACCCTGATCCATTCCAATATTGTACCAACTTACGAGGTGTCTCAGAACGCCAAGTCCCTATCAATAGGGAAGCTCTGACATCTTTGTCTTCCAAATTCATTGATCCCTCAGCACTCGTGAAGTCTCCTGCCTCTTCACCGACCACATCCGCTTTTGCTTCTTCCACCACCACGACCATCTCCATAACACCTTCCACTTCATGTATCACCCCAAGCGTCGACCCGAGGTTCCAGATTCAGGATCAAGGATGTGGAGAGTACAAGCTGAATACATCCTATTGCATAACCAAGATGCCCAAGTCTCCCCAAGTCTATGGCAAACCTTGTTTTAGAATACAAGCAAAAGAAACTTTCAGGGTTCCTCCAAATACAGTTTTCATAAAGTGGGGTGAAACGAGTCAAGAGGACACAGATGATATACTATCTTGGATTTATAGAGAACCACGAGACTTAACTCCCTTGCCAGTAACAATATATGGAAAAGGATAGAACATGATAAAAGCAAAAGGTTATGATGGAAAAAGTGGTCTTGGAAAGGATAAAAATGGAAGGCGTGAGCCACTATCAGTTTCAAAAAGACCAAAACATCTTGGGTTAGGGTTAGGTCCACGAGAATCTGGCAATCCAAGTACCAATGTGCTTCCATGTGAGTTAGTGTATGCTTCAGACTATGTTGAGACAACTAAGAACACCTCCTTTGAAACTGGATCTCACGAATGGGAATTTGGCTCTCAGCAATCCTTAAGTGATTGTTGCCTTGACGAATTATTCCTTGAACCTAGCGAGCCTACATTTGAGGAACGATTATGGAAAATGTTTAAGATCAATACAACAACAAATGATGTCAAGTCTAGATCATGTTCTATTCCCATTCGTCCCAGCCCTGACATACCAACGCAGTCATCCCAAATTGATGACAATCATTCGGAACCACCTGAACCATCACTTGCCACTACTGTCCTGACTCTAATGCTACTCCCTTTGTCCCTTATTTCGCTGGTGAGTATGAAACAAGCGAAGAAGAATACTGGATAGAATCTGACATAGAGCCAGACGATGACAATTTCATTTTTTAACGTCTTGGCATCCATTTGCATGCTCTCTGCATCATCTCCTTAATTTGCAAATGTTGATGATGGAATATCCTTAGTTTACCCTGACCTAATTGACTGGAACCAACAAGGCCCACCAGTAATTGACACTTTTCAAAATGATGAGGCTTTAGCAAAATTTCTAGGACTACGTGAAGGCATTCCAAATGGGGATCACAAAGCTAGATTTTCTATTGACTTGGATTGTGCTGCTTATTTCGGGGAGACTGAACCATCCTCTAGTCGCAAAATTAAAAAGAAAAATAAAACAAAAAATGACATGTCTCTAGGTGAAAACTGAAAGGCACCTTCTAACGACAAAATAGTAAAAATAAAGGACATACTCGAGGGTGAAAACCTCGCTGAGGCACCTAAGGGTGGAGGATTGGACTTTCTCCCCGTAGACAGAGAAAAATCAGCAATGCTCGTAGAAGACACCATACTAGTTAATATAGCTACTGTGGAGGACCCCAAAATGGTTCTCTTTGTGGCATCATATACAGAAGTTGAACACCCAGAATTTCAAAAGTTCTTCTCAGAACGCAAGATAAACTTCACATGGTCTTATGCCGATATGCCGGGATTAGATCCTGAGTTAGTGTTACATCACTTGCCATTATTGCCAGATACCAAGCCAGTAAAACAAAAGCTAAGAAAAATGCACCCACAAGTTGCATTGTTGGTTAAAGTCGAACTCAAAAAGTTATTGGATGTAGGTTTTATCAGGTCAATTGACTATGCTGAATGGATATCCAACCTCGTCCCTATCACCAAGCCTACTAGATAGATTTGCATATGCACAGACTTCTGAGATCTCAATAAAGCATGCCCTAAAGATGATTTCCCTCTACCGAATATCGATATCATTGTGGACCTTACAGCTGGATATGAGATGTTGTCACTTATGGATGGTTTTTCTAGTTATAATCAGATTCGTATTGCCCCTAAAGACCAACACAAAACTGCATTCACATGCCCTTGGGGTACATACTGTTGGACTGTAATGTCGTTTGGTCTTAAAAATGCAGGTGCTACATATCAAAGGGCAATGACAACAATATTCCATGACATGATGCACACATTAATGGAGGACTATGTGGATGACCTTCTGGAAAATTCATTGACAAGAAAAGACCACCTTTCAATATTAGACAAAGTTTTCATGAGGCTGGAAGAGCATAAGGTCCGGTTAAACCCAAAAAAGTGTGTTTTTGGTGTAACATCAGGCAAGTTGTTGGGCTACATAGTCTCCCGTAGAGGCGTTGAAGTTGACCCTGCCAAAGTTAGAGCTATATTGGATATGCCTCCTCCTAAGGGAATCAGTGACCTAAGAACGCTACAAGACAGGCTTCAATCTATCAGATGGTTCATCGCTCAACTTGCGGATAGGTGTCAACCATTTCAGTATCTTCTACACAAAGGGATCCCCTTTGTGTGGACAAATAAGTGTCAAGAAGCATTCAACCAAATTAAACAATACTTATTGTCACCTCTAGTTCTCATGCCTCCCATCCAAGGAAAACCATTAATTTTGTACATCTTTGCAACTACTTTAGCACTGGGGGCATTACTAGCACAGAATGACTATGAAGAAAAAGAACGAGCTATTTATTATATTAGTCAAACACTGGTGGGGTATGAGCTAAATTACACACCCGTTGAACGTGCTTGTTTGGCAGTTGTATTCGTAGCCCAAAAATTAAGGCATTACATGTTAAATCATAAGACACACTTGGTAGTCAAGATCGATCCCTTGAAGTATCTCTTAAGTCAAGCAGCATTGACAGGACGTTTGGCAAAATGGGTCACAGTCCTCAGTGAATATGATATTCAATATGTCGATCGAAAATCCATCAAAGGACAGATAATAGCAAACCAGCTTGTAGATGTAGCAATACCAGATAGCCATCCTCTTATAACAGAATTTCTAGATGAGTTCGTATTTCAAGCAAAGCCCCAACAGCCGTGGCAATTATACTTTGATGGATCTCACACTAATCATGGCTCAGGAGCTGGAATACTATTCATTACTCCACAAGGAGATTCCATCCCAAGGTCATTCTGCATTGCATTTCCATGCACTAATAACATGGAAAAGTATGAAGCACTAATTACAGGACTCTGAATGGCTATCAAGTGAAAAATCAAGAATTTGCAAGTCCTCGATGATTCTCAATTAGTTATCAACCAAGTCAATGATGAGTACGAAACCAAAGATGAGAAGCTAATCCCTTATAAATGGATGGTTGATAGTTTTCTAACATATTTTCACAGTTTATCCTTTGAATTGATTCCAAGAACACAGAACAAGGTTGTTGACGCTATGGCAACAATCGGATCTTTGCTTGATATTCCCAGCAATGTCCCACAATTTGAGTTTTTGGTTGAGCAATTATTGGTTCCTGCTTATGATGTCCCTGAATCCGAAATGGTCTGTGAGCTTGTTGGTTCTAGTTCCCCCTGGTATAAGGACACTTTTGACTACCTTCATTCACAAATCCTTCCTCAAAACCTTTCTAATAACCAAAGGAAGTCCTTTATCCGCAAAGTTGCACGTTATACCATCATCAGCGACACCCTTTACCGTCGTAGCTTTGACAATACCCTTCTCCGTTGTCTTGACACTAATGAAGCAAAAACGACCTTACGAGAATTGCATGAGGGTATATGTGGGTCCCATTCGAGTGGCCCGACCTTAGCTAAAAATATTATGAGACTTGGGTACTATTGGCCAACACTAGAAAAGGATGCACTAGAATTTGTAAGAACATGTTGCCAATGTCAGATTCACAGTGATTTGATTCACGCTCCAACACAAGAGTTAAGGCCAATCACTTCTCCTTGGCCTTTCGCACAATGGGGACTTGATCTCGTGGGCAAGATTCACCCTACATCCTCCAATGGACACAAATTCATTATCACTGCCACTAAATATTTTACTAAGTGGATCGAGGCCATTCCACTCACTTACATTATCGGAAAACAGATCTCCAAGTTCATCCTCAATTACATCATTTGTCGGTATGGCATTCCACAATCCATCATCATGGATAATGGTCGTCCCTTCAAAAATCAAGAGGTTTGTGAACTGTGCCAACATTTCCATATCAATCACCGCTTTTCCACACCTTATTACCCACAAGGAAATGGTCAAGCTGAGGCATCTAATAAAACCATTATCAAAATTCTTAAAAAGACTGTCAATGACGCTGGCCATGATTGGCACATCCAACTCAACCCTACTTTGTGGGCATACCGCACGAGCATTTGTACCCCCACCGGTGCCACGCCTTTCGCCCTTGTCTTTGGAGCCGACGCCATCTTGCCCATAGAGGTTGAAATTCCATCTTTGCGAGTCTCCATGAAAGGCCTTACCACTGATGAAGAATACAGATAATCAAGACTGCATGAGTTAGAAATGTTAGATGACTGTAGACACAATGCATTGAATCATTTGCAAGCAAACCAAAATCGTCTGTGCAGAAGTTATAACAAAAGGGTGATGACTCAAAAGTTTAACATTGGCAACCTAGTTCTCATGCAGAATCCCAAGAATCAGTCAGATAGAGAAAAACTAGGAAAATTTGAGCCCAATTGGCTGGGCCCTTATGTCATCATAGCATCATTTGGTTCTGGAGCATATCAGTTAACTACTCTTGAAGGTGAACAATTGACAGAGCCAACCAATAGTCTACATTTACGCAAATTCTATGCATAGCATCAAAAAGCTTGTCCGAAAACCAATAAAAATACAAAAAAAATAGAAAATCAAAAAAATCGTCACCTTGATGAAAACTTGGCAAACAGGCGCCCTGGTGACACCAAAAATAAATAAATAAATAAAATGACAAAAATAAAGAGAAATAATTCATCCAATAGTGAAAACTTGGTAAATAGGCACTTTGGATAGGTACCATGGTGAAAACCTGGTAAACAGGCGCCATGTGTAGTCAGTCATTGTTGTGCCATCTACTGTCACTCTATCTACCTTTATCCCTAATGAACATACTCTTTTCTGACATTTGTTATAACACTTCATCCTGGTATAATGATATTTTTGTCCATGGCTGACAATGGTTGAAATCAAGTCTTGCATACTATCAACTGTCCATATTAATCATGTCTTTTTCATTCCATTTTTCCTGGCTCATTCTCAACTTGACTAGTGGAAAATTTTTATCATGGGACTGCAGTGGGTACTGCACGTGATCCTAAAAATAAAAAAATGTCCTAAAAAAGACCTAAAAATCATAAAATGTCCTTAAAAAAGACCTAAAAATCAGAAAATGTCCTAAAAAAAGACCTAAAAATCAGAAAATGTCTTGAAAAAAGACCTAAGAATTAGAAAATGTCCTAAAAAAAGACCTAAAAATTATAAAATGTCCTTAAAAAAGACCTAAAAATTAGAAAATGTCCTAAAAAAGACCTAAAAATTAGAAAATGTCTTGAAAAAAGACCTAAAAATAAAAAATGTCCTTAAAAAAGACCTAAAAATTAGAAAATGTCCTTAAAAAAGACCTAAAAATAAGAAAATGTCTTGAAAAAAAGACCTGAAAATTAGAAAATGTCCTAAAAAAGACCTAAAAATCAAAAAAACGTCCTGAAGAAAACACAAAACTTCGAAAACGGAGTCATGTCAGTCAGCATAGTCACGTCAATTCAAGTCTTGATTAGTCTTTTTCATTGTCGAACTACGTTGTCTCTGTGCATTTTCTACGTAGGCAAGGCTCATCTTCGATCCCCTGAGACATTAGGTCAGTCCTATTAGGTTTGTCAAAATAAATCATGACTCAATCTTTCGTCAACAAGACCAACTCTTTGGTCGTGTCGAACTACGAGGTCCCTGAGTGCATGACATAGTCAAGGCCATCTGTCGATGGGCCCTCGAGGCCACACTAGGACAGTCCATTAGGGTTCATTGCACAATTTTTGCACACACATGAAATAGTCTTTAAATTTGAACGAACAATCTACCCAAGTGAACTTCAACAATCTGTCAACGGAACATGACAATCATCTTGGCATATCAAAATCAATCAATCTCAGTCAAACTTAGTCAAGCCAGTCAAATCTTACTTACTCTTCAGATGTGTCCTTCTGAAGGGTAGCCCGTCATTTAATCATGCCCTAGGATGTGTCCTTCCTAGGCATCATCATCGTCATTCGACATTTTGAGCAATCCTCTTGACATTTAAGGATCACTCCTCTTGACATCAATGTTCTTTCAGATTTGTCCTTCTGAAGAACAACCCCTATCATTTATGCCTTAGGATGTGTCCTTCCTAGGCATCGTCACTGTCACCTAGAATTTTGAGGGATCCTCTTGACTTTTGGGGGTTTCTCCTCTTGACATCAACATTATTCAGGATGTGTCCTTCTTCAATTTGGAAATCTTCGGCACTCGTCATCTTGGCATCATCAAAACCTTGACACCCTGGCATCTCGACATCAAACCAGACATCTCGACATTAAAACACTTGGCAAACACTTGGCACTTGTCTGTTGATTTTTCATCATGTTACTAGTTTTTTAGCGAGATCCCGACAACAGGATTTAGAGAAGCAGTGATGTATCATGACGTTTGTCTTGTCTTTTGACACTCATGTTACTAGTTTCTCCGCGATGTCCTAACTCCGAGATTTAGAAAAGCAGCGACGTATCATGATGATGGTTTTGGCTTTATTTTGTCCTTTTTGGCAATCATGTTGCTAGTTTCTCGAGGATGTCCTAGAAATTGGATTTAGAGAAGCAACGACGTTTCATGATTTGTCCTTCTTGTCTTTTTCTACTTGCGGTTGGTTATGACAAAAAGACTGGGGAAAATGTTCCTTTTTGTATGAGTCATGATCATCCTTGTTTGTGACTTTTTAAGTCAAGTGATGGTATGGCCTCGCACACCTTGATTTACGTCATATCATGGTGTTTGTTGGCCATCACGATAATCTGCCCAATGATGATTAAGAGCAACAATTAGTAGTCTTATGGCAATGTGTTGAAGGATCTTTTTCATCTTACTAACATGTGTCTCCTTCTGTTTTGTCATCTTCCCTCGCCCATCTCATATAGGCATTGCATCCATATCATCATCCATATCTTTGGCACTAACATTTTTTTTATCTCTTCATATTCTAGTCTTCTCATCAATTTCGAGAGCACACCCGTGTTCTTGGAACCCGTCTGTCCTCTTGAGGGGGAATACTGTAACCCTCCTCGTCATTCTTCCTCATCTTATTTTGCATCGGGGCATATTTTTGACTTATTTTTCCTTCTCACAATGCCACAGGCTGCATTATGACAAAGAGGGGCAAACTGTAGACACTAAAAATTGACCTAGGCCTACAAGCTCCATTTCTCGCCACTTTCGTCCTAGCATAATTAAGATACTCAATTATGTTATCCGATCCATGTTCATGTATTAATTAAATAATTTTAATTATTTAATTAATTCATGTCTATTTATTCTATCCTTATTGATTAAATAAACTAATTGCGTCACTAATTTCTCCATCTTCTTCAATAGTTAAATAAATTATTATTTATTTAATTATTTTGTCATCTTTCATCTATAGTTAAATAATTACCATTAATTATTTATCTATTCATGGTCCTTTAATTCTTCCATAGTTAAACAATTATTAAAATCATTTAACTATCCCATGCCACCTCCCCTAATTAAATAGTTAATCTAAATTAATTATTTAAGGTCTAATTTTCATCTCTCCATTTAATTAAATTAATAAATTTAATTAAATGCTCATCTTTTCATTTTCTCTAAATAAATAATTTGAATAAATAATTTATTTTCCACTTGTCCATTTCCTCCATTTTTGAATAAATAATTTAAAATAAATTATTTATGCACCACTTGGTCAAAGATGCCCTGTCATAATCCCCTGTCATAACATTCATTTCCTGTCATAGTCTGCATGTCTGCCATAGCCTGCATGTCTTGCATGTCTGTCATAGTCGTTGGCGTCAGTTTTTGCCATGCATGGCATATTCTTGGTGCATCAATTTTGGACCGTCGATTCGACCTTCAATCTCATCCGTCCATTCGAAATTGCCTTTTCTTATAAAATGGCAATTTTGAATTCATTTGGTCTTCTTCTTCCTCCTCTCTCTCTCAAACATTCAGGCGAACTTTTGATATTCATTTTCACAACACATTTTCATGCATACTTAGAACTTCTCTTAGGCACTTAGAGTCATCTTTGCATAGTAAAATCCTTTAACACTTGTGTAGGACATGGCATAGTCTTAAGTTGCTCAAAGAATCTAAGGGCACTCTTCAACTTGCAACAAGCTAGAAGGTGTAATGGAGGTCAGCCATGGAGATTGAAGATTTGGGTAACTTTGTTTTATTTATTTTCATGTTTTCTCCTTTGCACTCCATTATCTCTTTGGATTTTTAGATTTAGCAATTCTAACCTAATCAAACATAAATTTCCAAAGATACAACACTAATTCCCAAATTCAACCTTTACAATCATGATAGTTACTCCTAAAAAGCCCAACTTACTTCTAAACTCTAGCCTCTTCTCAAAAAACTCTCAACCAACGTAGCTCACAAAGACAACTCTTTTTCTCACCAAAACCTCTTGAATTATGGTTGCACAAAAAACTCGAATAGAATAGCAATGAATAATTTTGAATGGAAAAGTGTAATAAATGGTAGAGAGAACACCTCTATGTATACTAAAATATGAGCATCTTAATGCTACAAACTACAAATAAGCTATTAAATCTGCCACCACTCTAACAACCAACCAAAAATGCATTGAATCAGCTAATATGTAGTTGATTTAAACTTTTAGATTGCAACACATAATAGTCCTCTTATTTCCAATTTCATAAAATGGATGAGTCCACTCCTTTCTTGTGACAACATGACTCTTTTACTGAGTCAAGGCACAACGACACATTACTACAGGTTTCCTATTTGATTTGCAAGTCGACTACCCTTACAAACTTCTTCCATCTTTGCATTGACTAAGTTTCATGCTTCCTCCATGATATGCGTTGGTTTCTATAGAAACTTTTAGACTTCTTAAAACATGGTGCCACCTTTCAGATTACACACCGTAGCTTTTATTCACAAGTTTTGACCAAGTCAGTAATGTGACTCATATCATACTTTTTGTAAATGATTCAATGCATTTTACTTGTGTGTTGCTAAAGGCATTAAGATTTTATCTTATGTGCTTAACTCATGCGTTTTGATCTGCATTAAACATTATTTACTTGTTGAATTTAAAATCTACTTTAAGCATTATACTGATTACTTTCACAACGTTGGCTTAAGTGATTTCATATGCGCTTAGCTTATTTCATAGCTCTTTTAATATTTATATATAAAACAATATTATATATATATATATATATTAATAAATATATATATTTATATTCACAAGATTATTATATGCACTATTTTCCAATTGAATATATATATATATATAAACACATTAAAATAATTGTGTATATATTCATACGTATATTAATATGTATGTATATACGTTTACATTAACATAATTACATACATATATATTAATAGATATATTACACATACATATATGTATAACATTATTTTAATATCTATACTTGAACATATCTATATATTCCTCACCTTATTATGGACTTCTTTGATATATACATATATATAGCAATACGACACATTCATGCAATTGTCTATCAATTCAAGATACTAGAATCACTTTTATACGTAAACACATATATACCCAATATAGAGACTCGCTTACTTTAATTCAAACCAAGAACAATCAAGAAACCAAAGACTAAAACCCAAGTCATTCAAATCACCCCCAAACTATGACCAAAGATTACTTACCCAATTTCACGAACTAACTCAACTCTACTTGACCAACTAGGGTGTGAGTGTGTGATAGCTCAAATAGGCATATTAGGGTTACCAAACCAAGCTCCTCTCTTGAGTGATACTCCCCCTCTCTTACCCGAGGGCTTGAATCCTTCTTGCATCCAACTTAGTGCATCACAAAGGTAGTTAGCCATTCAAATGAAATTTATCTGCATCATAAATCATTTGCATCATCAAAGCATTAAAGTATCCACATTGAATTGTTTCATCATATTTTCCATTAGTGTATACAAAACATAATTATAAAAGCAATAACATCTTAATGCATATTTTTGTATTTCATTCACCTATTAATCCAATTAAAGTCACGATTTACATTTATCATCATTTTTACTCATGAAGGTAAAATTAACCTAGTAACTAAGAGACGGGGTGTGACAAACATTTTGTCATGAATAAAATGATCACCGATCTTTGAGTTCATCTTTGCAAATTTGTGCAATGAATATTTCATTAATGGCTTTTGGTCAAGTAATGGGTTAAATTATTGTTAATGGGGTAATGAGAGTGTTGTGTTATTTAGGGATTGTTAAGTAGAATTACAATTCCTGGCCATACATAGGATGTTTTATTGTAATGCAATAATGCTAGTTATTCATTGAATATTTTTAAGTTGTTCAAGAAACATTTATAAGGTTATATAACTTTGTAACTTAGGATTTAGGGCACCAATTTAAGCAACAAGACTTGTACCACATCCAAAGAAGCCCCAAATGATAAATCTCAAATTATCTTTAAGTTATTCTTAATTATTTTTTGTTCTCATTTTTAAGAGTCTAAAGTATACAAGAAATCTAACCAATTGTTGTATCAATTTTACAAATCCTTGTCAAAATATATGAAAACTAGTATGTTATTTCAATATCCTTTTACAATTATCGATTGTCTTGATATTGATAAAATGTACACTCGCCTAGGTCTACAAATCCTACAGTGCAAAAGGGTTGTGAAACCCTTGTTCATTGACCAGCATCCTAAAATTATTACATATTAGAAATGGTTATTCTATAGAGAATTGTAGACATCTGTTAGAGTAACCAACAAATACAACAAACATTGGGCTGATGCAAGAAGTTGGGTCAACAAAAAGCTCAAAAAGTGGAAGTGTTTTTGCCACTTTTTATAATTTGTCACATTTGGACTGAAATTTTGAAACACTTACACAATGAATCTTTAAAAAAGTTAGTAATATGAAATTTAGTATTTTGAATCTAGTTTCTAAATATGTAATTTATTCTAATACCTAGATGATACAAATTAAATTTTAATAGGCATGTATAAAAACCACTTTTAAAAAAAAAATTAACCATACCATGCACATGTACAAATACCACTTTTTGACCTAAATAAAATTATTTTTCTAATTCCTTTCAGGGAAAGATATGTAACAACCTGAAGATTGATGAGGATATTTTTTTGTAAATTTTTTTTTTATTTAATTTTTATTGGCCCTAATTGCTACTTTTAAAAATCAACGTATATGGACAGCATAATTGGACCTAAACTAAACATTTTTTTTTCATTGTGTAGAAAATTGTTTGAAGATTGATGTCATAATTTTTTTGGTCAAATAATTAACAGAAAAAAAGTTATTAAAAAACAAAAAAAAGCCTGATATTTATGGACCAGTTTGCTTAGAAATTAATTAAAAATAGAAAAAATAATTCAATCTTAACAAAAATTATATATTTGGAAAGTAGACATCATGATCTATAATGGGTTTTAATTTCATAGATTAATTATGAAAAAAAGTCCAACTATATTGCCAAAGTTGGACATCTTCAATCTGCCTTAGTTTTTTAGATGCAAGTCAAAGGTTAAGGATCAAGTTGTCAAACCTTTCTTGAGCCTAAAAACCAAACAAAAAGTGGTTTGGGGATTCAAACTTTAAAAAAACGTGTACCCGTTTTAAAATTTTCCAAAAATAATTTTTTTTAAGAACGGGTACCTATTTTTAAAAAAATAATTAAAAAAATCTATTTTTGAACATTTTTAAAATGGATACCCATTCTAAAAATTTTCTATTTTTGAAATTTCTTTAGAACAGTACCCATTTAGGTTAGGGTATAGTTTCTTAACGAATACCCATTTCTTTCGACTTTTTTTGTTGTTGTTGAAACTTTCCCTCTTCATAAACCCAACTTCTTGCACTTACTCCTTATTTTAATAATTAAAAAAATCTTATAAATAAACAATTTCTAACACTATCAGATTGAACTAAATTTAAATTTCTAAAAAAATATACAAATAAAAAAAAATAATTAAAAAATAATTAAAAAACTAACTAAATTATCCCAAAAAAAATAAAAAAATCACCTTAAAAATGCTAAACCAAAGTGGACTTAAAAGTATTCCCAACCAATACTCGAAAACCCAAACATCCAACTCTTAATAAAAGCAAAACAAACATTTAAAGGTCTTCAAATACCAACAAAATGTGGGCACTTTTAAAACAATGAGTGCACCAACCAACTAAGATCCTTCCATTATTTGTAGTGGTGCCCAAGGAATATGCTAATCTAAAATAATCAAATACCCTTTTCTCCTATTCTCACTATCTAACCAATAAGAGACTTGCATTGTGAAGCCCCGTCAACTTAGGTATGCTACCCTAGGTGACTTAGGATCATTCATAGGTACTTGAGATCACATAGTACCCATGTACGAAAGTGACCTTAAAATATTCCCAAAGTGCCCATTGCCCACCACTTCCATTTTAGTGACTTTTTTGTTTGTTTCCCTAACATTGATGGTGGAGAATTGTAATGCATATTTGCCCTTCCTTTTGTGCCCACTAAAATCTTGTCAATCTATAATTATGCTATGAATCTTTCCACCTTTCTAAATGTACTCTTCACCTCAAATTGAGGGCCACAAAGATATTTTGGGTTTACATTTTATATATACGAGAACATAATATCCTGCCTAAGTTGCTTTGAGGAGAAAATGGCTTATAATCATGGTATTGTTGAGGAGATAAGTGAGATCTTAAATTTTAATTTTTATGTTTTGTGTTATTTTATAATCACAAGGGAAAGATATCACTTCTAACTTCAATAAAGAAACATAAAACTTATACCCTATTCATTCCATTAAAACAATCAGCTCCAAAATGTGCTGAAAAAAGTGCAAGGCCCTAGAAAGCTAGGTACATGTAATTGCTTTCACCATTGTCTCTTTCACAATAATATATTATTCCACTTTTCCAAGGAAATCTAGCTAGTGACGCTGCCCTCTTAAGGTCCACAAAAATAATGTTGATAGCTGCTTCACAGGAGGGTCCCACCAATAATTCATAGGTACTTTAGCTCTTATGTTGGTACACTCCGAAGTACAGAGTCAGTATCTTAGGTCACTGTGCCCATAACTCCACTTTTATTCTCTACCATGTAATTCACGTTTAGTCCTCTCCTTTTCTTTTCAATGAATGTGTGGACAGAATTCTTTGGTTGTAACACAATTTCATTGTCTTCATATGTCATCCATGCACACTAAAATGTCAAATTGTGGGACAAACCCTAATATTCCAATAAAAAAAAAATTGTGGGACAAACTGACCTGCCTTTTGGATTGGTGCTGAAATTCTTGTAGATATTTTCATATTATTTAGACATCAAGTTTATGTAATGTAGTTTGTTACAATAGTTTATATATGGTAGCCAAAGAAGTTTGGTCATTTAGGTATCATGTTTATTTGTAATGTGGTTTGTTACATTAGTTTATATATGGTAGCCAATGAAGCATGGTAAGATATTAATAAATATAATTTGTAATTATTTAGTTAATTATATATTTGTATGGATATTAATGGTATAGTCTAATGGTTAAGGTTTGATATTGTTATTGTTATTTTTTTAGATTTATTTTTTTGTTGGATTGTTGACTTTGTGGGTTTTGTGGGTAAGATAGGTGGTTGTATTTGTAAGTTTTAATAGTGAGTTAATACTAAGAATGTGTTTTCTTATTTGCGGCTCATCGGTTAGGTCTAGTTAACAATCGAATTCACAAATGAATAAAATATATACTTATATGAAAATAAAATACTTCCTACATTGATTATCTACATTATATTAGTTAATTTAACAATAAACAATATCATGCTCTAGAATTCAAAGTTGAGCCTAGATTGGTAATTTGTTAATTGTGCATTTAATTAAAAAAAAATGACAAATAAGGTATAAGAGGTTTTCCATATCTATATTTCAATCTTTGACATATGATTATAATTCACCATCTAGATCTTTGTGTTTGAATATGGCACTAGATTGTGGATTTGTGATTATAACTGGTGTGAAGACCAAATTGAATGACTAATTAGATCACAATTGTATGGACAACCTCAATCTGCAAAAGTGCAACCTCAACCTTTAAATGTGATCTTGATCCAATGTTTTTGCATTATAGAAAATTAACAAAAAATGAAGTGATATAATCTAACAAAACAAGACATCATACTAAAAACTAAAAAAATAATTACACACTCGTATTAACATATTAAAAGAACCATTGTAGGAGTAGGGTTCATGAAGAACCATTGTAACCAACAAAGGTGGCAATGTAGGATTTCTAAAAGACCATTATAACCATTTCAATTCCATGAGTGTGTGGTGTAGGAATTTCGAGAGTGACTATAACATAATCATGAAAGAATTAGTAATGTTTTACGCCCCCTTAAATGGACTACATATATCTAGTGATTTATATTTGAGAACATCTAATCATGTAATTTATTAAACAAGGGGAACAACAAAGGTTGCTCCTAAGTTTCCCCCAAAAGAATAAGGATACTAAGTAGAAAAGTAACCACATGTTATAATAATCATGTACATACAATAATAGAAGCATATTCAATGAGATGTAATCATAAAAGCACATAATATGTATATGGAGTATCACCTAGCTCAAAAGATATAATAAACAAGTACCACATAAAGTATGTAAATGAGGAAATGCCATGTATATGAGGGAGTAGGGGTATGGATACTAGTTTTTATAGGTAAATGTGGTATGTGTATTAGCCTATGTGACTAAACCAACATATCATGAAATATCAACCCATACTTAGAATAAATTAAAATTTCTATACTAAGATGAATTTATATGCTTAAGATTTGAACACCATTTGAATTTATATCTTAAATCTTACCCATCCAAATCTATACCTCAACTATGAATACCCATCCAAAATTTGTACCCCAATATGAGTACCCAATTTAATCTATACCATAAATTGAATACCCATATGAATATACACCTTGAATTTGAATACCCATATGAATTTGTACCCCAAATATGAATAGCCATTTAAATCTATTCCCCAATATAAAAATGAATTTGAATATACCCCAATTATGAATACTAATTTAAAGTTTTTCCTTCAATCTAAATACCCATCTATACAACACTAAAGAGACACCAAGCTTTTATTAATGGCAACAAAAGTAAATTACACTAATACAATATACTCCAACTCTCTAATCTAACAATATTCTAACAATATAGCAATACTTCTAAATAAATCATACTAAAAAAATAATCTAATAGGCCAAAAACCCATCCCCCTATAATGCATTACTCAAGCACTCAAGATGAATAACCACCACCGAAGGCATCTTTGACTCCATGATGTTGGTATGAACATGGTATATTGCTTAAATAGTTTCATATTAGGTCATATTCAAACTTACATACATAATTTTACTTAGGTCATTTACTTTTTATGTCTTATATCATAAGATTAAGATGTTTGTCATGATCTTAGTTTATCCTAGGGTTTAATCCTTATCTTTATAATAAGGCTTTCCTTTTTGTACATTGTACCAATTTCATTCATGCATCTATTGAATTCTCTAGCTCCATAGCATTTGCATTGCTTCTCTCTTGTGTGGAAGGTTTTTTTTGTTGTAGGTGATCCTTGGCTCCTATGAGGTTGATTAACAACTTTCACATGTTATAAAGTTTTAGGTTTGTAATTTCCTTCCCTCTTTGTGAATATTTTTTATCAAGAGTTTTAAATGACACATTTTGGCACCAAATGGACCTCACCATTGAGCTTGTAAGGCACAAATACCTATAAATATATATAAATTGATAGGGTTTGGTACCCAAAAAAGATTATTTTTGGGGATTTGTAAGAAAATCACAATAACTATTTTTACAACTATATAGATATGTACAATTTGTATGTCCATACATTCACCATACTTTCTTTGTATAGTTAATTTTCCATTGATGCACAAAGAACAATTTTGTAGGGAATATTTTAGCTTTTGCATAGGCCTTGCACCATTCTAGTACAATAGCTAAAATATTTATGGATACAACAAAAATGTTTTCTGTATCAACACTTATTTTTTAGTAGGGTTTTTAAACCCTAGTCATACCAACGACTGAGGATTGTTTTGAGAATAGCAAGGTGGGGCCAAAACCCCTAGTTCTATGGGATCCCAACCCTTGGTTCCTCCCAAGTCAAGGGGGCTACACTCCCCACAAATTTCCACCTCTATTGTTGAAAGGTCACTCCACCATTGCACAACAATTATTTTGTGCCACCAATTCTATAGTCACCACTCAACCCATCTTGATGGTATTTCCTTGTGGCCATCCAAACAATATCAAGGCTTCTTTTTTATCACATAAACGAGCTATTTTTTTCTAAGAGCCATAACTTGCATATATTATATTGAAATTTTATAAATAAATAGGTATTCAATAATTGGTTTCATAGCCTCTTAGGTTGATCTCATCCCTAATCCCATTATTTTCATCTCTCCTATTGATGTTCTTGCGAGTATATAATGTTCCCTAGCCTTGGTAAACTAGAAAAAAATCTACAATATTCTAATTTACCTAGTGAGCATGTTCAATATTATAATAAAGGAGTTCTATATGTCTACCAACTCCATTTAGATATTTATGATACATTGTATATCTCTATGTGTATGTGCATGGTAGCCTCGTTGTTCCTACTTTGGGTTTCATCATCATTTTTTCCACTTTAGACCAAAGACCTTGGACATTTCATTCAATGTGATTCCTACAATGGATCACTTTTATGTCTTGTCAATCCATCCTTTGCTCACTATGAAGTATATTATTGCTTCTATCATCCACAAGTATTTAAATTTTCCCCATAATTATGTGGTGCATATCGTTACTCACAGTTAATATCAAACTTTAGCCATTTGAGGTAACTGTTCACTTGATTATTTATGCCCTACACCTTTCAACCCCCTTTGACCTCGTATCAATTTTTTATTTAAACTTTATCATAAATATATGATGAATTAGATTACTCCCATTTTTCATTCTCCTCATTCCACCCCACCTGTAGGTACTTAATCCCAATTGGTTACTCATGTTCTTCCTTCCATAGATATGAAAAATAAAGGAAATAAACTTGCATTATTTGACCCTCCTCCTTATTCTACATCTCAAGCATGGACTAGATAAAATTGATTAACTTGAATACATAAGAATCAACATTGTGTCATTGTTCTAGATGTATCCTTGACCAACCCCCTTCTAGCTCTCCACCTTTTGAGTCACACTAGGAGCCTAAAGTGAAAAGAACTAAACGATTCCAAGTAGTATTAACTCCTTCCATTGAGCCTCCTTTACTTCTAGAGACCCTCAACCAACTTGGACTATTTTCTCAACCTATTAACTTTCCCAGTGTAAGTTTCATATCTAACACCACCCTTGCTTCGATGATCGCTTTTATGTGCACTCACCATCAGATATTTCTAGAACTCTACCCTTCCACACAAAACATTGATATTATTACTCCACCTCCAAAACATAAACCTTATAACTATCCCACCCCACTATTATGTTGACCTAATCCTAATCCTACTTCATAACCTCTAGGACCTTTTGCATCAATTCCCCACAATGTGAAGGCTCCATTTAGATACTCTAGGCTACTAATCCTCTACTTCTATGGTTATATCTACTAGTGAGGATCAAAAAATAGTTGTATACTCCACACCCGAGTCATAGGAACCTCCCCTAGAGAAGTGCTTGTTTGATTTAGTGTTGTATGTATTAGCATTGTCTATAATCTTCACACAATCATTGATAATTTCCCCTTCAATAGACACCCAAGAGGATGTTGTTCATCCTACTCCTATGTAACATCTTGCTTCTACTTATTATGCTACTTTTGTGGAACCATTATTTCCTAGTGTTTTTCTACTCCCACAAGGACAAGATTGGGACATGAATGAATTGAGATGGTACTCAATGATTATAACTCTATGTCTCATATGTATACATGTGTTTAGATGGAATGTGTGTCTCATGTTCACGTTTGTATCCTCATGTGCTTGTTTGCTAAGTATTTTATTAGTTCCCCCTGGAGGATCCATGCTACCCTTGTAGGTACATGAATATAGGAGGAATGTCATGTTATGCCTTTCCTCTATTTGTATCTACATTCTTTTCATTTGTAGTCGACTTTATTTATTCCATATTTTTGGTATGATGCAAAGCATTGAGACATTTAGGTCTCTTACATGTTGACCCACATTTTATTTTCCTTTTCATGTTGGATATGTGTCTTCTTTGTGTTTGTGTTGATAATTCCATTCCCAATCCATAATCATCATTCCTATAAATACCAACCCTAGGAATATACATCCCTTTGCATGTCTTCGTTCAATGTTGCTTGTTCCTATGTGGCATTAGTTTTTATTTATCTTTATCAATTCATGATCATGACTTTTGGTGCTTCATTCTCTCTTTTGGTAATATCATATTTTTTGCATCTCCTTGGGTGCATATCGTAGGTTACACTAGGTGCATATTCATTCATACATGTTTCTTAGAGATCTTTCACCTTTTCCTTTTTTTATACCTTCAAATTTATTGCATATTATTATTTTATGCAATTATTTTAAGTTGGATATACTTTATACTTTCATATGCGCATCCACACATATGCACATACATTACTAGCATGCTCCCTAAAGCATTAGTAGCTTGTGGTCCCAAGTGCAAAGGGTTTTTGGATTTTTCACCCTTATCATGATTACCTAACACACAAATCATTCTAGTTCATGCAATCCTTGGTACTTTATTTATATATGAGCCACCTAGCAATAGAGTACATTAGATTATGTGACTAGTACCAACTACTTTTATACCCTTTATGGGTCACCTACACATAAATTATGCTAGTTCTTGTGATTCATAAAGGTGTTGTATTGTTCCTAGCTTGAACCATACCCCACATTTTCCTAGCAATAGAGTACACTAGGATTACGCTTTCCATTTTCTAGCAAATAAGCATGCTAGAAAATATTTGACTTTTATTTCTTATTTGTGGCTTTGTATGTTTCTCATGTGTTTTGTTTGTTCTTTGTGTATGTGTTGTGTGTATTAGATTATATATGATTTTCTAATACTCTTGTTTTGTAATTTATATATTTTTAATCTATTTGTGTTCTAGGCATTATGCTAATTTGACATTACTTGTTGTGTAGGTTTTTGTTTCTTAACATGTTTATTTTCTAGGTTCTTAGTTGGTGCCATGATTCCCTTGCTTGGAGAAATTATTATCTATCATGTACAACATCCTTTTATGATGTCATTTTTTTCTATACTTTAGTAGCTTATCACCTAGTCATTGGCCTACTAAAGTAGGGGCAAAATAAATTTTATAAATTACAAACCTTTACAATTTTAATGATATGTTTTGGGTTCATTTTAGTGTATGTAACCCTTAGTATTTTCTTAGGATCACTTGGCTGTGTCTTAGAATTTTCCCACCCTCAATGTCAACTTATGTTATATGTTTTTATGTGATTTCCCCTTTGTGTGTTAAAAATTTTTACTTGAATATTTATCTCATGTTGTGCTAATATATCAAATATTCAAATGACTTGTTGTACTTGGACATTACCACAATGCACGAATTTACATATGACATGCGAGCATCCATCAGTATTTTAGCCATACAACAACCATTTTCTTTGAATCTTCTTGCCTTTCCTCCACTAAGCATACCTTGTAATTTATTTAGGAAGAGTCCCAATGGCCAATTCAAGTTTCATACCTCTTCATCTTCCCTTTTTGGGATCTAATTTGAAATCTCCAAATGACCATCATGATTAGGAGGCCAAAGAGATGAAATTTGACATAAAATTCACCTACATTTGGAGCAATTGTAAAAAAGGAAAAACAAATTAGCAATGGGGCGCTCCGTATAGATCCATACAACCCTCGCTACATTGGTTTTTGTGTAATCTTGACGTACAAGTTTCTTCCATCTCTAGATTTTTTCATTTTTTCAAAAAATAAAATTATATATATAGGTTTCAATATTTTGTTTTTTTTTAAAAGCAAAAAAAATCTCAAGTGGATTGATATTTTTCCTTATCTATATGGACTCGTACCTACACCAGACACACCAGGGATTTTATCAACATGGGGTATCATCCAAGATCATATTGTAGGGGTTATATGTTCTAGTGTTAATCTTGACACTATGTGTGTTGTATCGGACATTGAATGTCCCCATAAACTTTGGACATGACTTTGGGAGATCCGTGGAGACCCTCGTATCTCTCCATACCCAGAGGATCCTATTGCAGATTGTCTCACCCCTCTTGCAAATGGAAATTCCATACCCTTTGATGATGATACTTTAGAGTAGCTTGAGTATATCATAGGTCTTGCATGTTCTAATGATTTAGAGACTTGTCTTCATGTTCCCACTTTACAGATCGAGACTGCATCATCATCTTTTGTTGTTCCTGATATTGTCACATCTTTGGTCCGTATTGGTTTAGTACAACAAGACATACATCCTCTCCCAGAAAAATCTACTTGGGATTCATATCTTGTAGACATATCATCCTTGTTTATAGAGTTCTATATTGCATATTTGGAGGATTACTTTGAGGACATTCATCTCCTCTTTGTTGACACCACATCAACACTGTTGGCCCACCATCTTCATCACCTTTGTATCTTGTTCTACATCAGTCTTCACAAGATTTTGGATAGACATCATTGATTTCCAACATGTGGATACGTGATCACTTTTCAGAGGCACACATCATTTGGATTTGGATTCCTGATTCACCCATTCTTTTGGATTGGCTTCTCTAATCACCAGTGGATCTGTTTCTTCCTAAGGGGAGAAATGTTGCTTGCAGATAGTGGATCATATTTTGTCTTCAAGTGTACCTCATTGGCACGAGATCTCTTTCTTTGTGGGAGGATTCATATCCTCATTTTCTTTCTCCTACCAGGGGACATCTATTGTACTCACATGAAAAAATCAATTCTTGGGGGGTCACATTGAGTCCTCCTTCTATCCTTCTTTCACAAGTGCAATCATTTATTTTTCTCTAGTTATGAGAGATTCATTTATTTGTACATGGGTACCTCATTAGGACTTGTATCCGGGACCCATCCATTCATCCATCATTGCATTCTACATCAAGATTTTATAGTTTCACCCTAAGTTGATCTTAAGGAGGGTGTTGGAGTAATTAGGATAATCACTTGATAATTAATTATTAAGTCCCTTATTACTTTAGTTCACTTAAGCTAAAGTTAGGAGTTGCTTTTTATTATTAGTTTGGACTAAATATAGGACAAGTTGTCTCATTGCATGAGATTAGAACACTTGTCACTATCTTGTCAAATCCTCATCTAGGGTTTTCTTGTGCATGCTTTTATAAAGCTTGCACATTCATTTGTAATAATTATCTAGGTTATTTGCATCAATACAATTCACACGTTATTGAGCACAATCTTGCTTTTGATCTTTTCTATTATGATGGGTAATTGCTTGTAGGTGTTTCATGGGAGTTTTGGGTTGAATCAACAATTTCAACAATATTGTGTTCCAACAAATTGGCCTTCTTGGCACTCTTTCATTCTTGAGGAAATATTTCATTTTGTATTTGCTAGTTTTCATCTCCATTTTGGTGTGAGGTGATTGTGTTAAGAAATTTCTCTTTATTTCGCATTTCCTTATTACATTTGTGAGCTCTTGTAGTGTTATCTTCACTTGTTGGGTTCTACCTATCCTTTAACACTCTCATATACACATTAGTTTATCAATTATCATAGACCAAGGAATGGTATTCACATATTTAACTTTGTTGCTCTTAGTTCTAGACACAATTAGGTTAGGTGCACACACACATTTTATATTTTCTCTATATCATTGATTGCTCAAAGAATCCAAAAGGCTAAATTAGAGGCTTGAATATTCATGGCAAGCTCCCAAGTAGTCTAAACCTTCTCTTTTGTCCAAGCAAGATGTTTACAAGCTATAAATGCATGAAGGTTTTTTTATAATATTCACTTCTCTCTTTCATTATTTATTTCATTTCATTTCAGTAGTTTAGCATTATTTTTATCATTTTTTGTGTTATTTGGTATCATCCTCTATCTTGTTGTGGTTGTCCTTGTTTCTTTTTGTACAAAGAAGTTCAAAATTTGAAAAAAAAATCAATTTTGCAACTCTTTAAGATGATAGTGTGTAAACGAGACTACAATGTAGGATTTGGATGATAACATGCATTATGTGGACATCTATGTGTTGTGATATCTTTCATGGTAGAAAAATTCTAAGGTTGATTACCATGTAAATCTTGAATTTCGCTTTTGTGTTGTGATTCTAGTTTTCATTTTTTATTGTTAGATTTTTGTAAATTACAATTTTAACCCAACTCTCTCTCCTTTAGATTTGTTATTTCTAGATTTTTTATTGTGTTTGAGTTTTTTCATCAACTTTTTGGAACACACTTAGTGATCCATCATCAAGATGATAGAGAGCAAAGGAGATGAGAAATGGTTAGATGCAAACCCAAATTGCTTAAAAGGAAGAGAGGTGAGAAGTTGAGGAGAGAATAGGGCACAAAAACCAAGAAGAGAGAGATAAGTCAAGAAAACTAAATTGAAAAATTAAAGAGGAAGAGAATAAGAGAAAAATAAGAATGATTTTTTTTTTTTTTTAAAAAGAAAGAGCAGAAAAGAATTGAAAAACTGAAAACTAAGGAAAGAGGACATCAACATAAAGAAAAATCAAATAGAGAAAAAAGAGAGGAAAAAATAAATATGAAAAATACAAAATAAAATATTAATAAATTATAATATTAAAAATTTCATATAATATTAATATATAGTACTAATAAAATAATACTATTAAAAAAATCAAACATTATTAATACGCATAAGCGATTAAAACACAAAGTATATGTGGTTATATGAGATCACATATAAAGAACAAAAACCAAAGAGATAAACAACAAAATGCAATTCAAGAGACAAAGCAAACAAATTATACAAATGGAAGAGAAAACAAAGGCAAAAAAACACAATAAAATATAAACACAAAAGCAAGTTTTAAAATAATATATTAAAATAAACACATTATAAACACAAAAGCAAATTATTTTAATATATTATTAATATTTAGATTAAATATTTATTATATTTATAAAAAATATATATTATATCGATAACATATATTTAATAAATACTTAAACACGAGATTTTATTTTATTTTAGGCAATATTTTGTTTAATTTTCTATTAATTTAGCAATAAGCTTTTTTTTTAAGGGGTAAACACTTTTAACCCAAAGCTATGAACCAGTGAGGTCACAAATGGGGGACCTATCCCAAAGAAAAATTCTCAACAATTTTCACCCCAATGGGGACTGAACCTTGATGGCAAGAATAACAACACAACAACTCAACCATCACACCATGCCACTATTGACAATTTAGCAATAAGTTAAATCATAAAGTAAAAATCCTTTTTTTTTGCTTGAATGGTAAAAATTAGTTTAGTTGTAAAAAACCTCTACAACCCTAGGTTAACAAAAATAAATTTAATCTACTTGTTCATATTACCTAGTCTCATTCTCATTGGTTAATTTAGTCTACGACACTACCTATAAGCAAACAAGTGAATCTTCCTATTTCTCTTTAGTAAGGGGAAGTCTTAGAAAGTGATAGGTACCCATTTGGTTACACATATCCCCTTGCTCACCTTACCTAATCCTTGGTGATGATCCCCCACTTCTTATAGGTGGTGTGGTGTTAGGTTAAGGGGGTTTTATACTAAAAAAAAAGAGGATTTACATAATGTCCATACTCAAGGGTTTAAAATTAAGTTGAAGCTATGAGGGTGATAATAAAAAAAAATGATATTTGTATAATGTTATCCAAATAGTCACTTTGGATGGGGCGGTGGGCCTAGCTTGATTGGCTAAAGCATCTTGTTGCAAGCAAGAGGTCACGAGGTCTAGTCTCCCCATCGTCCTAGTGGTACCAAAGGGCGTGTTGTGCCAACATCACTGATCATGTGAAAAAAATTTACCAGGCACACTGCAAATTATAGGAGACAGATACCCAACCTTGGATTCTTGCAATCTAAAAGAAAATAGTCACTTTGGATTTGGATAATTTTTCTCATCATTATTACTTTATTTCAAATCATCCATTCCACACTTCTTGTTCCTAATTATTTCCCTTACAATCTTGTTTCTCAAATTTCTAGTGAGTCAACCATGTCCTAGTCAACTTGCAATCCTCTAAATCAAAAATTAGTGAAGAGTAGTCATATTGTCATCATAAGCGCATAAAAATTATTAAGTAAACAAATTAAAGTGAACTACAAGTATCAATCACAGACACAGACAACCAATGGAGGTTTGAAACCCGCTTCAACCAACCACGTTGGTAGTGGGGTATCCTTAGGTATTCATGTAGCCTAGAGGATTAGTCATATCATCTTTCAAGTGCTAAGTTGGACACCTTTGAGATATCAAAAAAAGGGTATCAATCACATGCAATTTTTTTCTTGCCTCATGTCCAACAAAATGAAATTACAAACCAAGTTCAAATAAGCATGAGGATATATGTAAATCATGAGCATCAGTATTTAAGTACAAGGTTGCCATATGGGAGATTCAAAAATTGATGAGCACATCAATGTGCTTTAATCTATAAAGCTTACATTACAAGGAGACATCTGGAAAGCAACAATGGTAAAAAATAATCAAGTTAATGTATATTGGTAAGTTGTAAGGATTGGGTAATCTCAAATTCCTATTCATTTGTTGTATCTTACTCTCTAGTATCTTAAATTGAGTTGAGGTCATCTCCCTTTGTTTGTGCATCAAGGATCAAGAAAGTGTTTTGGACCATGATTGGGAACTTACACAAATAGTGCTAACATTAGATAACTCTCTCAAAACTTAAACCTCTATGTTGAGTGTATTAAACTCTTGTTATGTCGAAAGGAGCTCCTAGCCAACATGTAAGTGGGGCCAAACACATATGAATGACAACTAGCAATAGAAAGCAACTTGGCGTCAACCAAAAGCTCCTCCCTACTCTTCCTTATGATGGAAGAAAAGATCCCTAATCCTAAGACTTTGATTAGGTCCCTCCACTTGTTTATTATGTTTGCCTCACCAGAACATGGGAAAATATAATGTAAGCACTACATCATATCATAATTGATAAAACATGCTAAATGTATCATAAATAAGTAGAAATTATATACTAAAGAGAAATAAAGGCAATAAACTAAAATCAAAGGTACTTATGTGGGTCTCTTTCTTATCAAGTGGGGTCCATTATTGTCATTTGGTTTGCACTCTAGTATGCTAATGGCTCATCATGTTGAGGAGGGTTGGTTGTTTGGGAACCTCTAGATGAAGTACTCCCTCTCCTCTATGCTCCTTCACTCTCTTCTCTCTAAGAAATGTTTCCGTCTGTTGAGTTTTCTAAGACCAAGGTCACCTCAAAACTATCATCCTCTCGAGTTCATTGTTAGACATGTACTCATCATCATCCAAATCCTTATCCCATCCTATAATCATCAACATAGTTCCACTTCTAATGGGATGCCATAATATTTGAGCATATAAATATTATAAAAAATAAATGAAACGTTAGTAGCTATATGACACTTGATCCTAAAATTCTTTGACTTGTCATATACCTTGCAAGGGAAAAAGGGAAAACCATAAAAGTGAACTAACCATCAGGGGTTAAGAAGCTTACAACCATGGAAAAATTAAACTTATATGTGCTCATAGGCTCTATCAAAGAATCTGCAACAACAACTAAGGTATTTACAAGAATGTTTCTAGAACAAACTGCATGTGTTTATATGAATCAACATTTTATATTGCACTCAACAATTCATCATCAAGAAGAGGAAGAATAAAGAAAATGATTGTACACTTAGTCTTAGAAGGAGAAGCAAGTGGGGAAGGGACCAAAAATGAGGTAAGAGAGTAAGGAGAATGGATAAAGAGAGAAGGAAGAAGCTAGAAAGAAGAAAAAAATTAGGACATAAAGGAATAAAAGGAAAAACTATGGATTAAGTTAAACAATTAAAAATAGTTAGAGATATACCAAGAAGTAGGATATATAAATTAAAAGGAATTCCACACACATATAAATTAAGAGAAAGAGATTAAAGGTAAGATAAAAGTAAGAAAAATGGAGGAAATAATAAATATTAAAATACTGAAGTATGGAAGTATATGTATTTATTTGTTCATACTTCAATATATAAAAGGGAGAATTAATTTGAACCAAAATTTAAAGTAAGGAATGCAGATATGAATATGACCTCATACATGCATATATTATAGTTATTCAGATAACTAGTAGACCTATATAGGAAAAATGTAAAGGGAAATGAAGAAAACATGATGAGAAAGAAAAGGAATAAGAAATTAGATGAACAAAAGGGGAAAAATTAACAAACAGCTAAGGTGACCACCATCTCAACCAAAACCCTATCGTCCTCCATTATGCCAACACATGAAATACAAGATCCCCAAACAAACTAATGACACACTAACTTTCATGCACAAACATTACTAAATCACATGGAAAAAAGTATTCTCGAGTAGAGGAATTATATTTTGGTGAGAACTTTTCTCCAATTGTAAAGCTTTCATCCATTAAATTTATATTATCTATTATTGCTACTTTTGACCTTGAGGTTGAGAAAATAGATGTGAAGGCAACTTTTTTATGTGGTGATTTGGAGGAAGAGATATGCATGACACAACTAGAGAACAACATGGTAAAGAGTGAAGATTCATTGGTTTATAAATTGAATAAATTTGTTTATGGTCTCAAACAATCTCATAGAATGTGGTGCAAGAATTTTGATTCTTATGTTTTAAGGTTGGGATTTATTAGATCTAAATTTGAGCATTGTATTTATTATAAGCGAAATGGTGATCATTTAATGTTATCACTTTGTATGTTGATGACATGTTGTATTTGGTAACAATAAGGATAAGATTAGGCATTTGAAAAATATTTCATTACAATGTGAAATGAAGGATTTGGGGGTTGCTAAGTTTATCTTATGATTGAAGATCATAAAGGATAAAGCTAAAATAAATAGTTGAGCCAAAGGAAGTAAGTTGACTCTATTTTGTAGTGTTTTAGCATGGCTAATTGTAAGCTAGTGAGTGTTTCTATTTATGTGGGAACAAAACTTTCAATTGAGCAGTGTTGTACACCTATAAATATGGAGGACATGAGTCATGTACATTATGCTACCATTATTGGGAGCCTCATGTACATTGTGCTTTACACCAAATCATACATTTCCTAACCATTGGAATCTTGAGTTGGTTTATGGATAATCCTAGTAAGGATCATTAGGTTGCAATGAAGAGGGTTTTTATATACTTGTAGGGTACTTCATATTACTCTATTTGATATCAAGCATCTTCTTCAACCCAGACTTAGTCAATCGTGTCTTCAAGTGTTGTGTCTTCATCATTCGTTGACTTCATCAGCCCTATCTTCATCAACATGGACTTTGTTAACATAGACTTCATCAAACATTGGGCCAAACTTTATCAACAAGGAAATTCAATAATGGGGAATTTCATTAACAAGGGTCTTTTATAGCATAGGAGGTTCACAATTTACTAGTAGATATATGTGGATTTGTAGACTTCGATTGCATAAGAGATATTGACAACATGGGATCTACAAATGGTTTGGTGTTTCGCCTACAATCAATTGAATGAGTAAGCAAGAGGTTGTGGTCACTTTGTCCACTATAAAAGTAAATTATATGACAACTACTTATGCTTGCAAGGAGGCAATTTGGCTTCAAGGGTGGTGTTCAGATATTAGTTTGAAGCAAGATACAATGCTATTTTGTGTGACAATCAATGCATCATCAACTTGATTAAGGATCTTGTCTTTCATTTGTTCCCATGATGTAGAATAAAAGAGTTTTGTTAGGATGGTGGTCACCTTAGTTACTATTGCAAATACTTTGATGTAGTCTACAAGCACATAAGAGTTTAGTTGCTTCAATATAACTTTTCTTAATCCTTAATGATTAATTTACTATTATAAATAAACCAATAAAACTTATAGGATATGTACCACCTAATTCTAACAACAAACCTATAATTACAAAGTTAAATATTTACTGATTCCGAAATGGAGGTAAAAACAAAGTGGGCATCATTGCAAAACAAAAGCTAAAATGATGAAACCTATTGTTGATGTTGTCCCATCTGCCATAAAAAATATCTGGTCCCATCTTGTCTTTAATGGAGGACAATGTGCCATGTTGTGAATAGGAGGAACCAATTACTTACTTTGTTTTATCCCCTACTAACGCCGGCGGATAAAAACACATAAAATATTATATACATTTGGTGGCTTCACGATATCCACTGCTTCCTGTCCCCACTTGATAATTCCACAACTAGTCCTTTTGTACGGTATACTTTTAAAAAATTATTTGCTGCCGAAAGTACAGACTCTCGTTGGCTAAGAAGAGATATTTATTTGTATAAATTATTTTTTTATTGTATATGGTTTATATATTTTTTTATCATCTGAAGAATTACATAAAGTTTGCTGATGTCATTTTTTAGATCGTAGGAATTAAGTAGCCCTCTATAAACTGTAGTGCGCCACCTCCCTATAAGCTGTAGTACATCTGGTAAACTTTTTTTGCATGTCTCATGATGGTGATGCTCTGCGACACGCCCACACCCTCTTGTAGAGAGGGGAGACTAGACCTCGTGACCTCTTGCCTGCTATAGAATGCTGGACTGTGGAAAACTCATACTAACTATTAAATTATAATTTTTTATTTTTTATAAATATGTTGTAGAAATTTAAAAAAAAATCATAAGTAATTATATTTTTTCTTTTTTCTTTTATGTTAAATGTTTTTTATGTTTATGAATAAGTTTGAAGTTTGATGGTTTTAAAGGTCAATTTGAGAGTGTTTATGATAATAATTGTGTAGAAGATTTTACTAACAATTTGATTTAAAAAAAAAATGATTATTATGAGAAGCATTCTCAAATGAATATCAGACTAGAAAAATATCATATTGTACTATTTAAGATTTTATACTATATATAGTCTTTTTCATAATCTATAAATATTTAGTTAATAATTAAATAGTTTTTTTTATATTTTTTTTTATGAAAACAATTAGATTATATATATTGACATGTCTTCCTTCTTTTATTTAAAAACTTTGAATAATTTTGTATATTTTTTCAAAGTAACTTTATAAAATTGAAACGTGATACCTTAATTCATGTGCACATAAGAATACACCTTTTATATGTTCTACAAAATAAATTGTTAATTTTTTATAATGATTATATTTTAATATTGACAGTCATTACTATCAAGATATTATTTTTTAGTGTTTATAGAGTTATTTTTCTATAATTTAGATAAGTTATAAGATAAATATATCAATTTAAAGTTTTTATAAACATTAAGTTTGTAAAAAGAATGGGGTTTCAAATATATTATCTCGTTAATTTATTTTGAGAAATAAAAGTGAACTTCAAAATTATTCTATTAATTTTGAAGATTTTTTTTTCATTATTTAAAAATAAAATATTAAGAAAAAAATAAAGCTTGAGCAATAGTGTCACATTAAGTAAATATTTAAAGAAATATCATTCCATTAAGTAAATATTTAAAGAAATATCATTCCACCTAGTGGCCCAGCAACCTATAACTTCAATACCTAGGGCAAGCTGGGGCGAAACTAGTCCCCTGGGGTGAGATCACTGCCCGCAAGAAGTCCCACCTCTTAAACCCGGGAGTGGAATCAAACTTCAGACCAATGGGGAGCAAACCCACTACCCAAGCCAACTCAAGTGAAAACTCCTTTCCTATTAAGATAAACTAACTTGTTGCTATATTGATTACTTCAAAATTACTTGTGTAAGATATTTGACTAATCTCTAAAGATATCTTCCCCCTAAAATTTGTAAGCACATTTTTTTTATTGAAGGGTTTTATATCAAACCCACATAATCATTTTAGCTATCTAATATAAGAACATAAACTTTAGGCTGAAATCAACCAAAGACTGAAATGATTTTTTGTTAAAGTCTTTAAGAGAATCCAAATTCATTAAAAAAAATAATTGTTAAAAATTTTAACGATTAAATGAAGATTACTTGTACACAATACATAATTATATATGTAAATCCCTTAAATTTTTCAAGTCTTTCAATATCCAAAATGTGATTATATAAATTGAAACTGATATAAGTCTATATTAGATGTTTTAAATAATATTAAAAAAACAGTTTATATTCAAAAAAAACTATAGAGATTTACTACATTGTGAAGTGATTAAACTCAGATATTTATAGAAGATATTATGTTTCAAATTCCACTTTTCTAATTTGAGAATCTTAAGCAATTGTTGATAAGCAACATCATTATTGATCACCAAATGGTGCCAGTGTACTGCACTATAATATAACTTAAATGCCCATTATAAAACTCAAGTGCACATGAAAGGAATTGTCTTCTGATGATAATGTGACTTAGGTATCTTATAGCTTTAGAACTCTGCAAAATTGGATACCTCTTGTTATCTTATCTAATTGTCTAAATTTATTTCTAGGTAACATCTGGTGGAAGTACAAGAATATCCAAAAGCATAAGAATAAACGCATCAAATGTCAAACAGTAGGGGGGACCCATTTCCACCAGTCTCTATACAAACAGGAACCCCTGCAGCATGGTCAGTGAACCACATATACAATATATAAATAATTTCTCGCCTTCAATAATCAAATAAAAATTGAAGTATTTCTTTTTTATTGGAAATTCCCTTTCCACTTTAACATTCATATCTCAACTACAAGAATTTTCTCTTTCTGATGATGAATCACTGAGTGTGATTCGAAACATTGATACAAATAAACAGACAGTTGAATCTAGAAATCTTTTTATCTAATTTTATTTATTGTTGGATTCTACCATGTATGTTTTAAAGTGCCATTGTTTTTCATGGCTAATTCATATTTGTGATTTAAGGGCATCATTTATACATGTAGATTGGTCTTACATTGTTAGGGCTCAATCCTGTCATCTGCTAATGTCTGGTATGGGTGCAGGGGCAACCCTTCAAAATAAGGGTAAGTTGTATGCATTTTAGTATATCACCAGAGCGTTCAATATATGCATGGGGCAGGCTACTTGTTCCTAAACTCAAGTTTTCTGGTTATTATTTTACTAATTCAGTTAAAACAATAACCACAATTGACACTAGAATTTGTGTTAGTTTTCCTAATATATGTTCTGAACTCTTCAAGTTAATTTTCTAATCCCTGGTCAAAATGTATTTTATTGGTCACTAACTAAATATACCGTATTCAGTCAGTACTGGATTTTAGTGGGATGTATGGAACATTTCTAATCCCTGGTCAAAATGTATTTTATTGGTCACTAACTAAATATACCGTATTCAGTCAGTATTGGATTTTAGTGGATGTATGGAACATTTTGCAGTTGAGTAACAAACATTTTTGAAATGTGGTGGTTATTTAAGCCATAGGGAACTGCCAAAAAGAGAGCTATTTTCCAAATAAAAAAGTTGCATAACTTTAGGGAAGATATGATATATACCCTTGAGTTTTTATGCAGAGAAGAAGGCTCTGCAAAATGAATATGGGATTAAAGACTAAGATATTTCCAGAGTCCTTATTAAGTGAAAGGGAGAGTCTATGTTTTTGAATCAGATCACACTTTGCGATCCATCATACGATGATGACAATTTTCTGAAACAGTGTGTTCTGAAATGTTGAGTTGAATACAGGATTAGTTGAAATCAAACACAAAATAGAACTTTGAGAAGAACATACTGATAAGAAGAAAATTCAAGCCTTGTTGACACGGAACATGGTTGTAATAACCTCAGTATAGGTTGAATGTAAATATCTCAAAGGCTGAAAAAACCCAAAAGGGCCAAAACGCTTGTAACCCTTGAGTAAAGCTCATATGTACATACAAAGAGTTACCTGCCTGTAGAAACTAAGACCTATAGGCAGCGACAAAAAGCTTGATCATTTTTTTACTCCTATGATGGAAAGAAATCAAATGCAACAGTTTTGTTGCCTCCAACAGTCATTTTGAGGATGGGCAAAATTATGCCACTACACATCAGTTTACAAATCCCTGTGAATGGTATAAATGCTTGACCATATTGATCCCCTCCTGTACAAAAAGACTGGAAGAATCTTAAAACCTTCCTTGTTTCTCTTGCTCTACTCATGATCAACTTTCAAGCAAAGGCTTGAATCTTGCAAGTTATATAACATTCCCGCTTTTGTGACTGATGGAGATTTACACGTGGAATAAACTGTTTCTAATCAGGTTCAAAAGTTGTATACCAGACTAGTTGTGGGGTTGAGAGAATCTTGATAATTAAGATTCATAAGCTACTCTAGCAGACTCAGTGAAAACCATCCATATTACCATTGGCATTAGCCTTGTTCTTTTCCCTCCAGTTTGCACCCCATGATTTGGCTTCAGCAACTGCTCGTTCACGATCTTTAGTGACAGCTAAAATTCTATGCACATCTCTAGCAGCTCTCCCAGTAGTTTTGGGACTATCCCTAATCCCATCAGACCTGTCAGAATCTCCTGAATCCTTGCCGCTCCCCTCTTGAGAACCTCCAGATTCGCCCATGTTATTCAATGCCCTAAGACGAGTGGGGCGATGATCAGGGGAACCTTCCTCATGAGCCAACCTATGCCTGTTACTTCTATGTCTATTCCCTCTGTCCTTCTCTGAATCAGACCCATCAGTATGCTTTCTCCCATTGGCTCTTTTCTCATGAGGAGGAGTGGAAGGAGCAGTGGATGGAGTACTGCGGGCATTTTGAACAGGATGAACATTAGGATCATATGTCTGAGATGCAAGGTAACCAAGAGCAGTAACTACATCACCAATCAGGGGACGTGTGGTTGCCTCCTCATGAAGACACATTGCTGCAACAGCAAGAGCTTGATACAATCCCCTCATAGGATATCGTCCACAAAGCCTTGGATCAGCCATCTGTGGAAACTTTCTACGGTCCTTGAACAATGGTCTTGCCTGCACCATCATTTGAAATGTATCTGGTTTAAAATGTCTATAGAAAATCAATCAGGCTAACCTAATTAGCAAATTAACAAAATACCAAACTTTACAGTTTCTATAAGAATGGACAACTTGAACAGAGAAGGTTTTTAAAACACAATTTATATACTCATTTTGAAGTGTGCTGTGAAAAAACCCTTTGATTTCTAGGAACCAACTCATGCTTGAAGTATGTAAATAATTATTATTCTTTCTCCATTGCTTATCCTGAGATTAGAGAATTTAATAAGCAAACATGCTAACAGAGGAATAAACCATATAGTCGCAGTACAGAACATACCCAAGCAACAAGATTGTGCTCCCCTGTTGGTCTTGTATTGTCAATAGCTCTTCTTCCTGTAATTAACTCCAACAAAACCACCCCAAAACTGTACACGTCTGATTTTACTGTCAGCTGACCTGTCATGGCATACTCTGGTGCACAGTATCCATAAGTTCCCATTACTCTTGTGGAGACATGTGTCTTATCTCCAGTAGGTCCGAGTTTAGCCAGTCCAAAATCAGATAATTTGGGATGAAAATCTTCATCCAGCAAAATATTAGAGGATTTAAAATCACGATATATGACTGGAGGATTGGCTTTATCATGTAGATATTCCAGTCCTCTTGCCGCACCTGTGGCTATTTTCATTCTTGTGCTCCAATCTAATGACTCCTTATCAGGAGGGAGATCTGCAAAGCCAAATTGTTGTTCTAAAGTTATACCTTCTGATTTATTCCATAAAAAATTGAAGTTTTCCATTTCAAAATGATAAAAGGTAATAACTTTTATGCTAACAAACAAGAGACTAAGCACACATCAAAATAAAGCAAACACTAGTAATTTACAGAACAATACCATGAAGATGGTCTTCCAGTGAACCTAATGGCATGTACTCATACACCAAAAGTCTCTGATCTCCATCAGCACAATATCCAATAAGGCTAACAAGATTTGGATGATGAAGAAGACTCAGCATCAAAACCTCAACAAGAAACTCCCTGTTTCCTTGTAATCCATTCCTGTCTAGTTGCTTGACGGCCACAATCTACACACAATGTGAATAAAGATCAATTAAAAAAATCCAAAAAATGCAAATTCAGTATCTTTGTGTAAGTCTCAACCCTAGTCACGTAAATGATTACTTCCTTGTCATAATGTCTTGAGAAGCAATCTATTCCTTCTTATTTCTCAACTTAATAACTGCTTTTGCCAAAACTATCTAAAATGATTTGGATTTAAAAATAACCTGCCCAGTGCTCTCAAGCTTCCCTCTGTATACTCTTCCAAAGCCTCCTTCACCGAGAAGGCAATCTGGCTTAAAATTCTTTGTTGCTGCAGCCAATTCTCGAAAAAGGAATGTCTGAGCTGCAATAGGTTGATCTCCAATCTTTGGAGGCTCATCTTGTTTTCTCTCGGTGGAGGGCTTTGGCTTAAATCTATCTGTACCATGTGGCAAAAGAATAGTGAACAAACAGCTAAAAGGTCTAAACAACCCCTCCCATTTCTTCCCAATAATCCAAAAATCTCAGAATTGATGAAACCCACAAAAGAAATGGTATGTGACAGAATTTCAAAAAACAATAACGCTGCTTCCAAAATTTCTAATCCTATAAGTTATAACTAATTGCTGCTCTTCCAATCCTACTTATCAAAGAGTAAACTTAAGTGGCCCAAGAATCTTCATTAGCGGCACGTTAAGATAAACTTGAATAAATCAATATTCCTCATCTATTTCTGGTATTAAAAACAAACAGAGAAAATATAGGAAAACGACCAAACCATCCCCTTCCACTAACTCTACAAAAGGGAAAAGAAGCCACGAAGCATGCATTAATCTGGCATTGCTAGAGTTAAATTTAAGATCAAAAAATGTGATCCAAACTAGTTACAACTCTTTCTGCTAAAACTAGTTACAACTCTTTTCTCCTTTTCCTGTTGATGGATCAGGAAGTGTGATCCAAATCGTTGATACAAAAAATTCTACACAGTTTTCTGCCAGAAGCATCACAGCACATTTACACGGGATGTGGAAATATCAAGTCTTTAATAGTTACTACTCCACCAAGTCTAAGTATTAGGGAGTACAAACTAAGCAGCCACAGAACCCTCTATGTAGGATTTTGATTAAAAAATTGAAATTTTCAGAAGTGGCTCTAAGTTAAATCAGCTCTATCCAGAAATGATTTCATTATGAATTAAATTTTTAATCGAACGGGTAACTGTCTGGTATTTTATCTGCCATTGGAATACTAATTCTTAGCTAGATTAGATGGAATCACTAAACCTAAAAGTAATAGATTGACAGGCTCCTCGACCTAAAGGTGCATAGATTGAATAATTCCTCCACCTAAACGAGCTTGAGTCAGGTAAAGGAGGAGCAATCAACAGACAGGTAGAGGATCTATTCTTTGCCTTTCCCTTCCAACAATAAAAGAATCTTAATCAGCCCTACAAAACCAAGGCCAATACGACCTGAACAGATTTGTCAAATACGTCTGTTGATACATCTGTTGACAACCAAAAAAATACCGGTCCCATATATGCTAAAATTGGTCACTATTCTCCTGAGCTTCAATATCAAAGAACATACTTCAAGGGGCCACAGAAAAATATGCGAAAAGATAAAATAGAATTTCGATCAGAATTTTGGTGAATTCATGAGTGGGTAACAGTCAGATTGTCCCCGACTGCATAGTTCATACAAAACCAAAATATGAAAACATGGATTCTACTCTGTCATTGCCGCAGGTCAGTTTAAGATTATAAAACAGCAAAATCGTGAAAATCTTCTGGCGGAAAAAACAGACAGTGGTCTCTGTCAAATCCACGCATTCAACAAAGGAGCCCATGAAAAAACAAATTTTGAACACATGGGTATCAATCTATCATTACAGGTACTCAATTTAAAACCCAAAAAACAAATTGAAAAAGATGGGAAAAAACAGAGGGGTCTCAGTCAAATTAACGCCTTAAACAAGTGGGTCCATGAAAAATTAAAATTTGCACACATGCATTAATCTGGCATTGCTAGAGTTCAATTTAAGATCAAAAAACACTAAAAATCCTCTCAAAAGAATAGGAAAAACAAATAAACAAACACCAGAGCAAAAAAAGGAGAGACCCACATACCTGAAGAATCCCTTACATTATGATTGGCAGAGACACGAGGCGATTGATGATCATCATCACTGCTCTTCTTTACACTACTGATTTC
>VDFB02000003.1:465896739-465963498 GCA_007258455.2 Sequoia sempervirens | reverse complement strand
TTTTTTTAAATAAATAAATATTATTAACTCTCTTTACTTTTTTATTTTTCTTCTTTTTTTGATAAGGATAAGATTGTGGCTTGGATTTTTTTGAATAATTATTGTGTCATTTTTTAATTTTTTTAAATAAATAAGTATTGTTAAATGTCTGTTGCTTTTTTGTTTTTCTTTCACGGATTGTGGTAGCCTCCTATAGGCTGCCATTGTAGGGTTACGCCTCTCGACGTAAATATTAGACATTTTTAACTTCATGTGATTAGTATGTTGTACAAAATATTAGACTTTTTTCACTCCATGTGATTAGTTTGCTGATATAAATAATTAACTACACAAAATGCATTGATTCATGATTCTAACAACTAGGTGACATAGTAAGCTTATTCCTTTTATAGAGTATTTTGTGAAGATTTTTTGAAATGGGGTTCACACCCCTTATGATAAACTTGTGGGAATACCACTCTTACAATTCACTCTTCCTCCAACTACCTCTTTACTAGCATCTCTTGCACAATTCCTTCACTTTCTACTCACCTCTAACATCAATTGCGTGGATATTTCACCTTCTTTTTGCATTGGTGGGGATATTGCTTCATTTGTTGAAGGTGTATTGCTCTAGCACACTCACCAATGCTTGGATGTCACTTTGGGGGATTTGAACCTTGGTTTCCAACATGAGACCCTTGTGGCCTAACCATTGAATCACAACTCCTTTGACGAGATACTATAATGGCGTAAATTTGCACCTAGTGTAAATTTCCCATTATATTACCTCATTTTAGCCTTATAAATTTGATAATGCAAAAACTCGTCGCATTTGCCTTGATTTTCACACGTGTCCTTGTCTTCCGTTGGTGATGGAATTTCTATTGGGGATGCCCACGCACCACGTGAACATTTGTGTACCATGCTTCTGTCCTGACAGGATTTTTGGGTCAGTGGACGTTGAGGTGTTATGATTCCCTGTCAACCTATGAATTGTAATGTCCTTGCGAATATTGACCACCCGAGAATGACCTTTTACCTCCAAATTGTGAGAGTTAATGGTGACTCCCCAACAACCCCAGGAATAGTTGTTAGACCAAAATATCTTTCACAAGAGAGAAAATGGCAAGAAAGCTTGCTTCAACAATGCAATATTGAATAATGGTTGAATATGCTTGAATGTAAATGTACATGAGATGCTGCTTATTAAGGCAAGGCAAAGAGATAGGATTAGACAAGATCATGACAAGTGTCTTAATCCTATACTATGAGACAACTAACTTACTACCTAAGAATCAAGAATTACTGGCTAGATAAGATAAGTTCTAGAAAAGAAAGAATCTTTTATCCTAAGTAAACTTAACATGTGAATATGTCCCCTAATTATCTAGTGAATGAATTAGCTAAGTACAAGACATTTACTCACACCAACACGCCCCCTTGAGTGCAACTTGGAGAGAAAAATATTATGCAAACTATGCAAAGATTAAGATGACTATGGGTCCCAACTACTAGGCCATGTTAGGTACCCATTACAATGCAATCTCTCACGAGCGGAGAAAAGGAGAAAACCTAATGAGACAAAACTCCTCTCCAAAAGAGAGAAAAACAAAACAAACCAACATGATGTATGGAGGACTCAATGATACCCCCCAAGGACTACATCCATCATGTATATACAATCAATGACCCCCCATAAGAGGGAAAAAGAGATACAATATATCCCTCCCATAATGAAGAAGCTCCAATGTCAATGAAGAATGCCTGAAAACAAAAGATGATCAAATGTCTGCAAGCAACACATCTTCCCTTAGGAAGAAACAAATCCATAAGTTGATGAAGAAGCCACTCCATATCCAACTGAAAGGAGGAAGAATGAAGTCTCAACATGAATGCCTCTGAAAATTGAGTAGGAGTCTCCAAGCTTGAATAAGTCACAACATAATCATGGTCAAACTCAACCAAAAAACACAAAAAATCAAGTGAAGGAGGAGACTCATGAATATCAATCTCCAAGGACAAAGTAGATGGTAGAACAGTTGTGTTAAAACTGTCATCAAATAAAAGAGAAATTCCCTCAAGTGTGTCCTCCAAATCTGCAATATGAAACTCCACAAACAAGTTAGAAATACCTGCCAAATATTCATCCCACAAAGCAAGATCTGAAAAACTATGATCATCTTGTTGAATAGAAGCACTAATGGTTGAAGAAGTAGGAGGTGGAGTAGGAAGCTTAACACTAGTCTCTAGAATACCAAGGTGTAGATGACCAAACTTCTCCTCACAAACATGGTGCACACTCAATGGAGTGTGTGATGCAGTCAGAGGAACATTATCACCTTCTGAAGCAAAATGTGAAAAGGAATACAAACAAGATGAATGATCAACCATCCTAATAGCAACAATATCCCTAGTCTCCAAGTCCCTTATGTACACTCTATCAGGAGTGAACTCAATTGTTTTACCTTGACCCCCATGAGTAATTTGATAAATAGAAAGGAGATTAGATGTCAAGGAAGGAACAAAAAGTACATCATTAAAAGTCTCTTTCCCCATGTCAATAGAACCCTTCCCACTTACCTTCATATATGTATTGTTACCCATCAAGATATGAGGTGAATTACAAGGCTCAAAAGTAGAGAACATATCCATAGAAGATGCCATATGATGACATGCCCCTGAATCAAGAAGCCATCTATTAGATTCAGGACTTGCAGAGGCCGAGGGTGCTTGTCCTTTCATTTTTTGTAGCCCAATTGTAGATCTCGTGTTCTCTAACTGAGATGATGAGGGGGTTGCCGATTGAGATGCTGAAGAAGAAGAAGACACTGATGAGGGTAGTTGAATGTTATTCTTTTGAAGGTGTGTGAGTTCATTAATCTTCTTATTGAACATATATGCTCATCATGTCCTAGCCTTTTACAATATGCACATTTGAACTTCTTTTTAGATGATTCCTCTTTAGAAGAGGGTGTGGACTCAGGAGTGCTAAGTGAAGGTGAATCTTTACCTTGCTCATTAGACTTGGGGGCCTTATTTTGCTTCTTACATTTGCCACTTGAAGCCTTTGTATCTTTTGCAAGAAGAGAATGAGATGTAGAAGACTTCAATGTGCCCATGTGAACAAACTTTGCTTGTTCCCTTGTGAGCTAAACTGTAAATTCATCAAGAGAAGGCATTTTGTGTGCATTGCCAAGGGCATCCATTGTAGCATATAGAATTTAGAAACAAACATTGAATAATCAAGACCAAGCTTAGCAAGAAAAGAAAAAATCAACTATTCATCCTCCTTAGTGACCCCACAATTAGATAACTGCAATCTTAGAGAATTGAGCTTAGAGAAGAAGTCATGGATATTGTCAAAATATGATGGATTAAGACTCATTAGTTCATTCTCCAACATAAATTTCCTCATTTTATCTGGCTTACCAAAGAGACTCTCTAAAGTAGTCCAAACTTGATTAGAATGTGTGCAAGATGCAACAGGATATCTAAGATTTGGAGAAATGGACAAAAGAAGAGTACCAAGAGCTTCATCCCTTCTACCAAACCATTCCTTCTTTCTGTAGCTCCTGTGGGTTTTGGATTTTGGCCATATGTGATTATTTGCAACTTCAATTTTAACAGTAACAATCCCATTTGTGATTTCCACTCATGATAGTTATATGGGATTCTTCTTGATTATGCTTGAGATCCTAAGATTTTTGTCTACTTCCCTCTTGTGTTATACATCTCAACTAGCCCCTTCTTTATTGGCCACCCAACCCTATCCTAGCACCATCTAGTCTCTACTTATTGGCTAACTAGATTTTATTTTACCTTACCTATTGAAAACTTCATGTATTTTCTTCTTGGGTCATCTACACATAATCTTACCTTTACCTCATGACTATTTGAACCCATCCTCATTCCATTTTTTTTGAAGCTACTAATTTACTTGCATTTACACATAGTTGCACTTAAACTCATGCATATGCTTGCATTGCACTTGTACACAGTCGTGTTTTATTAGGGTTACCAGAGGCAACTTTTGATGACAATATGAGCATTAGTTGCACCTATAACAATTAGACTTGAGCATGTGAATGCATCTTTGCAACAAAAACATAAGGAGATACAAATATTTCCTTTTCAACATTATTTCATTCATGTTTGATTTCCTTTTATTTTTAGAGTGTATTTTTCATGAGATAGCATCCCTTACTACATTATGGTAAACAATATGCCTCATGAGGACATATTACTACAGTCTAATATGCTTTACTAACATTTATTTTGTCAAGGAACTAGTTAGCGCTTTCCAACTCCCATCATCAATATATCATATTTATTGGATAAGCTCAGTTAGAGCTACAATATTGCATTATCATGATAACATACTTTGCTTTGTTAAACATAATTCCCTTTCCATTCTAAACATATCCATCCACTTTAGGGCTTGTATATTCATTCTCCACCTTTGGCTAACATCACTAGCCATGGACAAGGAGGAAAAATTATATGGTTTTAACATTATGGCAAGTATATATTAGCATAATTAATATATAAAGTAAATTTTATATAATAAAAAAATAATTATAAATATATAATTATACTATTTATTATTATTATTATATGTTATATTTTAACAAAACTATTAAATATATATATATATATAAATTTTATAATTACTAATTAATAATTATTATATTCTTATTTAATACAAAATATAATTAGCATACATATATTAATATTAATATATATAAAATACGGCGAGAGTTATCTTTTCTCAAGGTGCCTATTTTCATCAACTTATTCAAAACAATAGTAAAGTGCCCATATGCTATCACCGTTTCAATCAATCAAATAATATATGAGCTAAATAAATAAGGCGGAAAGACTCAATAGTGAAATAAAGCCAGAAAAGACTCAATAGCACATTAGAGGTTAAACACAAAGATGCTTAGTTGTCTTATAGTTCCCCGTGAAATTTGAATTGATTGATTTTAATTATAATTTGATTGTCAATACATATGTCCAATTTCTTCTTTAAACAAACATGATACAATTGTCAATTAAGACAAGATCAAATATTAAATTTATGTATTTTCTTCACAAAGATACAAGATAAGGTAACCAAACCCTAGTTTTGATTTTAGCACGTATTAAGAAAATGTAACCTTGCCAAGTTCCAAACCAAATGAGCCCTAGCAAGTCCAACAGACTCAACTTGGGAGACTTTCCATCCCACTCAATAATAAAACAACCACAAATAAAAAACAATAAACCTTACGACTCCCTGAATCTTTGTTTTGGTTTACTGCAACAACAGATTATAACAATGAAATTGGTTTCAATAGGACTAAAGCCAAATTTGTGATAGTCAAATTCAAGTGAATCCAAAAAATGTAAAGCCAAACCTGCAAGAAATCCAACTCCGGGAGAATAAAGTCAAACCTGCAACCACGAAGTTTTAAAACAGTTATGATTCAACGACCTCTTTTAATAGAGGTCTTCATGAATTCAAAGATAAGAACATCTAAAGAAAGTTAAAAAGATTTACAACTGCTTTAAAAACAAAGCAAAAAAACTAAAAACTATTGAAAAATAAATTAAAATAAAATAAATACACTATTGAAAAATAAACAAAAAAAAATACAAATAAATACATTGAAATTTCTTATAATTATAAAAAATGTGTTACTACTATAAATAAATGTTCACTAATTTGTAAATAAAATAGCTTTAAAACTGCTTTAAAAACAAAGCAAAAAAAACAAAAAACTATTGAAAAATAAACAAAAACAAAAAAAATATTGAAATATAAACAAAAAAAAATTACAAATAAATACATTGAAATTTATTATAATTATAAAAATTATATTTATGTTACTACTATAGATAAATGTTCACCCTATAAACTTAAAAATTTATTAAATGACACTAAGTATTTAATTTCAATTTATTTTTTAAATTAAATTGATTTTAAAATATAAAAAAACAACATTACTGCCACTTGTGTAATACGCCTTTGACGCAACTCTCGGCATAATTATTTTTATTTTACTTTAATTTATCTTTTTAACATTCAAAATAAAAATAATGTATAAATATATATTATAAAATAAAAAAAATCTTTATAATTATAATACAAATGATGAAATACTATTGCAATGAGAAAAAGTGATGAAAATAAGTGCCTCAAGCAAGATACCTCTCGATGTATTTTATATAAATACTAATTTATTATAATAATTACTATAATTAAATTAATTATAATTATTAATATTAAATTTTAGTATTAATAATAATAAAAATGAAATCATTACAAAATTGATTATGATATAAAAAATAAGTAGTTTAGAGTGAATAAGATATCAAATCGATTTAAAACCATTTTTAAATCTACTTTAAATCTGCTTGAAAAAATGTCTACATACAATGAATGTAATTATGATAGTTGCGTGTCATTTGAACGTCAAATTCAAACTAAAAAGTTTTTCCTACATTGAATTTTGCTTTTTGATGGATGCCATTGTAATACGCCTCTCAACGTAATTAATATATTATATATTTTATATAATACATATTAAATTATATACAATATAATTATATTTATTACTATATATAAGAGTATATAGGTTATATTATTATATTATATATTATATTCTATAATATAAATATGAAATTATTATAATTAATAATTAGTATATTTCTATATATATCAAATTAAATTAATTTATAAAAAAAATTAATAGTTTAATTGATATTTGGAGAGATTAGGAAAAAGAAAGAGAGATAAAGAGGAGACAATTCTATATAGAAAGAGGTATATATACTAACACTTGCACCTAAAGAAAGTTCAAGGATTATGCCAATAAAAAACTATTTGTATGTTAATATGTTTGAGAATATGTGATGAATATAATAATTAATACATAAAATAAAATAAATATATATAATAATATTATTATATAATAAAAATATAAATAAAATTAATAATATATAAACAATATCATTTTAAAAATGACCCACCAATTGACCTCGTGTATGCAAAAAAAAAAAATAATAATAAATAAATAAACCAAAATTTTCCCTAGTTGACCTTCCACACCTCTTCGGCGTACCCATTGCACACCAAGGTGCGATTGGTAGTCTTATATCATTTGATACTGGAATATACCCTATTGAATGATCGATGATAAGCCTCTGAGCATGTGCTCTACGTGCACTAAAGATTTCAATCTCAGTATTACCTTCCCCAGCTAGAAACTACCTAAGACGACTCATCAGATAAAGGCATGTGTATGCTATACTGATCTAAGGAAGTTTTCTTTTAACCTTTCATATGTGCATCTTTCCTCAAAATACCTTTTATCAATCCCTCAGATTGCTACGTGCCTCCTCACGTTACTAGAGAAGGCTCCAAACTCTAGCAAAAACCATGTAGATGACATGTCCAATCTTGCAGGCTATCACCAAGGCATTTTGGGATTTTACTGCTTTCTAAAGTCATACGTTCACTCGAAGAGATGATCTAATAACATCAACATTGAACGATATTAGATGAACAAAGTCGGCAAATCTAAGTCTCAAATGATACTATGATCTTCTGGCTAATAAGCCTTTTTTTGCAACCAGTTTTACTCGTAGATTTGGAGGGATGCTTGACCCTCCCATAGACATTCATGTTGTTAATGATTTGGTCGTTAACTTGTACTTTAAATGACATATTTTGGGCAGTGGTTGATCGCTCTGAGCATTGAGAAAGCTCCAATGCTAATTTCTTCTTCCTTGTGGAGCTTGCCGAAAAAAAGGCCTAGAGATCAAAATCAAAAGCTGAGAGAGAGTTCTACAAGAAGTCTTTCACTTAGCAGCTAACCACCCTTTACAAAGCCACAAAGCCAGTCACATGCCGAATCAAGTTGCAAGTCAGTATAGAAATCCAGGAAAGTCCTCCATCATCATTGGAGCTCTTTTACTTGCCTAGCATAGTGCCAAACAAGTTCCCTTTACAGGCAAGAACATGTACATTTTGGGCTTGCATCTTCAAACGGCCTATAACTTTGTGTAAGAATTAATAATTGGTAATTTTAACATGCTTGGATATTTTACCAAGATTCTTACAAGTTTAATTGGAAAATTTTGGTGGCTGTTCTGCTACAAGAAAAAGTCAATGAAAGAAGCATGCTTTATTTCCATACATTCTCAACATCCAAGTGATACAGCTTTTTGTTGGTACAATTTTTTTCCTTTTAGTTAAAAATCCATATGTACAAGGGAGGAGGTCCAATTCTTCTGGATTTTTTTATCTCATATGCCTTGGTTGACAGTTACAAAATACCAAAAACCAATGAACATGAATATCACGTCAAGGACTGCAGAGTCTGATCTTTCACTTGACCGACCGCAAAATACTAACATCTAAGATATTTGGGTATTTTAACAGACTGCTTTGGTCTTTTGGTTAAGGATCCACATCGTCAGGCACAAGTTCAGGGTTTGTACATACAGGCATTTCACCATAGATGGAGGACATCCGAGTAAGATTATTTAATTTAGGGAGACTTAAACATGGGAATGGGTTGTGATGGTTATGAGCAAAAATGGGGACCAAGATGAATTTTCATAATATTGCCACTGGAGGAACTAATCCGAATAGTCTGTCTCCCTGTAATCATCTACGCAGTGAACATTATACCAGCAATGACTATCAAATAATACTGCTGGGAATCCAACCTTGTGAAATGTCTAAATGGACTGATTTCTTATGTAGAAATTTCCAATATTAAAAAAAGTGACCATACGGCTTCCTTAATCCAGTTATGCACTTTGATATCAAAAGGCAACATGCTCAATCCCTAAAACATATCATTCACATTATGCCGTTGTTAAAGATTTGGATGGATATCATTATTTTAACATTGTGCCATTGTTGAAATTTAGATGGACATAATTCTTTTATAAAAATGGGAAAAACTCACCTTATCCTTATAAATTCACAACTTATAGCCGCTTTCCAAATAGAAAAACTCTATCTCAATGAAACACTAACCGTTTTTCCTTCACCTTCACGCAGGAGCATCCTCTTATTAAATTTAATGGGATCACAAAAATATTATAAGAAAATGCATCCAAACCTCAACAACGAATGATTCTCAAATCTGATTTGGCAATAAAAATTCTTAGATCACACTACAAATATCCAGCTGAATTATATGACACTGAAGTCCCAATCTAGGACCCCCTGTGATTGTGATGTAAATTGTAAAGCTAATGGGGCACTCATAAGAACTTGACACAGATTCAAATCTCCCTCATTGCAAAAAGGTGGCTCATAATTCTAGCAGGCATGTGATGAGGTTGTGTAACAATTATGTTTTACATTCAAGTAGAGCCCACTTTTACACATCACAAGAATTTCATCAAATTAAAGGCGGCTCATAACCTCACCCAACATTTACAAAGAAAACAAAAAATAAAGTGTTGACCTAGGTAAAAGACAGATCTGCAATGAGGATGTCAGTCACAGTTATTCTTCATAATTACCTCAGAATAAGGACGGGATTTTGTCATCATTCATCCTCTTCAAAAATAAATCACATATAAACACAAAATGCACAGGCTGAAAAGATGTGTTTGGGGGATATTCATTTCCATGTAGTGCAAGGGTTTATGGGGCTCTTGTTGAGTAACCATAAATTACAAAGGTTTCTCTTTAGCTAATGTTACTATTACATTTATTTTCCAAGGAGTTGTGGTATGATGCAGGACATTTGCAAGTGCATGTCCCAGGTTGGAACTCCCACCCCACAGCGCAGCAAGCATGACCCATGTTTCCAAATTTAAGGAATGTGATCAAAGCTGACTCACGCAGTCTTAAAAGGCAGCTGATAACCTCCCCCAAGATCTTATATGCAAAGACAATAAAGGTAAATGAGTCAATGTGTGTAGAAAAAACATGCTGTCATTTTCTGTAAAATATCACAAAGAAATTGCCATGCACAGATCTTGACTGTTTATGTCGTGATGATATCTCTGGTAAGTGCTTGCTGATATACACCTTTCGAAATTGATGTTGTTCCTGAAGGTAGAAGCTTCACCTCTTTAGGACCCATAGAAAGATTTTGTTCACTTACTCCTTTCATCTATGTAAGCTGCTTCTATCCAGAGATTCTTCTTAAACTTTAAAGTTTCTTTGGTGATTAATACTTTGTGCCTATCTAGTGGAGGATGTAAACTTGTAATTTGTAAACAAAAAATGTTCTGCTACAGGACTTGGCTCTTGACCCCAATGCTGACCATGGTTTATGACATCAATAATTGCATTGTGTAAAATAACAGGAATTGAAGGCACTCAAATTTGACAGCACAAAATAAAATTAATAAATTATAAAATAAAGCTTACTTCTAACAGCATTTTTCTTCCAAAGCATTATTGAAGGTATATACGGACTATTCCAATTTCTATTAAGAAATTGAATCGATATTTAAAAATTGACTCAATTGTTCAATTACGAGAGAAACTATGAGTTCCTTTGGCAGTGCCTGTTCAACCTTTTGCCCTTCTAGCACTTGTCTCTCTTTCACCATACAGAACACAATGCCTTTCATTTACAAAGAGCAGTAAGAAACTCAATCCCAGAGTCTTGTAAGAACAAGATATAAATGTCATAATATAGCATGTTGGTAAACTGCATTATGGATGCATTCATGGATTTCATTAGAAATGACCTTTTCCAAACACAAGAATCAAGTTTCCATGGCCATATCACAAAAGACTCTATTTTCAGATAATGCATTGGTCTTTCAGAAACCTAGTACTTTATGTCAGACCCATATGAGTGCAACTGAACCCAATGAAAGAAATTATTTATACTAAGCAGTATGGTTAAAGGACCAATAAGAAATCTTACAAACTTACAAACAACGTGGCTTAAACAGAAATGTAGCATTCAACGGCAACCAAAACCATCTTCCAAAAATTACTTGAAATTGGTTAAAGGACCAATAAGATATCTTACAAACTTACAAACAATGAACTTAAACAGAAATGTAGCATTCAACAGCAACCAAAACCAGAAACCTAGTACTTTATGTCAGACCCATATGAGTGCAACTGAACCCAATGAAAGAAATTATTTATACTAAGCAGTATGGTTAAAGGACCAATAAGAAATCTTACGAACTTACAAACAATGTGCCTCAAACAGAAATGTAGCATTCAACAGCAACCAAAACCATCTTCCGAAAAATTACTTGAAATTGGTTAAAGGACCAATAAGAAATCTTACAAACTTACAAACAATGAACCTTAAACAGAAATGTAGCATTCAACAGCAACCAAAACCATCTTCCGAAAAATTACTTGAAATTGGATTTTGAATATACTCGTTTGCATAATCACCTTCACTTTCTCCTTCAATGAGTCGCATAATTTAAACACGGAAATCTGGACCATTAACCTCTAAGCTCTGATGCTTTAAACATTTGATTACACCACCAATAGGGGAATTTAAATAGAATTTGAAATAGGGCATGGCAATCCAGTTAAACTCTGCCAATAATGCCCATATATGTAAAGTTGAACCATTACATAAATCCAGCTAGATTGCATTCTGTGAGTTACAACCATCTTAAGGAAATGGCCTTACATGTAAACATGATCCATCAACTCAACTCGCAAACTTGTGGGTGTAATGGAGCACCTAGACAGAGAACCTAAGATTGAAACTTGCAATATATGATTGGGCATGTCAGAAGAGAGATGCAAATCATTACATCCTCATGGTTTAGTAAAGCCGAGCTTGAATCTTGGATAAACAATTATGAATCAAAATCATATAATCACACGGTACCATGTGAAGCTTATAGCTGCAGCCCTGTAAATAGATAAGTCGGGAGGATATATTCACCTTAGCTCCACGTGCACAGGAAATAGATCAAAATTATGATGACATTTACTAGAAAATTCCAGAGGAGTTGTTAAATGATTCAGAAAATGATATTTATAAGGTACATTGACATAATATATACCAAAATAATAATAAAGATGAATAAGCACAAAATTCATTGCTTGGAGATACAATTGATAATTCCAAAGATATGAAGCTTTTAGACACAATTGAGTTAATTATAGTTTGCCACCAATATATTTAAAATCTCACTGATGTGTTTGTAGATTCCTTCCCTGCAGTATTCACTTGTTTAGATAGATATTCCTCGTAGATTTCAACAACCAATCTTGGGTCCTTGTCAACCAAGAGATGGTACTCCTCTCTTGTTGTCAAAGTATGCATATTCTCAATGATTAATGAAAGTGCAGCCTCACGTAAATGCTGGGCATTATGCTGATGGGCAAAGGCAAAGGTCATGATGGCATTGTCATTGTTCACCTTGGACATAAGGAATTTCTCACATACAGTTTTAAGATGCTTCACCTGATATTTTTCTGCTAGCACTAACAAGTCAAAGGCCATATGTTCATCTGGAAAAGTCTCAGCTGTGTACAAGTAGTGTACAAAAGCACGAAGTACTTCATAGCTGAAATCAGTTATCTTGATGGTGCCACTCCTGCTCTCCTCCATTTCATTTTCCAGCATTGCTTTGAAAACAGGTGACTTGCTGATCTAAACATTAGAATGAAATAAAAATCAGAGCCATTTAACGCTTCAAACTATAGACAGAAAAATATATAAATATTGTAGACATACATATCTATTACAACATTGATCATGATTCACAGCAAACATCTAAATTAGGCAAATGAGAGGCCTAATTTAGTTTATAATAATATCAATATTGAATATTCCCATAGAAATAGGCCTCTAGCCAGATGGTTCCCTACACCTAATAAAAGCAGGCTGGTTACAAGCTTGAATGTGCATATAGCCTTGGCATCCTTACACTCTACTTTATAGCGAGTACAAACCCTTTCATGCTCTGCAAAACTATCCCCGCACCATAATAAAAAAGTTGTTTGTAGGTAATTATCATTGTGAAAGTTTTCATGCAAACCGATGACTTTGTGCCCATTTTAATTCTTAGTCAAAATATATCATTCAAAGCACTCAACTTTGATCTATACCCAAGAAGCCTTCTATTATTATAATAAAAATTATGGCGTCTGAAAAGTCCATAAATCTTATTGATCAGTTCACATGCGATCAAAATGATAGGAGGTTGCCTTTCTGTTTGACATACAGATGCTATCTAATTTTAGTAAATATGAAACCAGTTTAATCTATGAACATTATTATACTACATTCCATTGCATTCATTATCAATTGCCTCCTATGGCTTTCATTGATTCATAGTGCCCTTACAATTTATAGATTCATTTAGGAATGCAATGACCTTTTTACAAGAATTGCAAACAGTATATGACAACAATACAAGAAATTTGGTTGAGAAAAGGAGAAATTGCTATATACAAGAAACAGGAAATGTGAGACCAATAAGGAACAGCAGGGAGTGGTCAAGTTTATTGTAATAAATTTACTAGTGTAACTAATCTAGATAATAAATATGTACCAAGACCCACGTTAAATAGTTTTTCTTGATAAATTTAATAAGAATATTTGGCATCTGCCTAAATAGTCTGAAGATAATACTAATTGCAGCCAAGAATCCAATACTCCAAGAAAGATTGAATTCTAACTAATTTTTTGGATACAGATTCGAGATTGAGAGTTCTCTTATAATGCTTTAAAGCTTCTGTTTAGAATAAACTTTTGTTTCATTGTTGCTGAAGAATCTATTGTGCTTCTGATATGAAAACTATCTGGTGATTCACTGGGGTTGGGGGCATGGCAAGTGTTACTAATCTCAATGCAAGAAAATTTATCCTATCTAATCCATACCTGCTGATTCAGTTTTTGTCACAAAGTAAGAAAAAAAAAATCTAAATTGTCTCATAAGAATATATAACCCGTCTTTTCAGAGGTCTAGTTGAAAGGAGATTATCAAGTTTCAGTTATCCCAATGCACTTCATATATACTCTCACAGAAAAACCCATATCTATTCTCACAAGTCCTGATGGTTAGACTGAGCCCAGAAAAACCCTCCAAAGAAAAAAAAAATACTCACATTCTAAACCCTAAAAAGCAAAAACCTAGAACTTAAAACATAAATGTAAGGAAAAAAACATGACCTATGAGCAAAACAAAAAAGACAAAACAGCATAGAAAGCAAGAATAACTGGTTTTAGCAAAACACAACAATGGAAAACAGCAGCAAACCGTGGTCAAAAGGTGCATTTCCAGATTTGGAGCAGCCCATGGTCCTTTGGAGAAGCAAACTTGAAGAAATTATACCTTTCATTGGATCTTTTCCTTTTTGTTCTCTTTTTTCATTCACTATTTCCATTTTAGAAAATTTCCCTGTTTCCATTATGGAACAAGTAACAAAAGGAGCGATCATTTTCCCTCTTCTATTGTCTTGTTTCATAATCCATTTTTATTTTTTTTTCCTATGTTCCACAAGTCTGAGTATGGGGGAACCATGGACCTAGATTTGGGGATGGTGGGGGGATGGCACCGTAAATATATATAGTACTTACAAAATAGTTAAAAAATAATATACAAAGAATAACATATGAAACTTTGAAATACTCAAAAAATATTTAATATTGCATTGAATGAACAATGAAAATGACAAATATTTGTATATTTATATTATATTCAAAATGATGATTACATTCAAAAATACAAATGGCCAATGGCCCAATGCCTCAAATCATCATTCATCCCCAAAGTCCACACTGAACTCCTCATCACTCAAACTACTAGACTCAAGCTCAAGATCCTCCAAAGCAATACCAACCAACCCTATCTATGCTACATCTTCATCAATCTATGTTGGGTCCTCTAGCTCTACATCCCATTGGGCGTTGCAGAAAATGAAGAATGAGAACCAAGAGTTGCAAGTTAGATTGAAAAGCCATGGGGATTTTCTCAGGGGCATCACTATGGAGTCGCAACAAGAATTGCACGTGAAAGAAAACATATTGGGAAAGTCTTAAGATGATGGTGAAGAAAGAATATAAGATAAAGAGTATACCAAGACAAGGAGACCATCTCTAGCAAAGATCCACAAACCATGATTGAGGTAAGCACAATAAGCACTCCATTATATGTTTTTTCGTCCAATCTAGACATAAGCCATTTGGTAGTTTTGAGCAGTATATTAAGGGTATTGGCTTTATGTTTCTGTTTAAAATGGGTTAAGATGGAAAATGACTTGGTAAAAATGGCCAAGGAATGACAATTCCCATAAAGGTTAAGGAAAGGCGGCATATGCAGGTTTGATATATGTAGGTGGCCAATAAAAGCTAGAGAATGCTCCAAAACAGTTGAAGCAAGGAAAGGTTGTAAAAATGAAGAGCCCATGTTACGAGCTTTAAAAAAAACAGCACATGCAAGGTAATGGCATCATCCTTCTTGTCAAAACAATTGTTAAGTCTCTAAATATTGAGCATGTTCCTAATGAAGAGGAAGGTGGCATTGCACTACCTCAAAAGGCCAAAGAAGAGACTCCTAAAGGACAGCAACTTCATGAAGAAGGGGATTGCAAATCATCACTTCATAACTACATGGGTAAATACAAGTTGAATGCAAGAACTGGAAGCCTTCCTATAAAGGAATAAAGCACCAAAGAAGAATGCAAAGCATCTCCAAAGAGAAGAGAATCTCCCAAAGGAGGAGGTGGAACATTAACATTTCATCAAACTTGCAGAAGCATGAAGGCATACCAAAAAAGTATGCAGAAGACATGTATTCTATTATTTGCTACAATTGTAGAAAGAGCAACCTGTAGTCCAAGAATGTCATTATGCATATCCATGTTCATTTGAGGAATGAATATTGAATAATCATTATTTGTGTAAACACCCTGAAAAAATTAGATATTTAAAAAACAAAAGTAAAAAAAATAATTCATCCAATGGTAAAAACCATTCTTATGGCGCCTTGGGCAAATTACATGATAAAAAACAGTCTCTGACATCATGTGTAGTCTATTGTCAACAAGTACCCTACACTTGGGGACAAGACCTACTCCGTCCAACCCTTGATATCTTAGACCATCCCCATCCTTGTTTCCCTACTTTTGACTTTGATAAGGAAAGAGGAAGAGTCTTGAGACATGTTTTGAGAATATCTTGGTATGTCAAATCTTCTTTAGAGTACACTCCAACACAATTTCAGATTGGGGTTCGTTGTTCTTCTACAAAATCCAAAACCAATAGAAAATCACAAAAATCCAAAAAACACAATAGAAAACCTACAAAATCCAAAACCAATAGAAGATTTTATTAAAAAGAAAATAAAAAATATCACCAAGATCCAGAAAAACAATATATAATCAACAAATTCAAAACAATAGAAAGGGCCAAAAAAATGTTAAAAATAAAAGTCCATTTGTCTCATGCTCAGTTCTATTAAAATTCTTGTTCAATTGTAAACAAATCATTGCAGATCTATCAAGATATATCATTCCCAATCAACCCCCTCACATACCTCATTGCTTGAGGCAAACCAAAGCTATCGTTATCATCGATCAACAAATCTTGGACTTTAAACTAATCAAGGACAAAAATTTGATCTTTTGTTTTATTTTTCGTTCTTTTAGTTTGTGTAATCTTGTTATTTTCTTGTCATAATTATTCGTTTGCTTCTTGTGTTTGTGTTAGTCCTACAACATATTACAACAATGTTATCGTGGTGTTCCATATCATGCTTTACCCTTATCATATGCTATAGTAAATATCAAATTGCTCAAACATTAAGAATTCAATGCAAGATTTGCAGCATTCATCATCAACTCATCAGTGCTCATATATATTCGTTATTAAGCACTTCTTCTAACTAATTATCCATAAATAACATTTATTCTCACTCCCACCCAGTACCTTTTATTTTAATCCATTAATTATATCCCAAATTCTTACTTCTCTTAACCCTCTTCTTATTTTGATCACCCACCCATATCTTTCACCCCGAATGCCCTCTCAAGGGGCATCTCCCTAACCATCATGTCACTCGAAGCATCCTCATGTACCCCATTCTTTGTCTTCTTTTTCTACATCTTTGAAAGTTGTTGCTTCTTTAGTTGTAGTGCCCCTTTCAAAGAGGAGCAAATATAGACACCCTAATATTGTCACCAATCTATCACACTCTAATAACACGACCCCAAAATCACCTTGATAACCAATTAATTACACCTAATCAATTAACTAAGGATACCGTGGTAATTAATTAATTCCATATAAATCCACTAACATCACCCCATAATTAATTAATCACTATTAATTAATTAGTCAATTCCTAATTAAGTCTGTGAGCACATAATTAGTTCTATAAATAAATAATTATCCTCACATTGTTCCATAATTAACTTAGAATCTAAGTTGCCAAGTCGCAATCAAAATCAGAATCAGGTATGTGGGTATGGTACACCGGTACGGCAATTTTTTGATAGGGGTTTGGTACATCCGTACAAAAAACATATAAAAATCATAAATATATTTAATTTTTAATATATAATTAATATATATTATATATATTAAATATTAAATATATCAATTATAAATTAATATATATATATATAAAATTAAATATATAAATTATAAATTAAGTATAAGTATATAAGCTTTTAACTCTATAATTTTAAATTTAATATTATTTTTAACATTTAATTTTATTATATAATTATAAGAATATAATTCAATAAGCAATATATTAATATAATATACAGTAGTTTAAATTTTTAAGCTATTTTATAATATTAACTAATTAATTAATTTAAATTATATATTAAATATATATAATAAATTAGAATATTAGAAAACCAAATTAAAATATTAAAAATATAAAAATCGTTTATAAATATATTTATAGAACTATTACCATATTAAATTATAATATAGAAATAAAAATGGCGAGCAGCGGTGCCGAAGAAGTGCGAAAATTCACAGGGAAACAGAAAGGCAGGAGATGGAGCAAGATAGTGGAGGAAGAGGACTACCCGCGGGAGAAACGCTCAGAGGAGAAATTCTAGAACCTGGCACGCTACACCCCACAATGGGTTTTAGTGAATGGAAAATGGGAGGATCACTGTCAACCCTGGTACAGAAAGGCTGGAGGACGAAACGCGCCAATGCGAGGAGGGAAACCTAGAAACTTTCAAGGCAGAAAAGCATATGGAAAGCTCCCTCCATGGATAAACCCAAATAATGGCACCAGGAGGGAAGGATCAAGGAAAATGGGAAGGCATGGTAACACTAAACAGAGTAGGGCACGGAAGAGAAACACAGCCACCTCAAAAAGGAATGGAGGGTTTTGGGAAAACCGAAACCCTAGGGCGTATCCTGATGGCAACTGGAGAACAGGGAGGCTAGAACAACAAGCAGGATCTTTAAACCAAACCAACATCTCAGGAAAACATCATCCGCAACTACCATGGGAGTCGGGTGAAGGTCAAAAACTTCCAGGAAGGGCAGGACGACCTCCTGTAGGAGACAAAGAGGAAAATCGCAAACTACATTTGAGCACGGCAATCATGATACCCTCAGTTTTGACCGAGGGCAGATGAGCGAAACTGGCGAAATGCACAATTACTCCAAGGAAAAGATGGCACTTTGGTGGGAGGAGGCTTGGAATGGCGAAACTGAGATAAAATTCATACAAGAAGGCTTCTTTCTCCTTGAATGTGCGTCGAAACGGACCAAGCGAGCAATCTTGGAGAAGAAAGGCTTAATGTTTAAAGGCATGGGCTTTCATTTGATGCAATGGCAACGGAATTTCAGACCACAAGATTACATCCCCAATAAAATGCTTGTTTGGATCAGCCTACTGAATCTACCGTCGGAACTTTGGTGCGAAGCAACTCTAAATTGCATAGGTGACGCCCTGGGGAAAACAGTCAAAGTGGATGAAGAGGCGATTTGCTCGAGCAACAATGGTATGATGAACATCTATGTGGAGCTAGCCCTATGGAACTCTATCGAGTAGACCCTCGAACTGATTCATGCAGAGGGTCGTTTTTATCAAGTGTTATGGAAGTTTTCGGAAGAACAACACCAAATTAGGAAAGCTTGGGAAAATAAGTCCTTCTGGGCAAATATTAACTCCGACCCCAAAGGCAAACGAATCATGGAGAATGGTGAGGGCATCTCAAAAGCACCAGCATAAGATCAAAAATCAGAGGAAAAGCCAGAAAGGGCGGACAAAGTCACAAATGAGGAGCCCCCCCAAGCATATGCAAAAGTCAAAAGAGGGATGGAAGCTAATGAGGATTGGAGAATGATAGCGGCGATAGAAGAACAAGCCCAACTGAGCGATTGGGAAACCATCATGGAAATAGGCAACGACCTGCACTCAATGGAAAAAGAATTAGGAAATACTCAGGAGCATCTTTCCTAGACTGAAATTTAGGAGGAAGACGAGCTGGGCTGGAGAGAAAACAACCTGCAACTGGTCCCGTTTATGGACATAAAATGGACAATGGCTGAACCAATAGAGGAGGCAAAGCAAGTGGACCCAGAAAGAGAGATGGAGGAGACAAAGGTGGAATCCAAGCTGGCAAAGGAACAAGAAGGGGGAGTACCTCAAGAAATTCCAGCTGACCAGGAATCTCCAAAAGGAAAACTTGGGGTGAAGCAAACGCTGGTAGGGAAGTGTAACCCAGACTGTGGGGACAAAAAGAAAGTGGGCAGAAAATCAAAGGAGGAGAAGAGAGCCATGGTTAGAGAGGCTCCTGGACAGCAAAAAATCTCAATGCTACTAAGGTCAGGGAAGGGCATTACCCTTCGCGGGGGGCAAAGAGGATCTATAGCTGGAATGTTAGGGGCTTAAATGCCCCTAACAAACAACGCCTACTTAGGCGTTCCCTTTCAGTCATAGATGCAGATGTGTTGTTAATACAGGAATCCAAATTAGGAAGACTGGAGGTGGAAAAACTAGCTCGATACCACAAAGCATGGAAGTTGCTCTCTGTAGATGTGCAGGGAGCCTCAGGTGGCCTAATTACCTTGGCCAAGCCACAAGCAGTTTGCGTAGAGGAAATGGCTGCAAATAAATCATGGTTAGCTTGTAGAATTAGAAGCTACAAAGCCAATTTATCTTTCATATTGATCAATGTGTATGGGTCAATCTCTATGCAAGGAAAGAGAGCGACTTGGAAGGAGGTGGAGGATCTAATGCAGTCAAAGCACGAAAGTGTATTCATTGTGGGAGGTGACTTCAATGCTCTGTTGCGCAGCAGTGACAAGAAGGGGGGTCTGCACATAAGATCCCAGTCGCAGATTGACTTTGAGGATTTCATCTCGAGGAATGCAATGATGGAAATCCCAATGAATGAAGGCTCCTACACATGGACAAATCGAAGATCAGGGTTTAGCAATATAGCAGAGAGGCTCAACAAGGTCTTCTTTGGAGGCGACCTTAGCAAGTTTCCTTTCACATTTGAATGCAACATCATTCCCCAATCGGGTTCGGATCACTACTCGATCAAGCTAGAGATACTAGGGGATAGAAGCAAGGTAAGATGCCCATTCAGGTTCGAGAAAATGTGGTTCACAGAACCTGGTTTCATCCCAATGATAGAATCATGGTGGCACAGTGAGAATCTGGAAGGCAATAAGCTATTCCGTGTGGTCAGGAAACTAAAATTGATAAAGCAAAAATTAAAAAGTTGGAATAAAGAGACCTTTGGAGATATATTCCAAGAAGAGGCACGACTAGAAAGTGAACTGGGAAAGATCAATGAGGAGGTCATTGCAAATGGGATGAATGAGGATTTATTTGTCAGCGAAAGAGAACTTCTTAGAGGTTTAGAAGAACAGCTAAAAAGGGAAGAAATTTTTTTGGCGCCAAAAGTCGAGAGAGCTTTGGCTACAGGAAGGAGATAGAAATTCGAAGTTTTTTCACAATTCCACTAGAGCAAGAAGAGAATGCAATAGGATATCCAAATTAAAACGAAGTGATGGCACTGAAATAGAAGAGGTAGCGGTGATCTCTCAAGAGGCGGTCAATTTCTTCTCGAATCTGCTCAAAAACTAGGAAAGATCCTATCTACATGAACATATCGCCTTCCTCAAACATGTGCCTAGACTAGTGAGCAGAGAGCATAATAGAGCGCTCCTCCAACCATTCACAGAGGAGGAAATTAGGGTTGCAGCTTTTCAACTTCATCCTGACAAAGCACTAGGTCCGGATGGATACCCGGCACTTTTCTTCCAGAGGTGCTAGAATTTCCTAGGAAAAGATATAGTTGAGGCACTAGAAGAAGCCAGGGCTGTAGGAGACATCCTAAAGGAAGTAAATTACACTTTTCTTGCGCTCGTTCCGAAAAAGGAGAAGCCAAGCTCTTTGGAGGAATTTCGTCCTATAGCATTATGCAACACACTATACAAGATACTCACAAAAACAATAGCGAACAGACTAAAGCCTCTGATGCCAACCTTGATCGCTGAGGAGCAGACCGGCTTTGTCCCAGGCAGGTCAATCTACGAGGGTGTCGTTATTGCCCAAGAAGTGATTCACTCCCTTCAGTACAACAAAAGGTCTGGCATGCTGATAAAGCTTGACATTAAGAAAGCCTACGACTTTGTTGATTGGCACTTTCTATGCAAGGTTCTAGAAGCCTATGGCTTTGATAAGCATTGGGTCAATTGGATCTTCAAGTGCATCTCCACCCCACTTTACTCTGTTTTGATCAATGGTGAGCCAGCTGGTTTCTTTCTGGCCTCAAGGGGATTGAGGCAGGGGGACCCACTGTCTCCTTTTCTTTACATCCTAATGGCAGATACTCTGGGGCGCTCTCTTAGACAGGCGGTGGAGGAAGTGTTGTGACCTTTTTCACACATCGCCCCATTGCAGATGGGGACCCCTAATTTTTGCTCCATTCTGGTCTTTTTGGCTTTGGTTTTTGGTCTCTCTCTCCGTCTGTCTCTTTTCTATGGTTTACTTTTTGGGATTCCTCCGCCATTGAGCTTAAAATGCGAAAATTCTGGCCAAGTTTGAAAATTAGGGTTTTGAGTCTTTCCAGCCAATTTGAGGTCGAATAGGGTGAATAACTTGAAAATTGAGCTTAACATTGATGTTAGCATGTTTCTAGCAGACTCTAAGCAAAATTTCATCAAGTTCTAAGGTACTTACTATTTTTAGTAAGTGCACAATTTCAGGGCAATTTGTCAGCTATTTTGAAATTCCGACAGTCACACTGAATTCAGAGCACGTCAGGCTATTCGTATGCAAAATTTGAGCGAAAACGGACAACTTACTATTTTTAGCAGTCCAACTTCCGGCACGAATTTCAGGGCTCAGATGCAGAGTTTTTTCTTTGCATGTCTGCATATTCCTTCTGGGTTTTTTGAGACCTTCGCGATGATATAACATGCAAGACGAGATGACTACTTTCAGAATTCAGCCTTCCGAGGCTATTTTTAGGGTTTGCATGTCAGGGTTTCTTTTGCATGTCGAGTGATTCCTGATGGGTTTTTCGAGAGCTTCGCGATGGTGTGACATGCAAACGGAGATACTCACTCAGTAAGGAACTTGCTATTTTTAGCAGGTGTGTCCCGACAGTCGCTTCCCAGCAGTTCAAATTCACGAGCTGATCGCAGTGCCATAGAAACGAAGACGAACAGAGTTCATTTGATATGCATGCAGAGCGAATTAGGGTTTCCAGCTTCGGGACCCAAAAAGAGGCGTAAAAGGTCAGAATTTTCGAAAACCGGTGTAAACCACGCGATCGCATTCTTCAGCTATCTGCTGGTATTTCAAGTCAAACGGAGCCACTATTTATAGTAAGTCAATTTGGAAACGGCTAAAATAGTAAATTGAGCGCATGCGTCAGTGTCAGCCAGCAGGTCACGTGGTGAGGGCGCCTCATCCAAATTTCAACTCGATCGGAGCATGGGAGCTATCAAAAACATGAGGTTACTATTTATAGTAAACCACCTTCAGAAACAGGCTAAAAATAGCAGGTCAGCTAAAAATGGCAGTGTCGACAGGACAATGAAGCTATGAGGATGCTACGTTCAAAATTTCAAGTCGTTCCGAGCTTCAGAAGTGCAAAATTGAGAGGGCTTACTATAAATAGCAGGGTAGAGAGGCTAGTGAAAAACGTTAAAAATTGTCTAAGTCTGAGTTTCATCCAGCAAACACCTCCAAATGCGCCATGCTTGCCTTCAAGATGATCAAAAATATTCTATGAAATGAGTTCATCCTCCTGCCACCCCAAAATGCGCCCAAAGCACAAGTGGTCAATGAAAGTCAACAAGGTTTAGTCAACAAGGTTTATCCTGTTGGCATAGCAAAATGCGCCCAAGGGAACTCAGGAGAAAGTTTTAAAATTTTCTAAGTGTTTATGTTCATCCTCCAACACATGTGAAATCCGCCCAGCTACAAGAGATATCAAGAAAAAAAATTCTAAGGCAAACTCATCCTCCTCCAGGGGTGAAATGCGCCCAAAGTGAGAAGGGTCAAAGAATTCAACAAACTTCATCCACCTTACCCAGCAAAATGCGCCCAAGTTGAGAGAGTTGATGGCAAAATTGTCTAAGGCATGAAAATATCCTTCTCACCCCCCAAAATGCGCCCATCCTGCAGCTAGGGTGAAATGCGCCCAAAAGGAGAGGAAAAGTCAACAAGTCAAAACTTTTTCATCCACCAGCTAGGCTGAAATGCGCCCAAAAGGCAAAGAGGTCAAAGCAGTCAAAAGTTTTTATCCTTCATCAAGTAGCAAATGCGCCCAACTCAAGATGTTCAAACATGAAAAATATTCTAAGTATGAGTGCCATCCTCCTCCTAGGTGGAAATGCGCCCAAAGCATGGCAAGTAAAGACAAAAATGAGGAAGTCAAGGTGGCGTTGGAATCTTCATCCACTACATCATACAAAATGCGCCCAGGAAAGAAGCAAGTCAACAAAGTCAAAGAGTTTTGTCCTTCTCACCCCTCTAAATGCGCCCAAGTTGGGGTGTAAAAAGTAAGTGAAGCTAGTGAATGAGGTGAAATGTGATTGAGGCGTGGTGAATACAAGGACAAATGATAGGCGTTATTTTCCAAAGTGGTAGGCGCCAAGGGTGATGGGAGTTATAAGGTGTTAGAAATTTTTTCTAAGACGTGTGAAGTATGAAGATAATTTCCTAAGGCGTGTGGGGTGAAAACAAAATATTGGGCGTGATTTTTGATTTTTCTCTCAAGTGTGCTGGGCGCCTAAAGTTATAAAGTGTGAAAATTTTCTAAGGCGTGATTTTCCTCTTCAAGTATAAAGGTGGTGAGTGATGGAAAATAAAATTGCTAGGCGTATCCTCTTGCATATGCCATATGCGCCTAAAAGTGTTGAGGGTGAGATGACAAGTGCAAGGCGTTGAAATTTAACATATCCTCCATGAAGTGTGATGTGCGCCATGCAAGGTGTGAAGTAAAGGGGAGGTAAATATTGTTGGGCGTTTGAAAAATACTCACCTTCAAGTGTGATGCTAGGCGTGTGAAGTGGTGAAAATGCTAGGCGTGGTATAAGATGATGTGATGAAGATTTTTCCTAAGACGTTGAAGCTTCAAGTGAAGATATTTTCTAAGTGTGAAATAAAATATGAGGTGAAACAAATTGCTAGGGCGTTGAAGTTGCAAAATAATAAAATTTTCCTGGGGCGTTGAAGATGATGGAAGTGAAATGTGATGTGCTCGCAGGAAGACCTTCCAAGTGAAATAAATCTTTTCTCACAGGCAAGTTGATCGAGTTGGATATAAAATTTTCTAAGGGAAATTTTTTTCAAAAAAAATTTCTGAGGCACAAAATATTTTCTTCCTCTAGAAAATGTGCATAGACTCTGAAGAGATAAGATTTTTCTTGAAGCACAGATGAGTCGCCTGAGGTGAAGTCAGAAGATGCCAGCTCCACAAGATTGATAAAATTTTCCAAGTCAGAGCAAAATTCTCAGAGGGGATCGAAGAACGAGAATAAATTTGATGAAAGAATATTTTCTAAGGTTCAAAATTCAAGAAAATTAAATGAACCCGTTCGTTGGGCACCCATGAATTCGATGCGTTCTGGAGAAAATTTTCTTCTGGGTATCGAAGATTATCGATGAGGAGTTGATTTTAAGGTCTTCCACAGCTTGTCAAGAATTTTGGGATGAAGATTTTAAGTGGGCACCAGGTTGATGTATTTCCTAAGGGAAACTTGAAAATTTTCTAAGGCAAGTGTGAAGGAAATGTGTTTTCAAGGTGAAATCCTCCAGACGATGAATTTGAAAGGAACTGCCTAGGTGAATTTGCTTCAGTCCTCCGTGAAGATAGTTTACTTAAGCCAGAAATGAATAAAATCGAGGTTATCAGAGCTCCAGCAGAGAAATGTTGAGGCCGAGAGCACGATGACTTGAAGTGGAAGCACGATGAAGATGAGTTACAATCTCGAAGGAGGAAAATTTGCAAGAAAATGGCTAAGTGTTAAGACTTAGTATAACTCAAAGTGACGAAGATGAAGACCCTCAAGTGGAAGAAATCAAAGAACAACGCCAAGAAAGAAGATCGAGAACAGTGTGAACGCGTCTACAAATGGAATCTTCTAGAAGGATGATGGTGGACATTATGGCGCATTTATTACCCCTCTCTCTGTGGCGGTTTTTAGGGCAATTTTATTTAGGGCTGAGGTGGCACGATTCTGGCCACTCTATTGATTGTAACCCTAGCCGTCTTTTGGGACTTGGCTAGCTATATAAAGGGGGAGTCCCCCTCATTTGAAAAACATTAGATTAGACATTGAAATAGTAGACATTGAGAGAGCATTAGCATTAGAGCTAGATAGTGTAGCATTGTAGAGCATTTTTTGCATAATTTGGAGAAGAAAGAAAGTTTTCCCTTTGAAAACTTTTGAGGAGATTGTTGTGTAACACATTTTATGATAATAGATCTTTTCATTGACGATGGAATTCGTCTTGTCATGAAATGCTAGCAAGGTTTCTTCTTCCTTTCGTATCCAAGTAGCTTAAATTCATGCAAGTAGCTTATTTTGGTGTGTGGTGTTTTATTGAGATAGCTTCTCTTTATTCCATACCACTAGCGGCTTGTTGATGATAAGTTCGCCTTGCGTGGTCGACTGGAGATTATTTTGTGTTTAACTTCGGTTGTGGTTTACATACTTATATGCGTCGTTCTGATGGTGTATGTATGTTAAATTATAACTTGAACATCTTTTGTTGTTTCCCTTGAAGATTGCACCGATTTTACTGAGGCTGTCCGACGGAGGCTAGGTGAAATCCGGTTGAAGTCTATTGAAACAAAGCTCCACATATCCTGCATTTAGAATAGAATGTTAGTTTCTTAGGCCCTAAACCCCCTTTTACTTTCCGCACATTTCCGATTAGTATTAGGAATCCCGTGCTCACCTGCCAAATCATTCGAATTACATGAAAACCCTTAGTCAGCTGTCTGCTGTCAACCGCCGAACAATTGTGTAAGTCCCCTTGACATACCAGCAATATCACATCGAGCCAAACTGAGCCTATTCGCACTTAAGGAACCTTGGAGTTGAAAGCATGATCTTACTTGCAATCTTAGCATGCTGAATACTTTGTTCAAGAGAGGATAGAGCGTCCGTTGGAAGACTTTATTCTGTGTTGGTGCGGTCTCAAAAACCACGTCAACAGGAAGGTAGGACCATAGGTCTACAAGTCACAAGGGGTGTTACTCCATGCTCACACCAGCAGTTCGTGGATGACACTCTGCTTCTTGGCACACCAAAGGAAGAAGAAGCTCAGGTACTCAAAAGCATCCTAAATGATTATGGTAAGGCCTCGGGTCAAGTGGTTAGTGAGGCAAAGTCGGAAGTTCTATTTATAAACACCCCTCAAAGGTTGGAACACAAGCTAGCCCGAGTGCTCAACTACAGGATTGGCTAGTTCCCCATCACCTACCTTGGCCTCCCTCTAGCCACCGGAATCAACAATTGCAGATTATGGGACCCACTGGTTGAAAAGAAGGAAAATTGCATGTCTTCATGGGGCGGGAAATGGCTGTCATGGGCGGGGAGGATCATAATGATCAAGGCAGTGATCTCGGCGCTACCTATATACCTCCTTTCATTTCTTGCTCTCTCCAAGAGCAAACCCTCCACGATAAATCGAGGTATGAGGAGATTTTTCTGGCAAGGGACATCATAACAGAAGAAATACCCTCTCATCGCTTGGGATGCTATATGCAAACCAAGAATCAATGGTGGGGTTGGAATACATAACATCCTAAAACAGAACCAAGCTCTAGGAGCAAAGCTGGTTTGGAATGTCTACACCAACAACGAGGCAAAATGGGCAAGGATCTTGAGACACAAATACTTGGAAAGTCAGAACACGAATAGCATTTTGTTGTCAAAACACCTCCCGCAAGGCTCCAGGATCTGGAACTTCATGAAGGCATGCAAACCCCTCATACTCAAGCATTTATCGTGGGACATCAGGGAAGGTAGGAGTGCGAACTTCTGGGAGGATTCCTAGGGAGGTTTCTTGTGCCTTGACAGCATCACCACAATGGAGCAAACGAAAGTAATGCTACAGCAATCATGGGGTACAAAGGTTAGAGACTACATGTGCGAACAGTGGTGTGATGGGCGACTAGTATGGTCATGGAGAGACCTAAGCACAATGCAAATACAAGGTGAGGACAGGGAAGTATTGTTGGGAATTCTAAGGAAGAGAAGCATATAGATTAGACCAGGAGAGGACAAACTAATTTGGGCCAATTCGAAGACAGGGAATTATAGATCCAAAGAAGGCTACATATCACTCTATGCAGAGGAGAGCAAATCTACGTTGCCATTAAAGCTTTGCTGGGGCAATTCTTGCCTCCCAAAGGTAGGCACCTTTGCTTGGGCAGCTATGCAAGACAAGATATTAACAGCAGACAAATTCAGAAAAATGGGATATGTAGGCCCTACCTATTGTGTGCTCTGTAGGAATGCGGAAGAGGATGCAAATCATATACTAGTTTGTTTCCCTTTTGCGCAGGCATGTTGGAGGTGGCTATGCACCAAGCTGGGCTGGTCATGCGCATTGCCAAACGATATCTTGTCCATTTTCTCCTATTGGCCAGAACTCAAGAAAGGATCCCTGTACAATGTGTTGTGGAAGCTTTGCCTGTCTCTTTTGGTGTGGGAGTTGTGGAAGGAAAGGAACAGGAGACTCTTCACGGACAAAGCAAGAAGCTTCCCCACGTTTGTCAGCTACCTTGAGGCTGCCATAGTTGAAGCAGCAAACAACAGAATAATGCTAAAAAAGGGTGATGACATCCAATTCACAGAATGGGATGCCCAAATGAGGAAAGGATGGCACGATTTGAAAGTTCCTAAGCCAGGACAAGTGAGGTAGGAGAGGAAGATATCAAATCACACCGATGCGGTGTGGCAACCACCCCAAGAAGGTTGGTTCAAATTGAATTTTGGCGAAGCATCGAGAGATAACCCAAGCATCTCTGGGGCTGGATGCATCATTAGAGACTCTCAAGGTCAAACGCTGGCAACACGTTCCATCCCATTGCCAGAAGGCACAAACACGGTGGCAGAGATGCAAGGTTTGTTATGGGGCCTTTACCTCTACAAGGACTGAGCTTGCCAAGGATAGTAGTGGAAGGTGACTCAATGGTGTTAGTGCAAGCAATTAAGTCAAGGAAACTTCATAATTGGAAGCTTCAACCAATGCTGGATGAGGCACTGGAGGTGCTCCAAAGCTTTTCCTGTTTTGAGATCAAACATACCTTTAGGGAAGCGAATGTTGAAGCAAACAAACTGGCAAATGATGGTGCGGATGGCCTTAAGCGTACTGAATTCACTATTTCTTGAGAAGCCTGAATGATTTTCTGAACAATGGCGCAGCACTTTACCTCTCTTGGCTGGGCATCTTAGGAGTCTGCATTTAAAAGCGGGGTCTGCTCTGGTGCTCACGTGACTAAATTTTCGTGCAAGTGCTGGTCTGGTTGCTACGATCTTTGTATCCTTTCAGCGGGTCTCTGTCATGGTGGTCTGGTGTCTTGAGTTTTTGTGCAGATCTGTAATGCCATGTGGATCCTAGACTCAGACACGTGGTGTCCAGATGGCAAATGTAATATTTAAAATTTTGACCTTTAATACAATTTACTATTTACGTACCAAAAAAAAGAAATTATAATATAGAAATATTATACTTTATAGGTTCAATGCATACTTTATTTTGTTTGTAGTCGGGTTATAATATTACCGTATTCGCTACGGGGCACCTTCTATCCTCTACCATTCCTCACGAGTAGGGGCGTGTGTATGAAGGCAGTTGTAGCCTGTAAGCATCATAGACAAAGCCGGATAGAACGGGGGCATAGCAAGATCCGGAGAAGGCAAAGATTAAAGAGCCCGCATCGCTCACCCGATTCCAGGCGCAGATCAACCACTAACAGGTTGAGATCGAGATCCTGTGCTAGTGTTGGGTGGGAGTAAGAAGACTTCCTCTGCATTTGACCATATCATTTCCTGCGGATATTTTCCTTCAAGGTAAGGAGATGGAGTAATGAGCGGTAGGGTCGGGAGTAATGAATAGACAGCAATTTTTTCCTGCGGATTTTTTTCTGTGGAGGGTTTAATATATCACAAAACTAAAAACAAATGCATTCACAAAATCAGCATCCAAAAATACCCGAACCCTACCCGATTCTGCAGCAATTCCAATCAATATCCAATTTGGAAACAACCCATACCCCAGAAACGGGGGGTATATACAAACGATTCAATAACTTAGCTTATAATAAAAAATCAATCTTATACACTCATCAAATCATGCAAGTTGCTAACTCCTTGATTTATGCTTGCACATTCAAAAATCAAATAAATCGAACAAAATAAAAGTAAATCAAATCAGTTTTAGAATGAAAACATATAAAATAAAAGACAATCAAATCAGTTTTAGAATGAAATCAAATTGATTTTAAATCAAAAATCAAAAGTGTGAACAAGATTTAGATCAAGAGATCTCAACCATTCTTTTCCAAAATCAACAAATTAACTCTCCCTCCTTCATTCATCATCAATGATTATCTGAAACCAATCATCAAAATCATAAGCATGCGCTACAAAAATGTTGCACAATCATTTGAGCAACCACAATCCATCGCAAGCATGAGCAAATCCTCTTGAATAAAGTAGAATCATGCTCAATCTAAGGTTTGCATTTAGTTTAGATTAGGAATTTGATATTGTTATTGATTTCTTTTATTGCTCTAAATTTACTGTTTACTGTTTGGTCATCTGTTGTTATAAATAGCAATCCATTGCCAACAATCCTGATTACTTCAAAAAGAAGAAAATACATTTATACCACTCTCCAAGACAAAGATATTGTCAAGATGTAAAAGGCAAGAAGGATTTAAGTTGTAAAGACCTCTCTCCAAATCAGTATGAGGAGATGAGAAGGAAGAAAGAAATGTTATCCAAAGTAATGGGAAAGAATTATTGCACTTGTTACAACATGAGTGAGCATTGACATGCAAAGCGTTGGAAACTTCATGCAAAACTCTTCCCAAAATAATTTCAAAGGGCATTCCAAAAAGGATCAAGCATAAGCAAGAAAGGGGAAGTTGTTCAAGCACCTATTGTTCAAGAGGTTGTAAATGAAGAAGAAAAGCTATCCAAGGAAGAAGCAATCAAGCGGAACCAGCCCATAGCGAAGTCCCCATCCACATTGCAAGTGCATAATAGTAAGAATTCCATTAAAGATTTAATGGGTAGACTGTAGAATATTTGCAAAGCTAAGACATTGATTGGCATGCATATGAGCATGTAACACTCACATTGAGAAGCTCCAAAATGTTTATTATGTTCCATTTATTGAAAGGAACAAGAAGGGAACTAAGAAACTAACTCCATTTGTAGGGAACCACAAGTATGATTAGCCCATTCCATCAAAGATATTACAACATTTCCCACATTCTACCATGTTCATGTTGACATGCAAATCATGCAAGATTTATTTACCACTTGTAGCACATGACAAGATAAGTAAAAAGAGGCACTCTAAGTTGAGAGAGCATTCCAAGGAAGGATTGAAGACCAAGGCATCACAAAGGTGATAGCAATTTAATTTAACATTTCTCCCATACAAATTCAAATTATGCTTATAATTGCATCGATTGTAGTATGTTCATTTTTGTAGCACATATGTGGGCATTGTGACATTTATAGAATACAGGTTTGGACCTAATTTCATAATTAAAGATGCTGCAGAGAATTTGTGATGGTTTTGGTATGCACATAAGAAGTTGTACACAGCTTTAGGAAGATGTAGCTGCATTGTTGACTTGTTATATGCATGGGGAATAAGTTTGCTGCAGGTTTTTCCAGACTTATTGGTATAACAGTTGTAAAAGCACATTGGTGGGCATCTAGAAGTATGTTCATGGGACTAAGATTTTCCGTGATGGAAGAATAAGTTGCATAACAATGGGTGACCAATACAAAGGTGAGAAGAGCATTCACAGAAAATAGCACTCCACAAAAAGACTGCTAATTTGTTGGATGTGAAGCCATGTTCCTTCATTGATTTTGTTTCATTCCATGTATGTTGCATTAGTTGTTAATGCAAACTTTGAGGTGCATGATAGTGTAACTCTGTAGAAGGAATCCCCTGATAATGGGATGGAATGACAACGGAAAGGACAACTGGTAGGCGGCAAAGCATGTGAAGTAATTAGTAGTTGGGATGGGTGCAATGTATCAAAGTTAATATATTGATGGCAATGTTCATTTATTCCTTATTCTTTGTGTGTGTTGGAAAGCTTTGTGATGGCAGTTTTCTATGGCTTCTGCTGCCAGTGCTCATCATTGAGGGGGTAAAATGGTGGATGGTGATCAAGGAAAAGGAAAAGAGGTGGAGAAATCTCCAAAGCCGAGGAAGAAGGTGTCAAGGGAGGAAGATGTTGCGGACTTTATGATGTTCATTGATCAAGAAATCGGAGATCCTGCATTGCAGAAGTGGGTGGTCCAAATTTGGGAGCTGGCCAAGGGCTTGGACAAGTCTCCTAGTGTGTGCATTTGTGAGGCGATTGGTAGATTTTTGTTGGACCCATAATATACCAAAGGGCAATGGAATACCTTCAATGGCACTCAATCTCTATCTTGTGCAGCCATGCTTTCCACCACTGCGAGTTCTTTTCTCCTCCATGACGATGTAGGCGACGTTATCGAACAAGGTGGGGTTCATTTCAATTGTTTTTTGAAGCAGTTGCACACTATAAAGAAGAGGTGGATATGTCTTTAGCTAGCCGTTGAGATGCTTGCCAAGAAGTTATAGGTCATCCTTCCAAAGGAGGCTATTCCTTTGTTCTATGGTTGCTACAAGTCAGAGGAGGAAGAATTCAAAGAGGAGGCAATGAAAGCTTAATATCAAAATGTGGGCTGTACAAATTGGAACTGTGAGTGTGTTACAGTCATGGGGGAGAGGCCTACATAATTTGCCTTGTCCCCCTATTAGAAGTTCTATTCCTATATGTTTCTATGTGCCATGCCCCTGAAATTTGAAATACAAATAAATTAATAAATGAAATAAATAACAATATAAATATTAAAAATATAAAAATAAATATTAACAATTTAATATTATAATTGTTATAATATAATAAAATATACATATAAAAATAATAATAAATATGTTAAAATATTGATATAAGCAGCAGCAGCCATTAATATCCATATGATATAAGATTATGGGCAGCGATGAGTATTTAATGAAGGCGGCAAATATTATAAGCATCAAATATAATTGATGAGGCAGCGATCAAACCAAGACTAGTGGTAAAGATATCCTAAGCAGCGATCAAACAAAAGTCATGTCCATTAAAAGATTATCTCCTTTCAAAGAGATACGTCTCTTTGTAGAGACCCAAGGATATAAAAGGAAATGAGAAATGTGGATAAGAGAAGGCAGGACAGGATAGAACATAAAAACACCAACAGAATTAAGGAGAACGATATAATAGAAAATCCTTCAATATGCAGATCTGATAGAATGGAAAAATATAAGCCTCAGCAGATTTCAGAAAGGGAATAGAAAATGAATTAGAAATCTGAGTAGAAACAGCACAGGGGCAGAGGATGAATAAAGAAGTCCAATATGAAAGCAATCAGAACTGAATAAATAATTGGCACTCAGATGGGCAGATCTAAGGCAGAGATAAAGTTATATCAATAAAGAATGAATATCAATGGAGCAGAAATACTTAGATTATATTCCTTTAAAATGGATAGATTATATATATATTTATGTATGTCTTTCAATCAAATGTAAGGTTGAAGGAAGCAAGTTAGGGAGATGTAGTTTACGGGCTCTCCCATGCTAAGTAGCCCACCCCAAGGGGGGAATTGTCTTAGTTTGGATGTTCCTGCTGATTGGGGCCTGTTGTGACCTTTTCACACATCGCCCCATCGCTGATGGGGACCCTGTTGTGACCTTTTTCACACATCGCCCCATTCAAATGGGGACCCCTAATTTTTTTGCTCCATTCTGGTCTTTTTGGCTTTGGTTTTTGTGTGTGTCTCTCTCTCTCTGTCTCTTTTCTGATGTCTGTCTTTCCGGGATTTCTCCGCCTTTGAGCTTAAGCGTGAATTTGGCCAAGTCTGAAAGTTAGGGTTTCAGTCTTCCTGGTCAGTTTGAGGTCGAGTAAGGTGAATAACTTGAAAACTGAGCTTAACGTTGTTGTCAGTGTGTTTCCAACAAGCTTTCAGCAGATTTTTATCTGATTCTGAGATACTTACTATTTTTAGTAAGTGTGAAATTTCATGCAATTCGTCAACATTTTTGAGATTCCGACAGTCACACTGCATTCAGAGTATATCAGGCTGCTCGCGTGCAAAATTTGAGCAAAAACGGACAATTTACTATTTTTAGCAGTCTAGCTTCCGGAGCAAATTTCAGGGTGCAGATGCAGAGTTTTTCTTTGTATGTCTGCATATTCCTTCTGGATTTTTCAAGACCTTCGCGATGATATAACATGCAAAACAAGACGACCACTTTCAGAATTCAGCCTTCCGAGGCTATTTTTAGGGTTTGCATGTTAGGGTTTCTTTTGCATGTCGGATGATTCCTGATGGATTTTTCGAGAGCTTCGCAATGGTATGACATGCAAACGAGGATTCTCACTCAGTAAGGAACTTGCTATTTTTAGCAGGTGTGACCGATATGCGATTCGAGAATCGTGATCAATGTCAGCGAGAAGCGAAGGCAAGCAGAGATCGTTTGGTATGCATGCAAAGCGGAAATTAGGGTTTCTGACCGGACCCAAGAAATGGCGTAAAGAATTGAGGCACCGAAAACCGGTGTAAACCAACGTGATCAATCAGCAGGGCTATACTAGGTGAAATTTCCATGCGGTGTCAGACACCTGGCCCCTTCGATAAATTGAATTTGAAGCTGATTTAAAATAGTGAAATTAGGTACATCTCGTCCGGTCTTCGACAATAAGGTCCGTGGTGAGGCGCCTCATTTAAATTTCAAGTCAATCAGGCGGTGGAACTATGACTTGTAGGGTTACTATTTACCAGTAAATAACCACCTCCAGAGAAACAAGCTAAGAAATAAGGTGACTAAAAGTAAGCGTTAATGGAAGCGGGACAACAAGGTTATGAGGATCTGGTCATAAAGTTTGAGGCCATTAGAGAGCTTGGAGGAGCAAAAAGTGAAAAAAGTTTATAAATAGCGGGGTATGAGGCGGGATGAGAAAAATATAGGCTAGAGTGGAGAACTTATCCTTTACTTCCTTGAAAAATCTGGAGAACCAAAGGCTGGTGAAGTAAAGTGAAAAAAAAAAAAAAATCTAAGTATGAAATTCATCCTGCAGCAGGGGCAAAATGCGCCCAAGTCATAAGCTAGTCAAAGAAGTCAACTTTTTCATCCTGCATGAGGGGCAAAATGCGCCCAACTTGAAGAGAGCTCAGGAAGGTTGAAAAAGTTTCTAAGGCAAACGAATATCCACCTCCACTGGCAAAATGCGCCCAAGGAGAGAAAAAGTCAAAGTGGTCAATGAATCTCATCCACCAGCAAGGCCAAAATGCGCCCTCCTCTCAAGACTGAGCATTCAAAAATTAACTAAGGCATGAAGTTTCATCCTCCTTGCATGCTCAAATGCGCCCAAAATGGGCCATGTAAAGACAAAAGGAGGGAATATTCCAAGAGGTGGCGTTGCATGTGTTTCATCCCTCATAGGCTCCAAAATGCGCCCTTGTTTTAAACTTCATCCTCCACCTACATCAAAATGCGCCCATGCAAGAATAAGTTAGAAGCAAGTCAACAAGGTCAAAGATTTTTTGTCCTCCTCACCCCTCCAAATGCGCCCAAGTTTAATGAGGTAAAAGTAAGTGAAGGTGGTAAGCGGGGTGAAATGTGATTAATGGCATGGTGAAAATAATATGCTAGGCGTCATCCCTCTTCAAGTGATAAATGCGCTCAAGGTGGTGGATGTTGGAGAATTTTCCTAAGGTGTGTGGAGTGTGAAAACAAGATGTTGGGCGTGGTTTTATCCTTCACACATGTTAATATGCGCCAAGTAAAGAGTAAGTGTGGTGGTGTAATAAAAGTGCTAGGTGTTGAGGGTGATGAGTGGTAAGGTGTTAGAAAAAAAAAATTTAAGGCATGTGAAGTATGAAATAAAGTGCTAGGCGTGGTAATATTATTCTCCAAATGCTATGCGCCAAGGGTGGCAAAGTGAAATAAAGTATAAGAAGGGTGATGAAATATTTCTCTAAGGCGTTGGAATTTTTAATAAATTTGCCTTGCAAGTGTGGAGTTAAATCAAGTGTGCCAGGCGTGAAAGAAAAATTTTCTAAGTAAGTTGATGAAATGAAATTTTCTCTCACAGGCAAGGCAGACAGAGTTGAATAAAATTTCCTGAGGCAAAAATTTTCAAAGTGATTTAAAATTTTTCTAAGGCAAAATATTTTCTTCCTTGGGAAAAACGCCTAAGTTTGATGAAGTGATAAAATCTTTTTCCTGAGGCACGAGCAAATTTTTCAATGGTGAAGTCAGTGAATGCCAGCTATACAGAATTATTAAAAATTTTCAAGATAGAGCAAAATTCTTAGAGGGGATCGAAGAACGAGAATAAATTTGATGAAAGAATATTTTCTAAGGTTCAAAATTCAAGAAAATTAAATGAACCCGTTCGTTGGGCACCCATAAATTTGACGCGTTCTGGAGAAAATTTTCTTCTGGGTATCGAAGATTGCCGATGAGGAGTTGATTTCAAGGTCTTCCACAGCTTGTCGAGGATTCTGGGATGAAGATTTTAAGTGGGCACCAGGTTGATGAGTTTTCCTAAGGGAAACTTGAAAATTTCTAAGGCAAATGTGAAGAAAACGTGTTTTCAAGATGAAATTCTCCAGACGATGGATTTGAAAGAAACTGCCTAGGTGAATTTGCTTAAACCCTTCGTAAAGATAGTCTTCCAGAGCCGGAGTTGAACGAATTTGAGTATCGGAGCCCCAGGTAGTGAAATGAATTTCTCAAAGATGAAGTTGTCTAAGGCATGAACTTGAACACGAAGTTGGCTAGTGGAGGCAACAAATCCTTGGAGATCAAAACTTGGTAAGTAAGTTGAGTTTATGTTGTGATGTGTCCTAATACTTTTCTCCTTGCTTGTTTTGCAGGAGGAACGTCGAGACCAAGCGAGGATAACTTAAAGTAATGAAGAAAGTACTCCAGGACTAGATTTCAACTTCGAGGGAAGAAAAGTTGCGAAAAATGGCTAAGTGTTGAAGAAACATTTCAAAACTTAAGATGGAGAAAAGAATGGAAGCTCGGGCGAAGCCAAAGAACAACGTCAAGAAGAAGATCAAGAACAGTGTGAACGCGTCTGCAAACGGAATCTTCTAGAAGGATGATGGTGGACATTGGCTATTTACTTGCTCCCTGCATGCGGTTTAGAGACATATTATTTAGAGTGGGTGCTTGATTAAAACCCTCTATTGATTTTAACCCTAAGCGGAGTCTTTTGGGACTTAGCTGGCTATATAAGAGGAGTCCCCCTCATTTGCTTGAGTTGGGAATTAGATTAGACATTGGAGTAGTAGACATTGAGAGAGTATTAGTATTAGAGTTAGTAGTGTAGCATTGTAGAGCATTTTTGCATAATTTGGAGAAGAGAGAAAGTTTTCCCTTTGAAAACTTTTGAGGAGATTGTTGTGTAACACATTTTATGATAATAGATCTTTTCATTGATGATGGAATTCGTCTTGTCATGAAATGCTAGCAAGGGTTCTTCTTCCTTTCGTATCCAAGTAGCTTAAATTCATGCAAGTAGCTTATTTTGGTGTGTGGTGTTTTATTGAGATAGCTTCGCTTTATTCCATACCACTAGCGGCTTGTTGATGATAAGTTCGCCTTGTGTGGTCGACTGGAGATTGTTTTGTGTTTAACTTCGGTTGTGGTTTACATACTTGCTTGTAAATTAAGTTCGATGGTGTATATGTTAAATTATAACCTTGAACATCTTTATTTGTTTTATGAAGGTGCACCGATTTCACGAAATTTTGTCCAGAAGCCAATTCGTTGAAATCTGATTTGCAGAGATCCTATTGAAGCGAAGCCCCATATCTGCATTTAGGGCCAGAATGTAATTTCTTGGGCCTTACCCTTTACTTTCAGCGACCGATTGGTGGCCGGAATCCGGGTGCTCCTTAAATCATTTGAATTACGAGACTATAGTCCGTGTCTGCTGTCCAGCTAGAACAATTGTGTGTAGGACCACTCAGGCACCTACCCGGCCAATATCACACATCGAGCAAAGCCAGGCCTATTAGCACTTAAGGAACCCAGGTTGAAAGGCATAGGAATCTTGCGCAATCTTAGCATACTGAATATTTTTGTTCAAAGAGGATAGAAGCGTCCAGATTGGGAGACTTTATTGTGTTAGTGCGGTCTCAAAAACCGATCATGAGACCCCCCAGTTGCTGCTAGTTTTAGGGTTGATGCTCCTTACCATGATTCACAGAGATCACTTTACTAAGAGTTTCAAGTCGGTTTACCGAGAATTTTAGAAGGCCCAAAGGTCAACTTATTCATACTTGAATGATCTCCGTGGAATGTCACTGAGCTCGAGAAGGTGAGGCGAAGATCATTTGTAGATTCGTGGTCCCGAGACTTCTATTTTTAGGAAAAGTTGCTTTTTGATTTTTCATTTTGGCATTTTGGACAAATAGCGTTCCCTATTTTTGGGGTTTGCTTTCTATTTTTAGAAAGTTTCTATTTTTGGAAAGTTTCTAATTTTGAAAGGGTCCTGAGTTCTGAAAACGCACTCAGAAGTTCGAAAAACTCAATAGAACTCTCAGAAAATTAAAATAAAAAATTGAAATTTTTTTGAAAAATCTGAAAAAAACGAGTAAAAAGCATGAAAATCAGACTGAAAACGTTCAAAAATCTGAAAAAACTAGTCAAAACCAGTTCAAAATCAACCAGATCTGAGGTTGAAATCATAAAAATTGGCTCTAAAATGGTGAAGTTTGTGAGAAATCTGTTCAAATCTGGAGAATTCGCCATGGAAGAATGAAAAAGGAAGGTGTAAGAAAGGTCTGGAAGGTCATGGAACTCGCCCAGCAGCTAAGAGGGATATCCAAAGAAGTCATGAAGTCCGCCCAGCACCTGGGAGGCATATCCCTGCATATTGAAGGCATGTCCTTGGACCTTGCAAAGTCCGCCCAGCACTAAGCATGCTCATCCTAGACCCCTCTAAAGTCCGCCATGCATCTTGGAGACCCATCCTTGCATCCTCCAAAGTCCGCCATCCTTGTCCAAGCATCATCTAAAGTCCGCCATCTTCATCCTAGACCCCTTGGAAGTCCGCCATCCACTAAGAGGTTCGTCCTAAGAGGTCTCAAAGTCCGCCATCTGCCAAGAGGGACGTCCAAAAGAGTCATAAAGTCCGCCCTTGATGTGCTAAAGACCTTCAAAGTCCGCCTTAAGCTTGAAGACTCGTCCAAAGTGCTTGTGAAGTCCGCCCTTGAAAGGTGGGACTTGGCTGAAAGCTATTGAAAGTCCGCCTAGGCATGTAAAGTGAAGGAGAATCAAAATTCTACTAAGTGTTGATGCCTACCAAGAAGGAAATTTTGAAATTTGCTAAGTATGAAGGGTGGAGAATCATTTCCAAAAGGGATAAAGTGATGAGAACAAGTGCTAAAGTGTTAAGGAAATCCGCCCTAGAAAAGAGGGACGTCCAAGATGTTCATCCTAAAGACTTACAAAGTCCGCCATATACTTGGAGGAGGTTAGCAAGGTACCAAAGAAGTTCATGATGCCCGTCCAAAATGTCAAGGAGGTCCGCCTAAGATGATAAGATGATGATTTTTGGCTAAGTATCAATGCCAAGTCCAAGAAAAAGTTCGAAAATTTGCCTAAGTGAAGAGGCTAAGGGATGAAAAATGAAGACGTTGGCTAGGAAGTATGACGCTTTCGAGAGGACAAATGCCAAGTTTGAAAGGACATGTACTAAAGAAGATCAAGATATGGCAAAGAATAAAACGGAATGTGCCTAACACGATGAGGAAAAGAGGTAAAATTTGCCTAAGTATGGAGAAAATGCGAAGAAATTGTCAACTTTGACCCAAGAAAAATGCGCAAGGCAAAGAGAAAGGAAGGATCGTCCTTGGCCAGAAGGAGGAAGAATATGTCAGACATCAAGGAAATTCACCTAACGAAGACATTCGGACAAGGATTTTGCCTAGAAAAATTCGACTGAGCAAGGAAATATTTGACTTTGGCAGAACAAAATAAGCTTAAAATCTCACCTCGGCAAAGAAAAATAGGGATCTGGCAATTAAATTTTCGACGGAATGGCTTAAGATTTGGTTTGGCTAGACGAAATTAAGGACGAAATTGGAAAATAAACTCTCAGCCAAGAAAAAATGGAGGAAAATCGAGATAGCCATGGGTCCAAGACGAACGGGTTGGATTTAATATTTTAATAATTTTTCAACTATTTGGAAATTTGAAATGCCTTGGACAAAATCAAAATTGCCAGACACGAATCGGACGAAAGTAAAGCACGCCAGGCGGAGATGAAATCTGACAAGAAGAAAATTAAATTCACCATGAATTTAATTAAATTATTTAATGTTTTATTTAAAAAGTTGAAAAATCAAAAAAATAAACATTAAATAAAATCAATTGCACGGATCGATGGAATTTGTCAGGATAAGTTGGTGATCATGGAGATAAAGGAAACTTGCACATTTGGATAAATATAGAAAACAAATCGAGATCGAAAGAATATGGCGGTTAACTGAAATCAAATTCAATCCTTGATATAATGGTTTGACAACTTTCATTTTCCACAGTGAGAGAAATTTAATCTTCTCGAAATTGTGAAATGATTAATTAGGCAATAAACAAAGTCGAATTTTCAGAGCGATGTTATCTTGAGGAATTTTTGCGGGAAAGAAAAGAAATTATTCAATGAATTCTTCTTCTTGAAGAGCACTTTTCAAAAAAATCAGATTTTTAAATCTGATTTGCATTTAACAGTCCTTCGCTGAGGTTTGGTGATTGGTCAATTAAATTTGCTATCTTTTCATGTACTGTCATCTTGACGAAGTTCTGAAGTGATTTTCAACTCCATCGAAGTCACTTTCAGCTTGCTTTTTCGCAATATTTTAATTATTTGAACAGCTGAAAGTTAATTTTCGAATCCAAGGCACGAGGTTTAAATTATTTTAAAAGTCTTTATATTAATGTTAATTTTATGACTGCAGGTTGATGGACACGGAAGGCAGATTATCCAGGAAGCTGAAAATGAAGTTTACTTGACAAGAGGGTGCCCGAAAGAGATAAGATCATCTCAAAGTGGAAAGAGTATACGTGGAATCACACGACCTGGACATGTATGGATTTTGTGAATTCAAAGAGAGTACTCACGGTCGAGAGGGACTTCCAATAATAGCAGACGAATGAATTCCAGTAGGATATTCAATTTGGATTCCCTCGATGTGATAGTTGTCTTGAAGTTAATGGTAGGAGAAAATGTGCTTTCGCCATTATGATTGAGAATGAGATCTATTATCCAGCGGAAGAGCACATGACAGTTGCAATTGAGCATGACATTGAGCATTCAAGGACGGTCTATAAGACCAAAGAAGAAGCCAAAATGCTATATGACAGCAAGTCAGATTTGTGCGCCACAACAGTCAACAAGGTTTGGATGGACAAGCCAAAGCCGTCAATCAAGAAGTTGCCTAAGAGACCTCGCCGCACGGATTTCAAGGAGGATTTCGGAGATATTGTGCTGATGCTTAACAGAATAGCTGGCAACCCACAAGGCGCCTTCTTTGAGAGCTGGATGTACTATTTCATCGACGAGATCACCTCTGGAGTCAAAATGTTCAACTGGTCACGGATGATAAGTGACAACCTTCATGAGCAACTGATCAACCTTGAAGAGACCAAGTCTTTTCACATGAGTTCATATATGTGATATACACGGTGGCCCGGATCCTTACAAGGAGTATCCGAGTTGATGCAAAGAATAAAATTCGCCGCGGGGAGAAACCTTGAGCTCGAAGACTGACTGCTATCCTCAGCTCCAATTGAAGGAGAAGACTCACTTCAGGAGGGTGCATGATGCATTCTTAATGCATATCACCAGAAAGCTTCAAGGAGGAATACATCAAAGGCTGAGACATGAAGCAAAAAGTCTTATCAGCAAATATGGGTCTTGGTTCATCCAGTTCCCTAAATTCATATGTCTCCGGAGGATCCGGTTTACGTCCTATAAATTACCCTATCTATCAAACTAATCGGATATTATTTCCCGAGTTTAAAGACAATTAGAAAGAGGCACGCGAGAATATTGGGAGAAGGCATGACCAAAGAAATTAGTCACGTCACATTCTTCTGGTGGGAATGTGCTTTAGAATCGTCCCATCGCGTACGGTGCCGGAACTGAGAGATCAATGGGTACCCTTTCGGCATACAAGTCCGGGAATGGTATGATATGCCATATAGGACGATTGGAAGGTAGAAAATATAAGCACAGGATGGAACTGGAAGATTATTGGGCAAATGCTGCCGATGAATATGAGGTCAGACGGAAAATGTGGTCCAGAATGTCCTTGGATTTCATGAGAACAATTGAGTTCTGTCGAGTGCCTGATCAGCTTCAAGATGATGGAAACCACGTCCAGCCTCGCTTTGAGGAAAGCCGACCTCTCCCTCCAGTGAAATGGTCAGAGCCAGAGCACGCAGACCTAGCCACCCTAATGAGGCCAGTAACGAAATATTCTCAGTGGTGGGTTGATTATCATGTTCGGAATTGAGACAGAAAGGAATCACGCTCACATATGATCTGTTGAGCGAATCAGAATCATATTCCTCTAATGCTGGTGCATCCCATCAGGACTTGGTTGGGATTGGAGAGAAAAGAAAAGAAATAATGCCAAGTGCAGAGCCTGTTTCCAAGAGGCATAAAGGAGAACCTTCTCGGTCAGCAGCATCCAGGAACATTGACCAGTTTGTGGCTACTATTGACGACTCCTTGGTTGAAATGCTCGAACCTCTTGCAGCTCAGGAAGTAAACGATGAACCTGTCCAACTAGATGATGAAGAGCCTGCGTCACCAACAGGCACAGAAATTTTAGGTTCAGACAATGACATGGAAGTCCGGGATAATGACTTGGAGGAAGGAATGATTTCCGCCCTCAGAGGGATAGTGGATGTTCCAAACGAGGACGAGGTTCAAGTAGAGGATGGCATTGAACAATCGACCATTCCAGACTGGCTGTTGGAAAGGATGAAAATCCAGGTGCCTGCTGAGGCTCAACAAGAAGAAGAGGATGATATTGCCGATTTCTTGGCAAGATTAGAACAAGTTGCTGTCAAGAAGCCCGCCAAGAAGTTCTCCACCATTCAAACGAACGAGACAGGCAACCGTTCCGTGCACATTGCAGTGCCTATAGTGGACAAGCCACAGGACGAAATCACTCCATAGGAGTACGCTATAACCACTGTTGACCTTGGTCCGACCTCGAAAGGTCAGGAAGTAGAAGAGCTAGATAATTCCGTCTCAACCATTAAAGCGAGACTGGAAAAGGAAGTGACCAAGAAGAAAGAGTATAAAAAGGAGGTCAAACGTCTCAAAGAATATATACAGCATTTGACCCAGCCACTTGATCAGGGCAATGCGACCGTTCCTCCTCTCCTCAATTCATCACAGGAGGTGACTAGGGAAGTCGAGCACGGAATGGTGACGGCCAGGGAAGCACAAGACTGGATGGCAAGTGAAGGCACGGAAGCGGCCTTGTTCATGGAGAAGTTGGCACTGGCTTATGGGCGAACCTCTTCGTTTCTTTCCAAGTTGATGGATATGGCGGAGGCATGGGAAGGTATCCCGGATATGCAAGAAAGGCTTATTCCAAGCCTTAGAGTTTTGAAGAGCACTCCGAGAGAGGAGTTAGTTGATAAAAGAGTGATTGCTGCAGGGGCAGCATATAATTTTCATCACTGGTTTTGGGCAGTGACAATACGAGAAGAAGTCTTGGAGAGGGCAAGAGTCGATGGACTTGGAATTGAAGAACAGGTCAGGAAAATCCAGGAGAAGATTTGCATGATAACTACAGATGTGTTCGACCGTGAAGTCATCCGGGAGAACGACATGCAGTTAGAGAGATTGAAGCATAAGGTTCAAGAAGCTTTCTTCTCGACCACTGGACCTTTCTTGAAACAAGACTTTGCGAGAGTGGCAAGACTCTCATCCATTCGGAAGGATTTTGAGAAGCAGGAGGCAGATTGGGAAGGTACTTTTGCTAGATGTGCTGAGAAGTTGGACGGACTTGAATTCCGGATCAGCATGTTGCCTCCTGTCACGATGGACGAGGTCATTGCAGTAGTGTCCAGATTCGCCAAGCACAATGCTATTCAGATGGATAAGGACGCCTCTCCTAGATTATAGCTGGAACTGCCACTTTTCTGATAGTTTTCTGATGGTTAACTCTTGTTATTTTGGGAAACCCTAATTAGGGTTTGGTTGTAATAATCTCGGCCGTTGATCTTGTTTTAATCTCGGCCCTTCATTTCATTTTTGGAGCTCTATATAAACTAGTGCTCTCTCATTTTCATTTTGTGTGGAGACAGATTATGTATATTGTCGCATTGAGACTATTTTGAATGATAAAAGCTCTTGAGCATGATTTGCCTTGAATCACTTCTTATTGTTGAATAGTAAGCGAGGTTACATATTATCTTCCGCCATAGATTAGAGTTAAAGTTAGATTAGGTAGAATTTGCTTTGAAAAGTTGTTAATTGAATGAGAGATTGATCGTATTGATTCAACGGTGAAGTGTAGCTCATACTTTTTTCGAATGGATGATTTGCATTCGATTTGTAAAGTTAGCCTGAGCTCTTAAACGTGGAAGCTTAACTTCAACCTCATTCGAGGTTTGAAAATTATTCTCACAAACCCCTTGAAGATTGCACCCATTTTGCGTATGTTGTCCTGCAGGAGGCGAAACAAAGTGTGGTTTATTTCTCTTCACCGAGTCCTTACTGTCTCTTGAGTTCTTAGGCTTAGACTAGATTTCCTAAACCCTATTCTTTTGCCATTTTTTTTTTGAGATCCACAATTGAAAGTCCTAATTGAGAACCTTTAAAGATAAATTTCCTAAGTCCCGAACTTGTGCAGACTTTCTACGTAAGTCCCCTTGTTTATTACCAGCATTATCACAACGACCATTGAGCTTATCCACACGTCGAGACCCGACTAAAGAAACCTTGGAATCGCCATATGATTTTCTCGCAATCTTAACATATGCGGTGGTTTTTCAAGAGAGGATAGAGTGTCTTTGGACATTTTATTCTGTGTGTTCGGTGGATGATAAAACGTACACCAACAGGGCCAAGGGGCGAGTTGTATTAGTTTGGACACTGCACGCTCTTGGGCTTAGATGGATTGAGTAGTTTACAGGCACCCTTTTCAAGGCTTTCCTATCAAGCCAAGCTATGATTGGTTGTTAGGATGGATTCAAGGAGTTTTCAATCATAAGAAGGATGGATAAGGCAGCATGGATAGGGAAAGCAGATACAAGTTTATCCACTAAGTATGCCACCCCATGTTGGATGATTGTGTGTCTGCCACTTGGGGCCAAGAGGGATGGTAGATCCGCTATTGGGCTTAGCATGGATAGCTTTGGGCAGACTTATCATGTTCCTCATCCAAATCCTATTATGATTAGACTTCCACTATGCATTATGGCTATTGTGTAGATAGTTTTTAAATAGTTATGTATTTTTACATGGTTTAAATAGATAAGACATTCATTATATATGTTTTGAACATATGAATTATATTTCCAATATTGTCTAACATGATTGCAGGACCTAAACCAAGATTCATCTTGCTTAAAGCGTTTAATTGGTAAGTTATAACCCTAACTACATTAAACTTGAGATTCTAGGGCAAGATTTAGGGCAATCCTAGGAAAGGTACATTACACTATGCTTGACAGTTAGGAAGGGTTAGTTTTGGTAGAGGCTATGGCCATATTGCTGGATGGGTAGGATGGGTTCATATAGCTGGTACTGTATGTTTTCTCGTCAACCAGTGTGACGATATGGGGTGTCCCCCAAATTTTTGTTGGTACTTGGACCCAAGCCAAGTAATATAAACAAAACAAAAGAACTTTGTAGACAGAACCATATTTTCATTCCATATATGTTGCATTTGTTGTTGATGTAAACATTAAACTATAAGACCCAAGACGGGGGCAATTTTCTAGAAGTGGTGATTTGTTGTAAACCACTTACATGATGTGAATGTTTTCTTTGTTAGCGTTTGGTAGCTTAATGAGATATTTTCTCCTTAATTAAAGGAAGGTCGGCCTACATATTGCAATTATATTTTATATTATTTTCATCTAAGGGAGCCAACCTAGATGAAAAGTCACCTTGCTTTGTATATATACAAGGTGAAGTTCATTCATTCAAATCATCAAATCATTCTTATTTTCACATTCTTTCAAGAAGGAGCAGCAGACCATCTTGTAGCAGCAGATCGACTTGAAGAAGAAACATATTTATCTTTGCATCAAAGGATAGGTGCTATTAATTCATTGTATCAATTCACCCTTGAGAAGGGTCTGGTTGTAAAGCAGTATTCTGCACTTTTATATGATATATATGAGAGATTATTTGTTGGGTTTTTCTCCCTCAAGTAGGAGGGTTTTCCCAGGGTAAAAGTGTTGTGTTTATTGTTCATATGTTGTTGAATTTTCTGCTTATTGCATTTTTTATCTTAAATCTAACATGGTATCAGAGCGGGTTCAAGGAAATCCGATCAGACTTGTCTAAGCAAAATTGCAGGTTGTGGGGAATCGAACTCTGTCTGGAAGGTCGATTTCTTATTGCAGAATTTTTGTGGAGAATTTTGTTTTTTTTAATTGAAGGCTAAGTCAGTTTGGACTCTACATGGACTATTATGCCTCTGCAGAGGATACTGCCTACGGAGTTGTGAGATGCCCCCCTAGGCAATTTATGGTGTTTATCTTAAATGATGAACAGATTATTGGGTTGTAAAATCTAAAGGTCGTTTTTAATTTGTTGGTTGAATTTATTAGTAGATATCGGATGCTAAGCGAATTTTATCTGGACTTCATTCATATTGCCGCAAAGAGGAAGAGAATCAAACTTCATTCATATTGCCCCAAAGAGGAAGAGAATCAGACGGTTTCACAGAAGAAGTGAATCAAGCGGTTGGCTTGAAAGAAGAGAATCAAGCGGTTGCTAAAGGAGGTCACAGGGATTATGATCAGCGCCAGGTAGATTAGAATTGTGGAATCTACGGCACATGAAGACAACGCAGTAAAAGACTCCAACCACCTACACGAGAATATAGAGAGCCCAAGCACGACCATCATTTTGAGGGTGAGACACGCGATTTGGGATTGGCACGGTGGATTGAAGGAATTGAGCAGGGTTCAGGAACGGAGACCAGAATTAAAGCTAATAGTGAAGTGAATTCCGCAAATCTATAGAGGCATCAAGTGTGTATCAATATGTCTCTTTGATTTTCAACAGTCGTTCACACTCAACACTACTGTGGAGGACACAAGATATTTCAGCTATCGTGGAGACCAATATTCGAATTGTTCAAGAGATCGGGCCATTGATCCTTTTTTGTCACTCATCAAATCGCCTCCACGAGAGCAGTAGCCAATTTGCGTCATTCTGAAACAAGGCTTTCCGCACACCCCCGACCTTTCTCCTAGGCGAACCTTCAACGTATCATACTTAGTCGGTGTCATCTTCCAGGAATAATAGAGTTCGTGCACTGATCACATTTGTGGAGGATGTTGGTATCTGAACCAACCACCATCCCTACCAGTTAATTGTGTGCATCGAGACAAAAAGATTTGCAAAGGAACCTTGATGGGTTCATTATTTCTGTGCACTCTAATTTTTGTGTTGTTGTTGGCGATGGATTATATGTTACCAAGATCTGATCTTAATGTAAAATTCAGTGTCATCGCTAAAATTAGTTGAAGAAAGATAAAATAATCGGGAGCTGCTTACAGGTGTTGCTAAACTAAAGCTACGAAGGTGTCGGGTGTTTGACAGAAACAGAGGTTACCGGGAGATGTTTTTTTTTAACTGTCATTACCTTTGATTAATGTTTTCTTTAAAGAGGAATCGCGTTTATTTTGTGAAGGAGAATTGTTTTGGATTGGCCGAAGTTTTTAGAGGTTGTTGTATAAACACATGGCCTGGTTTCTTCTTTCTGACATTCTCAGTGATACGTAAATTAAAGAGTTGTATCTATATAGAGCAGCTCGGCATATTCTTAAGTCTAATTTCTTCTAAGGAATCACAGCAAACAAACTAGTGTGGCATCAAGAAAGGCATCCTTGGATTATTTCAGGAGTGTCGTGAGACTAGGTGTCGTGCAACTGTATTAAGTATGGAATTCAAGGGAAGAAGAGCTTGAGGCATCTTATGAGGAAGTCACGCAGGTTGAAGAAATGAACTACCATGATATCAATGGAGACACAGCTTGCAGCCATGGGACTGAGCTGGTGGCACATAACTTCACTGGAGACATCTCTCGAAGAGGAAGAACCTATACAGATTGCGATCAGTTTCTTCAAAGAGGAGGAAATAACATTCAGAGGGAGTCTAACAAACCAACAGAGGCAACCTTGGACGAGGAGGTCAGGAGGTTGATGCAAGTACTTGGAGCTTCAGAGGGAGTCGCATCATCATGAAGATCTGTTGTAATGTATATTTCTCAGTGACGGAGAAGTATGAGGTGAAAGCCCTTGTAGTGTATATTTCTCTATGACGGAGAAGTATGAGGTGAAAGCCCTTGTAGTGTATATTTCTCTGAGACGGAGAAATATGAGGTGAAAGCCCTTGTAGTGTATATTTCTCTGAGACAGAGAAATATGAGGTGCGAGCCCTTGTTCACTTCTGAGACTGAGATGAGACGTCATGTTGAGAGACTCCATGACGACATCACGTTGAGAGACTCCGTGATGAACCCTTTGTACTTGTTTTTTTCCACACATGGAAGTAGCCATGGTGGATGTCATGTTGAGAGACTCCATGATGGCATCACGTTGAGAGACTCCGTGATGAACCTTTGAGCTTTCCACAAATGGGTGTAGCCATTGTGGGCGTCATGTTGAGAGACTCCATGACGTAGATATCTGGAAAATATCTCCCTAGCTAAGAGGGAGTGTTAACGTTTGGTAGCTTCAGGAGATATTTTCTCCTTAATTAAAGGCAGGTCGGCCTACATATTGCAATTATATTTTATATTATTTTCATCTAAGAGAGCTAACCTAGATGAAAAGTCACCTTGCTTTGTATATATACAAAGTGAAGTTCATTCATTCAAATCATCAAATCATTCTTATTTTCACATTCTTTCAAGAAGGAGCAGCAGACCATCTTGTAGCAGCAGATTGACTTCAAGAAGAAAAATATTTATCTTTGCATCAAAGGATAGGTGCTATTAATTCATTGTATTGATTCGCCCTTGAGAAGGGTCTGGTTGTAAAGCAGTATTCTGCACTTTTATATAATATATATGAGAGATTATTTGCTGGGTTTTTCTCCCTCAAGTAGGAGGGTTTTCCCATGGTAAAAGTGTTGTGTTTATTGTTCATATGTTGTTGAATTTTCTGCTTATTGCATTTCTGATCCTAAATCTAACATTCTTCACTTGTTCAAAGACTGTAAACAGCAATGAAGTTATTGTAGCAAGCATCTCCAAGAGAGAGCATCACCCTAGCCAATAAGCATTTATATTGCAACAAAAGGCTACAAGGAATAACCAAGAACAGAAAGGCAAAGGATAAAGAGTGCAAAAAGAGCAAGCCAAGATGAGGAACATGGCACCCAAGAGTGCAAGATCATTGGCAGGTATCTAAAGGAGACAAGGACTCTCAGACAAATTTGGTTTTGTAAAGTACAAGTTGGACCATCAATCTCCAAGAGGAAAACATGGGCATTCCAAGGGAGTTGCCAATAGGACCAAGACACCAAACACTGCAAAAGGATCAGATGGCAAGTATATGAAGGAGTCAAGGACTAGATTAATCTTGTTTTACAAAGTACAGGTTGGAACTGCAATCTCTAAGAGAGAAACGTTAACAGTCCAAGAAAGATGATGAAGAATAAAGATCCCATTTGAGATGATAGAAGTGAAACGTTATCTTTTCTTTATAGAGCTTTTGTGGGACCCAAAGCCTTCAAGTTATGAACATATAAGCCAAAAGTGGATCATGAAAGCCATCAAAGTCAGTTAAGTTAATCAACTATTGAGAGTGTTAACAACATTCTAAGACCTCATAAATGCAAATTTGTTTCAGGGGAAAAAACAGCATAAGCGAGATATCCAAAGTGGAATATTATTATATATTCTGATCCCTCTTGAAAAATAGGCACTTCAAAAACATGGCACTTGAGTTTGAGTCCGTATACAACAGCATAAGAGAGATATATCCAAAGTGGAATATTATTACATATTCGGATTCCTCGAAAAAAGTTATGCACTTATGCACTTGAAAAAAATGGCACTTGATTTCAAAGTCACTGAATTGAGTTAACCATTATTAACTATCAGAAGTTTCTACAGCATGCTAAGACCCATTATTAACTATCAGAAGTTTTTACAACATGCTAAGACTAAGGCAAGTTTGTTTCAGGGGAAAAAGCACCATAACAGAGATACCTAAAGTGGAATATTATTACAATTTTTGGATTCCTCTCAAAAATTTATGCACTTCAAAAGAATAGCACTTGATTTCAAGTCTGTGTGCACAAGTTATGACCTCCACAAGTTGAAGGAATTGCAAAACAGCTAAGAGGTAGTTTTGTTTTTGTCAATGATGATTTTATAACCACTAGGGCGGTTTCACAACCGATGGTTCTGTAAGTGGCAATTTTGTGTTTGCGTAAAGTGGTAGTTTTGTCCCAATGAAACATACAGGAAGAGAAAGCAATTAGGAAACATTTTGTCTTCATATTCCAGACTCTTGGGATTCTTGTTTGAGACTAAAGCATGTTGTAAGTTTGCCAAAGACTTCAAGAAGGTTAGAGAAGGCAATTGAATGTCTAACTAAGGCATTGTATGCAAGAGAAATTCATGACACAACAAAAACATGGTAAAGAGTGAATTCTGGACACTGAAAACAACAAAGCCAAGATGAAGTAGGGTAGTCATGTTGGCCAAGAAAGCAAGTCATCTACAGTAGATTGCAGAGAGCATTTGCAAGTGTTACTCTTCTAAAGTTTTCCCACATTAGGTTTCTCCAGGGTAACTTCTTGCATCTATCTCTGTTTTGCTAGTGTGTTTGATTCCGTTATTTACTATTTTTATTTCTTGCAATTAATCCACTGTCTCAAACACCTAAGGGAGCATGTGAAACAAGTTGAATATGTGAGTAGAAGCATAGCACTTGTTCCTAACAACAGTTAGGAGTTGAATTTAATCTCATACTAAGTTAAAGAACAACAAATTCTTGTGCATTACTGTTTTGTGGAATTCTAAGAAAAATAAAATGCATATTTTCCCAATCAGAAATTTTATTACAAACATTGGTAAGCTCTCAGATGGTATCCTGATTCTATAAATTCAGTCTTGTTAAAGCAATTGAATGGATCATTATGGGAGGTTGTATTTTATTCGATTATACCTGCTAACAGACTCATCATTGCAGGTTACAAGAATGATTTCTGTAAGTCTAAATTGTTGCCATGAAAATACATGGTTGCAAGACTTCACAATCCGAATAATATTGAACCCATAAAATAGATTATTTCATTAATTGCTAAGAATACACCATCACAAATAGTTGCTAGAAAGGGACAATTGACATTCATGGTGGGGATGTCATGGACTATTTTTTTCCAGCTATCATCCAACTTGTAGTAGTATTGTATAACAGTACTTGTATCAATACAAATATATCTCTTATAAAAATAATGTTCATAAGTAATCTTACTTCTTTCTGACTAAATCTTTTCCTTTTAAGGGAATTCTTCAGCAGAAGGAATAGACAGAATTACCAAGACAATCCTGTGAGCTTTTATCTTAGAACCATCTCCAACTTCAAAAATAATGTCAGTATATTGATCAACCATCGTCTCAGGTGCCCATGTTTTTAGGAAAGCAATCCGTGCTTTCAACTCTTCAATCTCTTTCTTGAGCTCTTCCTCAGTTTCACTTGCCTCCTCATAGCATTCTCTGCAGGTTCCCACAGCATCCATATTATATTCGTCTTTGCAAGAAAGGCATGACATTCTCAGCATACTCTCTCTCCACTGTTCACCATATTCCCTTGCCATTGTAACCGAATAAGCTGATACAACAGCAAATTTATCAGACAAACCTACAAAAGGTGCTAAAAGTTTCTAAGAAGTTGATCAATACAAAGTTAATGGCAATTAAATGTACAGCAAGTGACAATAGCAAATCAGGAGTGCAAAAGAGACTCCGAGTCTCCAACAACAACAACAAAAAGCATCTAAAGAATATATAACTTACCCTAGGAAGCACATTGCATACAAAATCGTATAATATAAAACAATCCTGTAAAAGGAAGGCTCCATGTCTCAAGAAGAACCACCCAAAGGGCCAAGGAAAGGGAGCCCAATGGAGAACACAGCTCTAGTCTACATCAAAATCAGGAGCATAAGAAGTACCAAGATCCTTGTCAAACATCATAAAACTGTCAAGCTAATGGCCTGGGCTAAGAGGGTGCAGGTGAAGGTAGCTTGACTGTAAGTATCTGATGGAGATTTGACCAACTCAAGAAAGGATTGAATCTGAGAGTAGATAATAGGTGCAAATGAATAGTGCTAGCTTGGGATTCTTTGGCTTTTGATGTCTTATAACCTTGTTGAACCAGTTTTTGATGTCTTATAAACTTGTTGAAACATACAAGCTATTTTTCAGCAATGAAGCCAGAAAGATAACAGCCCAAACTGAACCTTCCATAATGACTGCTCAGAAATGTCTGTGTAGTGCAAAAAAAAGCTAAGTGAAGTGTCAATGTGGCAGTGAATAGGGATCGAGTGTAAGCGGATTCATGTAGTTGACAACATATACATTTTTTAAATATGTGTGCTTCAAAGTTACAAAAATAGAATTGGAAATTTAGATGCAAAGTTGCTAACATTATCCACAATTGAGTGTGAGCGTGACACATGCTGGGGATACACCAACATGGTCCAGAAGCAGATATGAAAATGAACAAAAGAAATACCTCAGTTTCAACAACATCCATTGGATGTATTTGCAAGGAAAAACGATGCCTAGATGTTTTGTTTACTAAGAAGGAAAGGACTGTTCATGCATTTGTGAAAAAGCAATTATGTTGGCTTTAAAAGGCAAACCCCAGTGGTGCTTTTAAACAAAAAGGAGAAAGGTCAAACCAACTGAAGTGCTTTCCAGACTACGTATGATGCCCCACCTTCACATGACCTGTCCCATATCACAATGGCCAACCTAAAGACTCTGTCCTAGATGAAACATTTTTTACAGAACACAAGAGCAACCCACATGAAGACTTTGCCTGAAAGGTATACTGCTCATGTAAATAACAACAAAAACAGAAAACTCCAAAAACAACACACCGCAACAACTCTCGGCCATCAAACCTCACATTCTAGGAAAATTAAAACAAAAATAATCTCTCCAGTGATCCTCATAAAACAAACAACAAAAAGTAACAGACAGACTCCAAAGATTATGGTGTAATAGTAATTGGAGGCCCTTGTAAGAGGGCCATACCTGAATTCAATTTCCCTATAGCAGTAAGATGTAGCACATAACCTCCATAGAGCATGAAGTGAAATTGAATTGCAAAAATTATGGAGTACATTCATGCATGACCTAAGTTTACAATTCTTAAGACTGATCCAAGCATATCACACACCATGTTAAAGGCAAGCCACAACTTCACCCAAGATTTGCCAAGCCAAAAAGAAAATGAAAAAAGGCATAACACATAAAGGACATTCCTTCTGTACCGTGACATTTTCCTTAAAAAATGGACAACCCAGATGAGGATCATTTCTCATCCCTGCTATCTCATCCTATTGATGGATTATTGAGAATGATCTGAAACGTTGATGATAAAAAAAATTACATAGTGAAATCCAGAAATCTTGCCAAGCTGAAACCTAGATGAAAATTCTGCTCAATGGAATCATTTGGATTTAAATAACAGATTTGCGACTAAAAGGTTGTTCTGCACATGAAAATTTTAACCCCATAACTTACAAAGCACTTTTGCCTAACTAGAGCAACCTAGAAGCTAAAAGAGATCTCCCTATTCCGACAGTTATCAAAATAAGGCAAGATTTTCCAAAGAATTTTTTTATTTTAAAACGGGTTTTATGGATTGCGCACTTAAACACACATTTGGATTGAATAGACAGTTGTTATACCTTCATTTGGGAAAATAAAGGATTTTAAAGATTGACCTAATAAATCACAGTTCACCATTAAATGTATAGTCGCGGTAAAAGATATTTTCATTTAAAAACCAAAAAGCAAAAGTTTTGTGGGTTTTGAACAGTGACCAATAAAATAGAGTTTACGTTAATATTGACAGTCCCGGTAGACGATATTTTCATATAAAAATAAATAGAAGAAAAAAAGCGGGTTTTGAAGATTGCCCAGTAAAGAACATTTGCTTTAAGGATAGCTGTGTTATAAAATTTCTGGATTTAGAAAAAATGCAGATTGCCCAATAAAACACAGTTTCTGATTAAATTGATAGCCGTCATAGAAGATGTTTCCCCCTTTTTTAATTTTAAAGGTTAGGTTTCGACGATTGCCTTGAAAAGAGAAGTTTTAATGGGCAGTTGTAGGACATGATGTTTTCAATTGAATATATATATAATTTATACGCAGATTGCCCAGATATAGACCTGGTATATGATTTCATTAAATAACACTGTTTATTATTCAGATGAGAGCATGAATGGCAGTTGACATGAATAATAAAACCCAAATTCTGTGGAATATGAATTAAATGCATTAAGCCTACCTCAGGTGAAAAAATAGCCTTGTGAAAACCAGATAAAAGGTTCTGGTTTGCACAGAGGAGAAGTGCATGAGACTGTTGTTGTTTTCTGCATCCCGAGGTATGTGATCCAGGAGAGAGCAAGTAATCTTTTGGGATATCCTGTAACTCCTTCCGAATTATAATATGAATGGTAAACCGTACTGATTTTGTTTTGCTAGTGAATGCTACATGAAAGCGAGTACAGTCTCAAATGTTTTACGTGTTTAATCGTTATTGGAAACAAAATCCATCAACATGTGAGGCTGGAGTATGAAAACCCCAACGTTTGATCAAATTCTCCGTGTTTTTTTATTGTTTGGTATGGGGAAGAACGCACCTCACATTTAAAAAATCTAGGAATATCAAATAATTCAAGCAAATGCTAGGGGAGAGGAGCCAGTAGTTCTGCACCCTAACTTCGCACTTCTAATTATTCTATATGGAAATTTCAAATCACTCCCAATTTTTTACAGCAGCTTACTTGGCAAGTCCCCTCCTTATAACTAAGGTTTCAGGGCCACATCATCAAATATGATGCCACATCAGCATGCTTTTTGTCAAAGTGTCCAAAAAGGCCCAAAAAAACAATGAGACCAATACTTGTGCATTCACACCCTGTTGTATTGAGCACTAATGTGGAATCACATAATTGGTTGCTTTTTAGATCAAAGGAATACATTTTGTTTAATTATGGGTACTCACCATCAACACTAACAACTTTAAAGTCACAACTATTGGTCCAATATTGATAAAAATATTGGGCATTATATAAACAACTACTATCACAACTATTGAAACATGCTCACATACCTGGTCCTCTCCCCTAACATAGGTAAAGGAATTAGGGACTTACTATTGAAAGTTAAATAAAATTAAATTTTATATTTTGTTTGGATTTTAAAGAAGGGAAAATGGTGTGGAATCAATTTATTATAAAGGTTGTTAGGATATAAGAATTTACATTTGTAGATTTGATTTATGTAAGTATGAATCTAAATATGATGTATTTTTTTGAATTATAATTTCGATACTTAATTTAGCAAAAAATAGATTATTGGAACTCATTCATCTTGATTTTTTGATATCTAAATATTCTTAAGGAATGATAATGTTTATAAACATCTTCAAGGACTCTACTAAATCGTGAGGGTCAAGGTTTCTTTAGTCAAACCCTAAGTTGAATTGGTCTAGTTCAAGCAAGTGTGCAATGGACCTAAAATGATGTGATGTTGATTTAATACTCTAATAATGCTACTAGATTATTTTTATTATTTTTGAAAAGAAATGTTCTAGGTTGTCTTTAGTGATTCCAAAGTGAATGAATGTCTTTAAATATAACAACACAAGACACAAATCACTCACGATAGCTAGTGAAATGGTCGATGAGGTATAAATTTAATTTTTGAAAGTAAAGGTTTGAGATTTAAATCTACAACTATAGAAATGACATTTTCAAGTATGCACTAGTGGATCTAATCTAGGATGATGAATATGGATCCTAGGAATCAAGACCAATATTTGGGTGATAGGACTCAATTGTGTTTGTTATTATTTTTATCTTTGACGAATAGATCAAAGTCGAATTCGAATGTCTAGTGTACAAAACTTCTAAATAAATAAGATTTAGTCAAATCCTTATTAATCCAAGGATGTAAATTTATGTTCCAATCATGAAAAAATATATGCACAAGAGCTACATGTATTGAATTAAAAGTGCCTATGATGAATGTAATTTTATTTAAGAATTCACAAAGACTCTAAGGACAAATATAAAACAACTTTAAACACTAACAAAGAAAAAAATTATAAGAAACTAATACGTAATCACATAATTCATAATCAACATATCACAACTTTCTACAACCATCAATCTTCAACAAAACATAAAATTGAAAGAAATTATGTAAAATGATGCACCTTGCATAAAGTAAAGAAACATAAATAAATTGGAGAAACATTACCAATATCATTCCTAATGAGCAATCATTTTTTAGGTAATATTCCTCTTTCCAACATTCACACATCACAATAGCAATTCAATATTAACTCATTCCAAAATACATACACTATATGTGTATTGCTATATTACATACTTTTTGTTTTATCTTTACGATATCTATAAGTAAATTACAAAGAAATTAATTTACAATAATAGTCTTTAGTTGTTTCTATTTTACTACCATTTATTATGGATAGTTATATCATATAAAAATGTTAACAAGCAATTAACAAAAATCTCCTATTTAGTAATGGGGTTGACAATATGATCCTTGTATAAGAATATATCCTAGGGTAAAAGTACAAATCTGTGTCACACTTTTATAAAGGAACTTACCAACACAAATACAAATTTTTAACTTTGACCACCTAAAAGTGATATTTATATTTTAAATTTTAAAATGATGTAAACTAATGAAATGTAGAATTTTTAATGATTTATGTTTATAATTTAAAAAATAAATAAAAAAATTAGTTGGATATATTTTTTTACAAATTTAAGAGCAAAATTTGAAGTGTTGATTTTTTTTTAAAAAGTAAGATCAACAGGATGTTGCAAAAAGAAGAGAAAAATATTTTTCTTTGTTTTTTCTCTACATAGATGAAATGTTGGGAAAGATGGTCATTAATGTTAAGGGGGTATTTTCTCTATTTGTGTCTTTCCCTGAGGGCATTTCATTAGGAAAGAGATCACAAAGTGTAAAGATTGACTTTCAACCTCAATGGTGATTCAATCAAACTTGGATCTCAGTCCTTAGGACAATAGGATGGATCTGAAACCAAATTAAAATGATTTGCAATGCTCAAACTAAATGAATTATAAGACCTAATACATGAAATGCAAATTCTTGAAAGTATAGAAATTGAAATCATGATTTTTGGACAGATTTGAGAAGGGTTTGGACATATCCACCTATCACCAAAATTTGGTTTTGAGACTTGTTGAAGGACTAGTTCGCCCCTAGGTGAATGGATCCTAGTTAGGCCTTCTAAAAATACTTTTGGAAGTCCTTTGATCCTAGAATTTAGCTTCTATTTGGCATATGTCCCACTGTCGGAAAGTCAAAAATAAAGTCTACAACCTAGTTTTTGTGGCTTGACAACATGATGATAACTTATGTAATAATGCAAAATTGCTCCTTAAGGTCTTCAATCTTTCTTCAACCTATAATCTACACATACACAAAGAGGAAAAAAAAATTGTTTTGAATGGGGGTTTTCCTTAGTCAAACCCCAAGTTTGGTAATTTTTGTCACATGAAATTGCACCCTGTTGAACATGGGGTTCAGCACTCCAATGACATAATAAAAATGACCTCAAGGTGTGGGACCTTTGCATGTATGAGGTTGAGTCTCTAGAGAAGGTCGGCTTCCTCTTTCCATCCAAGTGTAATGTGTTGGTCCAACCCAACACATGAAAACCTACCACTATCCTACTCTAACAACTCACAGGGGAAAAGGGGAAGAAGGAGAACATGAAAAAGAAATGGAGGTGGTACACGAAGATGGAAAGTTGTTTCTTCCTGGCTAAGATTGCATATCGACACATTAAAGAAGGACCAGGGGACTCACACAAATCTCTATTTGGTAAATTCCCAAAGGTAAGTATGAAGGTTAGGGTTTGACAAGGTGTTGGAAGGAAAAGGATATTCTCAAGCAACAACTATAAATGATTTAACTCAAACATACATGCATGGAAAGAGATAACAAACACTTAGATATGCAGGTAACGAACTTACACAAACATAAAGAAGTTGAGAGAGGAAAACTTGATCGATTTCATTGATGTAGAGGCAAAAGCCAATCTTTACAATTACAAAGTGCAAAATGCAAGTCTGCTAAAGAAAAACCCTAAAGGAGCCAAAGGAAGAACCCTTGAAATGAATACATTTCTTGTCTTTATAGATCAAGCATAACTTGGAACCACAAACCAAAACCTAACCATAACCAAGGTTAATAATGAAGTCTGTGCGTGAAAGGATGGAGCCATCCTATAAAAAACATGATTAGGGCATGGATCTATTAGGAAAGTCAACATGCCGTAATAAATGTGCATGGGCACCCATAAAATCTAGTTGCAAAAGTCAAGGGAGCAATAAATGTCATTCTTGAAGACCTAGAATCGAAACAGGCCACTCAAAAAGTGATTTGAGAATTAATGTCGTCACCTAGAAAACACGTCAAATATGTTGAAAGGTCGAGGTTTCGGGCCCAAAAGAAAACCTTCGCTAAGCATTAAATGGTCTAGAGCCACAAAAGGAGCACCTTGTTGGGGATTAGGTGTTAGGACTGCTTCATACTTTATACATCATCAGCATCAGACTATCGGTGATCAGGCTTCGAGAGTACCACTTACTGCATACCAGAAGAAGGAAGAAGGAAGAAAGTAGAAAGGGCAAACCACAAAGTCCAAAAGGATAACCCTTTTTGAGCTTCAAAGGTTGGGAAGGAGGCTTATGCCTTATTGCAAAGATGAAAAGGGTAAAAGGGAAGGCCAAAGGCCAAAGTCCGAAAGGATCCATCAGGGGTCGGAGAGAAGAGTTACCTCTTAGCGAAGAAAGGTAAGAGGTAAAGGGGAAGGTCAAAGTCCAAAGTCCAAAGTCCAAAGTCCAAAAACCCAACACTTAGTCAATTTTTCAAAGGAGTGAAGGTGAGAAGGAAGAAAGGCAGAAGATGAAAGTTTGATGCCCAAAATCCAAAGATGAGATTTTGGGGATCAGGGATCGAGAGGAAGGCTTACTTCCTAAGATGAAGAGATGGAAAGTGATAAGAGGGAAGCTCAACCCCCAAAGTCCGAAAAGTCAAGACATAGAAATCTTTAAAGATTTAATTGGGCTTCAGTGGTTTGGTGGTAGGATTACAACTTACCAGAAGGAAGTGATAAGAGGTAGAGGGTAAGGCCGATGGTCGAAACACTTAGCAAAAAATGGAAGAAAAAGGAGTGGGAGCGATGAAGAAGGCATGAGAGAAGAGAACTTGAAAGCCCAAAAACTTAGGACTTAGCCAATTTTAGGAACCTTCAAGGAGAATTCATGCAAGATGGCCCATGTAGGATCTGTCGGATCAGTTATCAATGATTGGTCATCAAAGGGTGGCATGAAATGTCAACAGTAATTAAATCTTGATAGAAAGATAATGATAATGGATAAGGAAATTGATGAATGAACATTGCTTGCTACAACTCACCAATCCTTTAATGGCTTCCCTTAGAGGACTGAAGAGAAACACATCTCTCTGAGGAACTTGATCTTGCTTGGCTTGATGGATTTGGATACTTGAAATGCTTGGATGCTTTAGGATCAACAATGCATGTTAGCCTTCACAAGATGACATGAACACACATAATCTTGAACATGATGTTAGGATCTTGATTGCTACAACAAATGATTATAAATCTACTCTTGAATGCTCTTGACAATAATATTTTCTTATATGAATTCTTGATAATGTGTGTTAGGATGCTTCTTAGATTGCTTAGATTTGAATTGATAAAAAGACTATGTATTTATAGGTGTTTATCTAATTTCTCAAAAATTAGATTCAAATAGCTGACAATTGCAAGTTGAATTTGAATCAATAAAATACCACCAAAAACATATTTAAAAATGGGTCTTGGGACTTGAAGAGGACCCATTCACCCTCGGGCAAATGGGTCCTAGCTTATAAGTCTAGGACACACATGCTCCAATGTGATTTAATTATTGATTGCATTAGTTGTCAGTTTTTCTTGTTTACAAGAAAATAAGGCTTTGGAATGCATAATTTGGAAAATTATAATTAAGCCCAATAAATTAAGGGACTCAAGCATAGTATGAAATTGTAAAGGTATACAATTTCCTATGCTACAAGAGATTACTTGAAAATCTAGTGCATGGAAAAAAAAATTATGAATATTTTATTTTATTTATTTTTTAAAGTTGAACTTACTTAAAATGTAGTTTTCATGGGGCATCAAATTTTATTTAATGTTTTATATTTTAAAGAATGTCCTCTTGGAGAGGATTCTCTCCTCTAGTACACCATACATTTTTTCTTAGAATGTAGGAATCAGTCGGGTATCCGTCCCCCTATAAATTGTAGTGCACTTGGTAAACTTTTTTCATGTGACTGATGACACTGGCGCAACATGCCCTTCGGTACCACGGGGATGGTGGGGAGATTAGACCTCATGACCTCTTTCCTGCAACAGAGTGCTTTAGCCAATCGAACTAGGCCCACCACCCCTAGTACACCATACATTTTAATATATATATATATATATAATTTTTTAATTTTAAATAAACCTCATGTTTGATTATAAATATCTACTTACAATAAATTTATAATAAAACTAATTAAAATATAAAAAATAAATAAAATTATAAACTATGAAGTCTACAAGAGGGTGTTTTCAAATATTCACAAAAGTGCCCCTAGTCGAAGAAATTCAAAGTTGAAGTTGAAGTTTTTTGTTAATTTACCCCTAAAGAGGGGTTATGTTGCCACATAGGCAACCAAATAGACATTTCGAGCAAAAGGGTTTTGACCAAAATGGTTTCATTGGAAAGCTTCCACATAAATTCAATCACAATACAAAATTTCAATGGAAAAATATTATTTTATAGTTTCAAGTGAAAGGTTTTCGCTTGAAACTGTGTGCCATATATATGCTACATGGTTTTGAATGAAATTATTTCACCCAAAACTATTTTGTTGGTTGAAAGTGTGACATAGCTCTATATTTTTACTTGGTAGCTTGCAGATATACTTGAAAAGTTGTGACCTATCACACAAATTTCTACACCAATTCATGAAGGCTTATGTTGGCATAGTTTAAAACTGTTAATTAGAAAATGGCTAATACCATACTATAGGTGGTGGGATCACATGCATTTTCCTTATTAAAAAGTAAGGTATGAATTAATTCTTTTAGCAAATATTGCATTCCTTAATGAACCATAATCAATGACTTAAATTGTATTCTAGTAGGGAATGTTGACACATTGATATTTGGGATAAAATTTCTAAAATAAGCCTAGTGAAGATACAATTATCAAATGTTAATGATTTTTTTTTGTAAGTTGCATGGATCTTTAATACCTTACTATTTGATTCCCCAAATGGGGCCTAATTTAAAGGTTGTATGAGCATATTTAGGTAGTTTTATTTGGTATGGTCAATTGTCAAATTTAGGCTTCACCCTTAAGACAACCTAACATCTAAACTTCTCATGCACATAAAAGATTTGTTGAAATTAAATTAAAAGAAGGATTTTAACAACATTGATGAGCAATTTCTTAGTGGTGGTGGTAACTTAATGTAGTTATTATATTTTATATAGTTTATACAGAGGCATTCATTTAGCTATTATGGATTATTAGGTTGTTGTTTATGGTTGATATAAGGATGCATAAAAATGTTTTTTCAATTCTTGTGACAATTTTATTTGTTAATATTACTTTTTATTATATTTGGAGTGTTCAAAGATGAATTTTCACATTTGATTATTGATTGGTAAGTGGGATACCACACTTCTACGAAAGTATCATTTGTAGGCCTTTGTATTATATTAGTTAACTTGTGATATCTTGAGAAATAAGACTGATGGTCAGTTATTTATTATTAGTTCAAACTACAAGAAGCCTTTTCAACAATGAGGTGGTATAAAATTTCTTTATAATGCTATGGGAAAGATACATGATACTAATACCAGAAAATGGTTGGCCTCAGTAAAGACATATATTCACAAAAAAAGTATCATCTAATAATAAGGGCAACCCTAAATGACTGCAACATCAAATAATACAAAGATGATATTGACAATGTATTCATAATCGAAGAGATAGAAAATTAAAGGACATTATTCAACTTGCAAAAGTAACAAGGTAGAGATTGCTAGCAAAGTCCCTCGATTATTTATAGAGCTTATCAATGGGAGTAGCCAATTACTCCCCAAACATAGATGTGAACATGTAAAGCAAATTATAAGGGTTCTAAATTTCCTAACTATTATTATTTTGACCTGTGGTTTTTTTAGTTCACTCAACAATAGTGAATACCGATGATATGGTGCTATGATTTATATTTTTAGAAATTTTGGGAATAAGGTACCTAGAACTATGTGCCTTGGCATATGATGCAATTAATGTAAAAAGTATAAAATTTATATATGTATGCATGTATATAAAGATTACTATAATACTTTATAGAATGAGAGTTAACACCAAGTTAACATCTTACATATATAATAGCTATAATATTTATCAAAAATATATTTGTTTCAGCAAGAGGTACAAATATAAACACAAATTTTATAAATGTCTATTATTTGAGTTTCTAAATTGGTTGGCAAATATTTCAGTAACTTTGGAAAAAATTATGCAATTATATAATTTTTTTGAAAAGTATTTTTATAAACATTTATACGAGTATGTAAATATTTATAGACATAGTTACTATAGGATAAAAGTACAAACCTATGTCACACTTTTATAAAGGAATCAGCTAACACAAACAAAAAAATTCAACTTTGACCGTATAAAAGTAGTCTTTATGTTTTGAATTTCAAAATGATGTAAATTAATGAAATGTAGAACTCTTGATGAATTTTATTCTTGTAATTTTTCAAAAAAAATTAAAAAAATATTTATTTTTTTTCATAAATTTAATAGTAGATTTTGAATTGGGGTTGACCCCGCAATGCAACGGTTAAGTTGCAAGGGCAGCAGTTGGGTTGTCTAAGGTTTGAATCCCATGGTGGATAGTGGGAACACTGCAGGGAGAAAGTGACATCATTCAATGCACGAGGAGAGGGGGTGGAACGATGCACGGGTTTGGCAGGCGTTGTTGCAGGGTCAACAAAGGAAGTGGCGGCAGTGGATATGGTGGTGGTGGTGGTAGTGGCAGATATGGTGGTGGAAGTTCGGGCTGGCGCAGATGAAGTCCCCTGAATGTGGCTCCACTGGTTCATAGCTCTTATCAAAAGCATTCAAGGTGTTGCCCCTTAGCAATGATTTACCGAGCAAAAAAAAATAGTAGATTTTGAATTGCTAAAAATTTCAGGAAAAATTGACATCAAGTCGATGTTAAAAAAAGAGATTTAACATTTTATTTTTCCCTAATTTTTTTCCTAAATAGATAGCTTCAATATCTAGTGCATGGAAAAAAATCAATGTATATTTTTCTCATAATAACGTTTTAAAGTCAAACTTACCAGAATTTGGCAGTCTTCACTTCATGTCAACTTTTGTCTATTTTGCTTATCATTTTCAAAACAAAAAATTATACCCTTTTGGAGAGGATTCTCTCCTTTAGTGCACCATATATTTTACAAAAAAAATTAATATGTTTTAAGTATTTTTTAAATTTCTAATCAGCCTCATTTTTTAATATAATAACCTACTTACATTATTAAAAAAAAACATATTAAAACTAATCAAAATATCAAAAAAATATATATATTTGGATTAATGACTTCGAGCTCTACAAAACCTGGTATTTTTAGTGTTTTGAGAAAATTATTTTGTTTGAATAAATATCATGTTCAAGTGGAAAGTTTCAGAATTTTTTTAAAAAGTGAGTTGGATGCCAACAAGGGTGCCACATAGATGATTTCAACCAAAATATTTTTGATTGAAAGGCTTCTGATCAAAAATGTTTTAGCAAATATTGCACATGTAAATTGAGGCACATTTGAAAATTATAAAGAGAAAAAAATCATTGTATAGGTTCAAGTGAAAGTGTTTCGCCTAAAAGTGTTTATGTTTTTACCCTATATTTATAGTGTCCCATGATTTTTTAGATTTTTCAAATTAAGTCTTTTTTCTAAATGTGCATTCATTGTATTGTTTGAGTTTCTTGAGTCTTGATTGGTTAGTAAGCAATTTAGTTTTATTTTTTGGATTCTATAGTAATATTCAAAATTTGAAAAAGATAAGTTAAATAAAAATATAATAATATTTTTTATCAATAAATGTGGCGCTTTCAAGGTCACACATATCTATTACTTTAAAAAATATTACATATATTTGGCCCCTAATTCAAGGAATGAAATTCTACATTTCCCCCCTTACAAACAAAATGAGCCAAGAAATCCCAAAGTTGTCTCAAATTTCCCATTTTGATTTATATTATATTGAAAATGGCAACCTGATGTCCTACACCTCACTAGATATTATATTGCTAGTTTATATCTACTACTTTTTTCTAAAGCACCATCATAGATGGAGGAGGGGATCTCACACACAAACCATCTCAAACAACATTTAACAAAACAAAAATCAATGTGCAAAAATTTGCAACAAGATTATAACTCTTATATTCAACTTCTTCAACATAGTTTTTCAAACTCTAGAAATGTATACAAAACCCTCATAAAATCTAATTACAATAAATAACTCAGCCTCATAGACCGATGTACAACAATATAAATTATCCTCAAACTCGTCTATGAAAATAAATCAACAAACTACAACAAAACAACTCTCTCACTTCACATACAAACTCAACCCATAACTTGTAGTGGCAATCTTCAACCTGCAATTGTTCATGTCTTGCACAATGATCTTGAAACTTCAAGTTTTTGTGTTCAAACCCTCATCATGCAACAAAATGTATTCCAACCTCCCTTGGAGAAAAATCTATGCCCTTTTCTTTCCACTCCCCATTCTACCTGTAATAATGAATCCCCTCTCCCCTGTCATGCCTTCCTCTTTGCCTTTTTCAACCAAAAATGTAACTGCCAAGAAATGTAATGCCTCAAACCTAGAAAAACTCTCCAAAATCAATAAATAGAATATTAAAAATGTATTTACAAGCTCCAAAACACTCTCACTAAAGATTAGGCCAAGAAAAGTAGCCACTTCCTCACAAATAGGAGCTGAAATTAGCAAAAATCAACAGTTACACAACTTGGGTGTCCAAATATTCCATGATATAGCTAAGGGGCTTTAATGAGTTGTCCCCACTTGTATTTCCCCAAAGAATCCATGCCCCTAATGTATTTTTACCTTTTCGAACTTCAAAAACTCAAAATTTGCCTCCTAAACTATCTCTAACACCATAATTTTTGCAACAATAAAATTAGGCCAATTATGTAATTCCATATTTTGGCATTAATGTCACATTTATTTCTCACACAAAATTATTAAAATAAAATTAAAATCAAAATTAAAATCACTCCTTTTTTTGGTTGATATTGATCGCAGTTTCACCTAGGATGCTCCTGCATTAGACACCCCAGGTAGAAAGAAACCTTTCATGAGTTGCACTCATAAACATTTGTAGAACCTATGCTTGTTTTGGATCCACCTAACTTTTTTGTCTATTGGAATCTTATTATTCATCAAATTTTGCAAGCTTACAACATTATATCATTTCATCTTTACTCCTCTACCCTTCATGTATTTCAAAACTTTTAATCTAACCTCCCACCAATATACTCCAATAGAGTTAACAATCAAACATATACCTCCACCTTCAACAAAATAAATGTACTTCATTACCTCTATTGATGTTTTACTTTTCTCCTCTCCTTCCACCATGTCTTCTCCCTAAAATTTCACCATTTCAACACCTTCTATAGGACCTAACATCATTGCAATCTGATTTATTTCACTCAAAATAATATTAGTTCCATTAACAAGAGACTTATTTTCTACTTTCCCTAACAAGGAATCATAGTCACATCAAAACATCTTCATCTCCACTCTTCTCTAACAAAGATTTATTAGAAAACTCTCCATTTACCTTCACTTTACACTATTCAAATTCAACTTTATCAAATTGATCTACTGCTGCAATAAATTCTACATCAAAGAAAACATCAAAATTTGATTTTACCTCACCTTCTACTGCAACCTTTATCTCACCTGAGATTAACTCATCCCACTCTTTTTCAACTACTGCCATCTACATCAATAAATCATCCCCTTCACTTTCTTTTATGTCCTTCAAAGGACACTCTTTTGTTGCAACTTCATTATAATCACATTCATCTCCATAAAGTCATTTATCAAAAATAAATTTTACCTTTGTATCTTCCATTGCTGCAAATTTTTCTTCCCTTGCAATAATTTGATCCCATTCTTTTTCAATTTGAATGAGTAAATCATCCTTCTCAACTTCATAGGTGTTCTTTAAAGAACTCTCTTCTACTATTGCAATCACCGTAGTCTCATCCTCCATGTCTTCCAATAGACATCTTTCAGCTTCAAGTTCCTCAATCTTTTCACACTCATCCTCTTCCTCTTCCTCGATA